>CP032576.1:20026744-20564405 GCA_008044935.1 Gossypium turneri
GATATGGCGGCAAACTTAAAAAAAAACACCTTAAGAAAATCACAGTCCTAGTTTTAAACCAGAATCTGATACCCCTATATGTAACCCTCTAAACCCAACCTAGAAGTTAAGTTCAAATCTCGAAGATTTACATTGGCCATTGAGATGGCACGAAAAATGTTTTACTACTTTCTTCAAAATTGTCACATTTTTTATTTAAGAAAAAGCGTATTGATTTGATTGAGAAAATTTAAAATAATCTCTTTAAACATCTTTGAAATTATAATATCAAAATTAAATATCTTTGAAAGGACTAGGTTTGGACATTTTGAAGAAAACATCTTGATTTAAAATTGTCACAGCGGAAGTTAACAAAAATTATATTTTTGATAAAAATCATTATTTGGTATATTCCTTTAAATATATCACTTAATTGAATAAATTTGATTTAAGTCTCATAAAAACATACTCTTAAATTTATAATAGAATTATTGTGTTGAAATCATTTTTGTCTTGAAAAATCAGTTTTCACATTAGTTCGATAAATCACTTTTAATGATTTTTTTTTAAAACTAAATCATGCAAAATTAACCAAATGTCCCAAAATAATGTCTCATGCCATAGTTTGAAAATATTAATTAAACAGTCCAAATACTAAGATAATAAAGTATTAAAAATGTTTGTTTAAAATTCATCCGAGCACTCCTCCATCAGCTGTGTCCATGTCCTAACCTTAAGGGTTATCTGAAATGTTAGAAAATTAAAAGGAGAGCAATTTAAGCCCAGTGTGAGTACTAACTTAAATAATTACAGAATTTGAGAAATAAATTTCGTAAAAATAGCAGGATTTATATATCAACACAATTTAATAGATAGTAGTATGCAAGAGCATGTCAATGTAGAGCTTTTTCGAAATTAGTGCAAAGTTTTTCAAAAAATCGTTCCTACCCAACTCCGCTACACACCATAAAGGAGTTCTCCAAAACTTGTCCATTTAATAACACATCACAATATGGAAAAGCCACCAGATAATATAGACAAGCTTCCAAATACAAATATAAGTGAACAAGCCACTAGAATTGCAGATAAACGGCCAGAAATTATGGTTAAACCACCAGACTATGTAGATCATTAAACTGCGAGAATCTTCCTCCTTTCAATATCATTCCAACCCCATACATGTGATATGGCATACATACATATAATTTTTCAGTGGGCATGCTTAACAGGCGATTTAGATTTATATTACAAATCAACACAGTGGGTATGCTTAACATGCTAGTTGAATCTCAAGTAACAATAACAATTGCATGATTTATATTTCATGCTTAATAGATAATGCAATTAAATCACAAAACATGAGTATTGGAATGTAAACATAATTTCACAATTATCAGTAAATCAGACAAACAGAATCACATCGTCACAGATTGATCATTTCAGAATCACTTACTTAGAAACCATCCTTTTTAACTTATTTAGCATCCCCTTTTGAATACTTAGTGTATTCACATATATTCTCATTTCAAAAAACTTAAAAGAGTATTAATTATTAATAGATATATAATTTATTTAACAATGAATCATATATATTGTGTTAAGTTCAACCCACATCTTGCTTTATAACTTCGACTACACTGATTATGATTCCAAGCTCCAAGAAAAGAGATCTAGCCTTGAATCCTTTGATATAATAAACGCAAAACCATGAGTCAAAACAAATAGGCATTTCTTATAGATCTTATATTGAAGATCAAGTGAGAATACTTACTTATTCAATCGTCCAATAAATGTATTTTTCCTTTAACGAGGATTCGAGTCTTGAGCGATTTAAAATGAAACACTCCATGAGTGTGTAATTAAAATAAATGTTAGAATCAGCCTAAAGAAATGGAAAGAAAAGATGGATATCAGGTAGTCAAAATGCATCTTACCTTAAACCAAGAAATAAGAGAATTCTATGATTCTCGCGGTGGTTCGACTAATGAGGAGTAATGGTGGCTACTAAATACAAATAAATAAAAAGAATGGTTTAGTACAGGAATGCAAATATTTTTTTCTAATCAAAATATAGGTAATAAGATGATAAAATTTAAATTATGAGTAAAAGGCTGAGAAGAGGAAGAAAAATGGAGAAATAGATGGGAAATGGTAGTGGCAGCATGGTGACGACACAACAGTGGTGCGACGTGGAAGGGGTGGAGATTTGGTGATTCAAAAATGGTGGTTCAATAAGGAAATAGTGGCCAGTAGGGGTGTTGTTGTTTGTGGAAAAAGTGTGAGAAAGGTGGTTAAAAGAAGAGGAAAAGAGAAAAGAGATGAGAGAATAATTGAGATGAAAAAACAAATGGGAATGTTTTGGTGTCTAGGTGTAGGGGACAACAATAGCATGGAAAGGGGGGGAAAGGAAACTAGGAGGACAATGACATGAAAGGTCAATCAAGAGGGAACCAAGGGAGTAAAAAGAGGGCTATTAGGGGTAAGTTGACTAGATGAGTAAGGAAAGAATCTTCCCTTGCATGGTAACTAGGTGTAGACAGCAATAGGGGCTTTGTCCAAGATTTTATGAGTCAATATTAAATAAAAATAATGAGGATGAGCAGAATTGAAGCTAGGACCATAAGGAATTTATTTAAGCTATTAACCACTAGGCTACCTTACTTGCTTGAACATGAACTTATGAAATTAAAATAAATTATGGGACGTGATAGGCCTTCTTTAATTCATCAGGTCAAAAGATAGATGAGTTAATTTAATCAATTAATCTAGTTATAGGTCGAAAGTTATTAATTAGGTTACTAGTTAGCTAATTAGATAAGACCCTGGAATCTAAATTAATAATGAACACATAAGTTAGACACCCTTCTGCTTGCTTAAATTGATTAACATTTTGGTATTTAACTTTTCTACAATTTAGTTTTATTCTGTAATTCATCTCTTTATTGTTTTGTCGTAATTTGATTAGTACATGAGTATCTATTTAGACCTAAGTAGTGTGTTCTTCCCTACTAATCATTTTGTTTTAAATAAATCTCCCTTGGGTACAATCATTAGAATACTTTACAGTCTATCATTGTAAACTTAACTATATTACAATTTGATTTGTTCACTTGCAAATATTGTACTTCATTCAGATATTTAATTGTATATTCCTAAGCCCCTACATACACTTATTGGAGTGCAATCACTCAACATTTATCATTCCGTGCACCACAAATGAGTCATCTTAGGACAATCTCAATAAGTAACATGTACGACTAGTTGTCCTCTATTAAAAGAAAAACTTCTTCAATGAGTTCCACATTATAATGCCTACCTCAGGGCTGGCAAACTATCATAAGCTATCACAAGAAATTTTCTCTTTTAAGGAAATATCATAAACTACCTTGGGGCCGAAAAATTGTCATGTCATCACAAGAGACCATTGATGAAAGCCGTAGGTCTTGTTGAGGGACCTTCTCCCACTCAATCTTTTATGTTATCAAAGGAAAAAAGAAATGGTTTTTATGTCTGGTGTCAATCATGAATTATTAATAAAAGCATGATAAGTAATTGTGGTATTCTTTTCCTAAACTATATCACATGCTTATCATACTTATGCACGAACATACTTTGCATTCAATTTAAATATCATCATGCTATCACCAAAAAAAAAAACATAAAATTAAATGACTCTGGCAAACCAAAGCTTCCATGATTCTATCCTAGAAAAATAAAAAAAATTACAATTATTACCCCGAAAGCATACTTTGGGTCTTCTAGGTGAAACTCAAATATCCTGAGTTTTTTAATTTTCCCCAAAACCACAAATGACTTGAAAAACACCGAAGGGATTTGCTATCAAACTGTTGATGTAACCATGGACTTTTGCTACCACCACGATTAATGTTGTTGTCTCCGTCATTGGATCATTGTTGACCAGTTTTGTTAGCCACCACAAACCACCACCAGCCACCGCCAGGCCGCCGTTGACCTCCATTGTCGGCTACCATTGAACTACCACCGTTCACCATCGTTGACTACCACCACTAGACCACCGACAGTCAAACCTTCGTCAGTATTTTTCGATTGGATGGGTTGAGTTTGCACCGTCTCGATCAATCTTGGATTCATCCCAGTTCTTTGGGATTCACCAAAAAAATTGGTTACATAATACCTATGTCTATTTTTGGCTCACATGAATTATTCTAAAAATAATTAAATAAAACCTACGTAGAGATGATAGTCCGCAATCTAATTACATATCCCCAAAAATTATTGAACTAATAATTAGAACCACTTTAATTTCTAAGAATCACAACTTTGGTAAATTACTTTATCACATAAATAATAAAATAATAAAATACATTCATTCACATACATAACCCGAAACATGCTTATTATTATAAGAATGTCACATCTTATAAAAATTTAACTAAACATGAATAATAAAGAAATTTTGATATTGGTTTATATTATAAACATAGCACAATCTGGCTTTGGTACCAATTGTTAGAAAGAATTCAATATGAAAACGATTTTCTATTACAACAAAAATTAAAAATTTTTAATTTGAAATAGATTTGTGATATTTATAGCAGTAATTTTTTCCCAAAAAGTACTTATGCTTTGTGCGAGACATATCCTTGACGTTCCTAACATTCAATCGAATGACCTTCTCCACTATTCTTGTACCATGAAATGCTTCAAGTATGGGCTTGAACAATCTTGAATCAAACACAGAACCAAAAATAATTTTCTTACTTTCAGTAGGAAAGTAAATCTCTCCCTATAGAAACCAGTAGAATTGTTACTCCTAGAAAATAGAATTTATACTTAAAAATAAATAAATTCTCACTATTTTCGGGAAAAATAAGAATATCTCAAATTTGTGTATTTTTAGTCCTACCAATGTCATCTATTGATAAGAAGAGATAGAAGAATCCTAGTTAAAGTAGTAGAATATAAAAAATACTTATTTGATAGCAAACCTAGTACCTTGTTCTATAAGGAGAGAGCGGCGATACACCCTAGTTAAATATACTAGGGTTGTCACCCCTCTAGGCCTTTCTTGTATTGGTTTTAATTATACGTGCTGCTTAGAGTTTTAACCCAACACTTTATAATCTAGTCCAATTCAGTACATGTTTTTCTATTTCCCAAATAAGTATTATTTATTAAATTAATTTAAATTAAATAATTTTTCAATTAAATAATTTTCTCAACCCAATTCTAATTCCATTAAACTAATGCAACTTTACCATAAAAAATATATGAGAAAATATATTTATTTTCCATATTCGACGGATTCATGATAACCAATTAATTTAATTCCATTTTTTGAAATTTAATTATTTGATTAAATAATAATTCTCAAGTCATTTTCATATTTAGTGAGAGACCACATTCATTTGTGAATGTAACTCATTTCTCTATCTTTATCATTTCTATCAATTTATGCTAATTTTATTCTATATGAAATTCATTTCTAGTTTCAATGAGCTAGTGAAGGGATTGATTGGACATATATAATTAGAGCCCAAATGATTTATAACTAAGTTTTAACATTTCATCTATTAATTATAAACTCATTTAGTCACGAAGTCATTCCACTATAGTATCATAACTGAGCTCTCCCTAATTACAAAACATTACAAAAACTATTCAATCAGTGCTTGTTAAACAACCTTGTCATAAGTTTGTTACCCTTATAGGACATATTTAATCTCTTTAAGATAAATTCTTTCTCCCAATATGATCCTATTTTATCTCAAGGTAACAATTACATATTCCTGTTGGATCTGGAGCCCTGAGTGTAGTATATTCATTTGTCAACATTGTAAAATTTTCAAACATATTGATTAATAAAACAATTCATGGATTACATTGATATACTTTGTATAATTTTCCTCATGTGGTTTTTGCATGCAAAGAAAAATAGAGGAAAATATTAGCTCACTAATTGTCAAAATATTTAAACTAATACTAAGTAGTATTATGTGGACGGAGCATAATAAGGAAAGGCAACTTATATTAGTAAACGAACCTAAGCATGTACTTAGTCTAATAAAAAAATGAGCAAATAGATTGAAAGGCTAATATGTTGTCTATCAAGTCCAATTGGTGAGATGCCTTGTCTTGGGCATTTAAGTGGATGACTCTTAGAATATAAAGACATAGATGTGACAAACTAGACTGACAATACATCGGATTGGAGCTAAGAAGAATGGATCATAAATCTATTTATGGATTTATGCACTTGTGATGTTCAAACTGTAGCATACCTCAATCCTAAGTGGATGATGGACTATGTATGCATGACTCGTATACTTTAATGTAAGTAAAAGCTTAAGTTTCAATAGATAAGGAACTGAAAGCTGGTGCGTTAGGTATATGACTTCTGAAGTATGTAGTGTCATTCACAACAGTTAAATTCATAGGCCGAGACATGGGTAAATTATATCCTCTCATTGGTCATACATGGTTGATGAAAAGTAAACATGGCCATGGTTTGTTTGTTTTTGTAATGATTGACTTGATTACTATTTGATAGTAATTAATTTTTCATAAATAAAGATGTAATGGTTACTATAAGATAAAATAGCATCATATTGGGGGACGAATTTATCAAAGAGATTAAAGATATCCTATGAGGGTAACACACTTATGACAAGGTCATTGGATAAGCATTAATCGAGTTGCTTTCATAATGGTATGTCGTTGGGGAGACCTCAGTCATGATACTATGTGGAATGAGTTGTGACTAAATGAGTTTATAATTAATAGGCGAAAAGCTAGAACCTAATTATAAATCATTAGAGCTATAATAGTATATGTCCAATCGGTTCCTCTGGTAGCTGATTGAAACCAGAAATGATTTGCATGTTGAATCAACAGAACATAAATGAATAGAAATGAACATGTTAGAGAAATGGGTAACATTTGGAAATGAATGTGGTTTTGTCTAAATGAAATTGACATGGAAATGAGTGTATGGTTTTCAAATAATTGAAGTTTGAAAATGAAAATAAATTTATTAGTCAGGATAAATTCGTTGAATGTAAAAATATTAAATATATTTTCTCATAAATTCTTTTACAATAAAGTCATCATGATTCTGACGGAACTAGAATTGGGTTGAGAAAATTATTTAATCGGGAAATTAATTTAATATGTTTATTTTGGGAAATAGAAAAAAAAAAATATCAGGTTGGATTGAATTATAAAGTATTGGATTAAAAGTCCAAAATGTACTTGTGATTGGACCCAATATGGGTGAAGCTCAAAAGCCCCTTATTATTAAAGCAAGGAACGACAAACCCTAGTTTGTTCAACTAGGGTTTACTGCCCCACCTACTTCTAGTTAGACTTGGAGTTTGTTATTTTACTAAAATAGATGTCTACATTTTAGCAAGAGTTTTACCTCTTCTCCCTATAAATAGATGGCACCAGTAGGGCTAGATATAAAATTTAAATATATTGTTATTCTGCCTAAAAATATTGAGAGTTTATTCTCTAAGTATTAGTTCTATTTTCCAGAACAACAATTCTATCGATTTATATTGAGAGAGGTTTGCTTTCACATTGAATGTAAAGAAGACTATTTCTGGTTCTTTGTTTGATTTGAATTGTTCAAGCCCACACTTGAAGTAGTTTATGGTACGATAATAGCAAGGAAGGCCATTTAGTTGAAAGTAAAAAACAATAAGGATCCTTCTAGCAGAAAACATAGGTGAGATTTTGGTAAAGAGTTTATTACTATAAATATCACAAATTGGCTTGATTTTTAAATTTTGTATTTTCAACTGTGCTAGAAAATTGTTTTCAAATCGGATTTTTCAAACACTTACTTCATGAAAATTCAATTACTATCAAATAGTAATTAAGTAATTTATCATAAAGACAAATGACCCATGACCACGTTTACTTTTCATCTATCATGTAAAGTTAATTTGAGAATATCATTTGAACTTAGACTTTTACTTACATTAAATTATACAAGTCATGCACACATAGTCTGTCTCACACGATTTCTATTTTAGACCTGAAATTGTTGGAGGGTCGGGAGTTAATTAAGTAAAGTATTAAGTTGGCGGGCTTTACTAAAAAGCTCAAAAATTTGAGTGGCTAGATTGTAAATAGTTGGATTTCAATTTTGGTCTGGTTAGGATGGAACTGGATAGTTCCGTTGTGGTTGACACAATGGTTGTCAATGGATGGCTAATTGAGATTTGGAGACTGTGCAAGTAGAGCTATATATTTTGGTGAGAAAGGGGTCTTCTTACTAAAAGAATCCTTCTCAATTCTGTTTGCAGATTTTTCTCATCTGCTCATATTCTTCTGTTGTTCTGAAGAAGGTGAAAATTGGAAAAGCTCTACATGGGGTTGTGGTCTTGAAATTAGAAGTCTGAAAGTAAAGAAACGGAGGAACTTATAAGCTTTCTTAACTTTTGGTACTTTTAGATTAAAGGAAGAATGGGTGTGAGGATTCTTAATAAGTTTTTGACTAATGGGTTCAAGAATTTTTAGGATTGAGTACCTTTGGTTTAACCGATAAATGGTTGTCATGCTTAGCTTCCAAGACGAATGAGAATTTGGTGTTTAGAGAAGCTAAGCTGGCGAGGACATAAAAAGTAAGGTGAGTTTCTATACTCCATGTTTGGGTGCTCTACTGATACTGTAGTGCTTGTATGATCTACCCTATATTTGATTTGAGTCTATGGTTGTTTTTTAGTATGAATTGAGATTGTGTAGATATAATGTTCATGCATTAGGATGCTTAATATGAGAATTCTAAGAATGTCTATTAAAATAGTATGGTCATGTATTGATGAAACATTGGTGTATTCCATGATTTAGCGAAATAATAGAGTTGATTAAAATGATATGCATGATATGTACGATTGTTAAATATGGTGTGAAGGTTAGTTAGAGATAGAAAATTTGGAGAAATAGAGGAATAGGCGGACTGGAATAGGCACGCAAAGAAGTTTGGGTAGCATAGTGGAATAGTGTCTACTGGCTCGCTAGAGTGACACCATCACAACGGTCTATCAACTCCATGAAATGATACCATGATGGGGGTTATCGTCAAGTCTTTCGAGGCCACACCTCAAAAGAGGTATAACGTGCAAGACTATAGCTGGGCTATGATAACATATGAAGTCCTCAAGGACAATTGACATGGGATTATAATGTGTAAGACCATAACTGAGCTATGGAAACATATGAAATCCGCCACGACAATTAACATGAGGTTATAATGTGCAAGGCCATAGCGGGGCTATGGAAACATATTAAGGCCACCAGAACAATGGACTAGGAAGCTCATCAGGGTATGAAAGCAAAAATCACTACATGACTCATGCGGCCAGTAGCATGATAGAATGGTCATGGCGCGTCTGAGAGCACAAACAAGCATGATAGAATGTGGGGATCTGCCAAAATTCAACGGCAAGTGGAGCTGATAGAAATGTAAGAATGCAAGTATGTATGAAAGAAAGGAGAAATTCTTTTAACTAATTGGTAGACATAGTACCGCCATTAAGAGTTCGATCGAGTTTATGCATAGTCAATTTTGGCTAAGAAGGTTTCGGAAGAGATTATTGTAGTTGGAATCCCAATTGGTGATCGATAAAGTGGTAGCCAGACAAGTGGGTAGTCCATCAAAGGATTATATGGAAGAGAAAGTCCACCCAAAGCTAATTGAATGATAAAGCCCACCAAGGATTTGACATAAGGAGGTAGAAGTTGGCATGGGATAGTCCACTTGGGATGAATGGAGGTAGAAGTTGGCTAAGGACAATTAAAGAAGGAGGTTGTCCACAGAGGGAAGCTATTTGATTTTGGAGGCAACGTGGTAGATTGGACCAAAAAGGGGAAGCCTTTTGGGACTATCTGAAGTTATGAGTACACCAAAGAAGTGGGGTGTTTATCTGCCACTCATGATATAGATTCAAGGTCACAAACAGTGGTAACTGTGAATAGTTTCTCCTTTAAGAAGAGATTCATGTGCAGGATATGACATAAGGAGTTCTGTACGGAACAGAGGAACAAATTGAGAAACCAGTAGTTATAATGAACCATCTGTTAGTCGGCAATTAACAATCTTTAATATGGGTATTCACATATACAATTTCTCCATGATGAGTCGAAGCAAGAACACAAGTGAGGATTTTAAGCTAAAGCTAGATGATGTTAAGACCCGCAAAAAGGAGTTTTTGAGGAAAGTATGATAATAAACATGTTATTCGACAAGATTGTTGTAACATGCCAAACCCGATCCTATAATAGGATTTGAGAATGGTGTATTACTACTTGAAAACAAGCTAACTGAAAAACATTTTGGAGAAAGCTTTGAAGAATTCTTGCAAAGTTATAGATATAATTTAAGGAAATATCACCAATTTGAAAATAAAACAAAATTCATATGGTGTATAAATTCAAATATGGTAATCTCATGAATAGAATGTATTAACTTAAACCCAAATATTAGTACTTCATAAAAACCTCATCAAAATAGAAGTTATTTGTACAAATCATTTTTGAAATACACTTATGCGCCACATGCATGATACAGACACAAAGCAATCATCTCACAATCTTAACAGCACTCTAGTGTAGTCATTGAATAAAATCTTCCTTCAATCATCAAATCTTAAGAAGGATAAAGGATAACAGAGTAAGTTCGAATGAACTTAGCGAGTTCCAAAAAGGAATCATACATTACATCACATAATAAACTATCTAAAACCTTCTGGAGAACACACACAAATAACACAGAGTATGCCCAATAGCGTATACAGGACACAGACAAACTCATAACACCAACTCATATCACTTAGGCATATATTGTAAGCCAAATTAACAAAACTCATATAGATCCATCTTTATACCAGCCAAGTACCTACAATTTAGGATTAGAAGTATATCTTTTAGACTTATTCACATTCAGTCTCTCCTTATCTCCTCATATCATTTCCATTCAAAATAGCATGTTTCATTGTGATTTCACAATCCATTTTGCAATATATCTATCCTACTATAGGCTGCTCAAACATATCTCCACTTCTCCTTCATTACATATCAGATCATATCATTTCATACATTGCAGAAGTAGATGGTAGTGGCTTAAGCATGAAGAATGATGTTTACTTCATTTTACTGACAAACTGTACTTCGACTGATAACTATGAGTAACCATTATCCACACACACATCTTTCAGTCATCATACACTTACACACTTTTCATCCATTATAGAGGAAGAGTACTTACCTTACACGAAAAAAATAAAGAAACTACAGCACATGGAAATAAGAAGGAACTCACCAAAAACTCTAACACAGGTCTATAAAATAGGTCCTTTGCCCTTGTCACTAAGACCCTTGTTACCTTTTTGAGCTAAAATAAAGATAATTAAACATAACAAATTATTGATCTATCAAATATGATCATGCATGCTAGAACCAATAACACTTAAACAAGAAACATTAAGTTTCCTTCCCTACACACCACTCTGACATTTATTCATGCAGAAAGAGGAACACGTAAATGACTTAGAGAATAACCTAGGGTTCATTAGTAATTACCAATAAGCTGTTACTAACGTATGAGTTAGTTGAATACTGCGAACCTTACCTCAAAGAGGTTTTCTAAACTTAAGTTTTCTAAGAGTTCTCAGAGAAAATGAAGAAAGCAGAAGAAAACACAAAGGTGTTTAGAAAGACCACCGCTATCATTATATATGTATGCTCGAAAACAAGGATTAAAGGAAAAATAAGATAATTCCACTAACTTTCTTGATTCTCATGATTAAGTGCTCTTAACTTTATTAAGTCTTATCATCTACAGTAGTCTAGTTTCATTCTAACTAAGTCTCAACTTAACTAACCAAATTACCATACTTAAATAATAAAAAAATCTAAACAATTGCAAACTTGCTGATTTCACACAAAACATCTAAGTTGGGTGATACTTACAGAAGAGTCCGCCAAACCACATAATACGCCAAAACAAAGAGTTCGCCAAATGACGCATCACATAGAATCCTATACTTAGTCAAGACAAACACCTTACTTACTAATATATAGCTTTATTTTACCAATAACACACCAAATAGTAACCAAATATATAGACTTCGTCGGGTGGGTTGTTACAATTGCCAGCAGGTTGTTTAAAAAAAGTAAAGGCATTAACGTTGCCATGGAAAACCAATGATAATTCCTAAATCTCTCAGGGTGTTTCAAATCTATATAAAATTTATTATTCACTCGCCAAATTAAGAGTTTTATATGAGTATAGTTGTTTAGAACCTCACTAAGTTCTTCTGGGCTTATTTTGTTCTGCTTTAAATGCAAAATTGAGGCATGACACTTGGGATATGGAGGGATAAAGCTAGATAATGCCAAGTCCACGTTAATAGTATTATAGCATTATTTGTATATAGAGGGGCACCCTTAGAGGCTACTCCTCATGGTATAAATAAGATTAAACTACTCAAAACTATAAGTTACGAGTCATTATATTTATAAACATATCAACCCAGTAGGGCATTCTAATTGTAAGAATATTAATATTTGTATACTAGAGTAGTTAAATTGAAGTTTCAATTTTTTTGAGAAAGATTGTCACTTGAAAAGTAAATTTAAAGTTGAATGGATTACAATGGGTGTGGAAATTTTGTGGGGTCTAAGTCATAATTAAAATCAAATTAAGAAATCTGTTAAGTAATACAGTTTAATTGTGATATATGGTATCTAGACCTGGCGATTAGGTCGAGTATAAGGTGTTATATAGTCCATCATCCACTCCAAATTAAGCTATGTCACACTATAAATATCACAAGTGAATAAATCCACAAAAAAAATCAAGATTCGTCTACTTGGGTCATTTCTGATGTACTAATAGTCCAATCAATCACATCTATGTCTTTACCTTCTAGGAGTTATTTGCTGTGATACTCACGACAAACTACTACCCAATTAGACTTTATAGATGACATATTAGTCTTTCAATTAGTTCGCCCATTTTTTATTAGACTAAGGACATGTTTAGGTTCATCTACTAATATAAGTTGTCTTTCCTTATTACTATCTAACCACATAATATCGTTTAGTATTAGTTAAACGTTAGATAACTAGTGATCCAATATTTGCTTTCATTTTGCTTTGCATGCAAAAACCATTAAGGACAATATATAAAGGGTATTAATGTAATTAATGGATATTATTAAACCAGTTTGTTCAAAAAATACAAGTGTACATAAACAAAAATACTAAACTTAGGGCACCAAATCCAACACAGATAATATCCGAATCTTAAGTCAGTCTTGTAGAACACCAATGCACCTTTTAACTAATCAAACAGATCGTCGATACGCGACGACGAATATCTGTTCTTGATTGTCAATTTATTAAATTTTCAATAATAAATATAGAGCCATATCGACCCATCCTTCCTTTTGATAAATAACATCGGTGCTCTCCAAGGTGATATACTAGGACATATAAATCGACGGTCCAAAAGATCTTTCAATTGAACTTTTAGCTCTTTGAGCTCCATTGGCGCTAGACGTTAAAGAGGTAATCCTTGTAACTCTTCTAAAAACACATCCAGAAAATCGTATACTATTTGGATCTTATCTAACATACTTTCATCTAAATTTAAGGTAATGATATAGGCCATATATGCCTCACAGCCTAGATTCAAAAGCTTATTAGCTCGAACTAATGAAATGATACAAGTGGAATCACTCAATTTCATGCGATTAACTTTACTAATCTCACGTTCATAACTCTAAACAGAGAACTCCTTTTTACGATAATCCAAGATCACATTATGTTCGACCAACCAATCCATTCCCAATATTACATCAAAATCTCAAATGACATAATCAATAGATAAACTGGGAATGACTTATTATTGATCTCCAATGGACAATGTTTACACACTTGGTTAATGAGCATCGATTATACTAAAGGGTTAGTAACAACTATTGCTACACTTGATAATTCAAATTATAATTTTTCTAATTTCATAAAGCTAGAGTTAACATATGAATGCATAGAGCCAGGGTCAATTAAAGCATGAACGAGTACAAAACATAAAAGAAATATACATGCTACAGCATCGGTAACATCACTCACATCTTTGGTTCAAACCACATAGGCTCGAGCTGGAGCTCTAGCTTCAGAATGTCATTTTGCTGGATTAGTTTCTTTCCTCTGACTACCCTTCACAATTCAACCACTATGAGAATTACCCCGACCTTTAGTTGTAAGAGCATATCTCTTAGTTGGTGCAAACACATCATTAACTTTGCTTAGCCAATCTCGGTCTAAATGCTTTAGGGATTAGCATCAAAAAAATACTCATGTTTTCTTCCAGCATTCATTTCTTTGCCTTTTTTAACAATGCTTGAAATTCAGGATGCTCGCATCTCTTGCAGGACCCCTAGTAGTGCCAACAGTTACTGGTGGTTGTCTTAATCGATCTTTTTTTTACCTAACATTTAATGGAATTAATCTTCAAGAATATGAGATTCTCTAGCTCTCTTAGGAAAAATTTACGAACTAGCGATGCCGAGTCTTTTTCTAAATGATTGAGAACTCTCAATCTTCTTGTCAAGACCCATGGCTTGCTCAACCATCTTTGGTCGTTCATCTAGATCAACGAATACTTTAAGTTTTTGTAAAACTAATTGAACTTAAAGCTAGTCTCTCATTCCTTGAAAGAACCATTTGCAACATTCCTCTTCAATTGGCACTAATTCTAAATCATACTTATTGAGTCATAAAAGCTTGCGTTCGTAGTCAACTACTAATATATGTCCTTACTTCAACATCATAAATATTAAAAATCAAGTCTATAAATAATAAAAATAAATATTTACAGGGATGATATAAAAATATATTAAATTTTGGTTCAGTAGTTTTCCCAAATTAATAGTTAATTAAGGCTCATGGACTAAATTGTGAAAGTTTAATCGCTATAGAATTTTAATTGACAAAAGACTTGGCGAATAACATAATAAATAGTCAAAGGTACAAAATGGTAAATAAACCATTTTGAAATAAGATTTATTGGATGGTGATGATTACAATCATTAAGTATAATTAGTATTAATTAAATGAAATTAATTAAGTTCAAATAAATTCTTATTAATGTATAAACACCAAATTTGGTAGAAAGAAAGAGAAAAGTTTGTCATCTTTCTTCTCCACCTAGTCGCCCACAGTATATGAAGCAAAAGAAAAGCTTCCAAACTTTTAAACATTCAACCATCTTATAGGTAAGCAAATTGAAGTACGTTTCTTGAAATTTCTATAGATTTGAGGTCATGTGAGCATGATTTATCTAGCCCATGTACCAATTTGTAAAATTATTAAAGTTTTAGAATTGGTGATTTCTTGAAGGATTAAGCTTGAAATTGATAGATTTTAAGCTTGGATTATGAAATGGAATAGATTGTAAAGCTTAATTTTTTTTTTTCGTACATTAGGGACCAAATTGAATAAAATACAAATTTTTTATCAAATTTTGATAGGAATAGGAAATAGAGGGTCCCTAATAAATTTATGTGAAATCAGATTTTAATCCAAAGCTAGGAATCGAAAGTTATGACTATCCCGAGTTTAGGGACTAAATTGAATACAATGTAAAATTTTAAGGATATCAAAAAATTGAATTCATATATTTTCATTCATATCATGTCATAATATGAAAAATTTTGGTATTGATTGGTTATATAAAATAATTGTATAGATCAAGAATTGAATTAAAGCGGAGTTAATCGAGGAAAAGCTAAAATTGTTGATTAGTCCTTGAATAATCAACATACTATCTCACTTTGTAATATATGTGTGCTTGTGTTAAATTTAATATATGCATGTTTCTATATAGATGAAATAATATGGAATTTGGCATATGAGACTGGATTGAAATATTATGTAATGATTGGTTATTACATGATATTACAGGCTACAAATGTATAAATATGAATGAATACATGACATGGAAACATAAAATGTGACCCCTTTTAAGGGTTTCTTGTATAAAAGAAAACTATTATAGGGTTGCTATTGAAATATATGGAATTGATGCCCGTGTGAACTTAATAAAAGATTAGGATATGATTGGCACGCCAATAGGGTCATGTGCGCGCTTGTATTAGATTTATTGCATATGTTAATGAGATCCAGCATTTGTTACAGATTTTGGAGTACTATGTGACACAGGTTTAGCTCGGATGAGTAACCTGATGTGTTATGATATAGGTTTAGCCTGGACAGGTAACCTGATATATATACTCAACTAGGACGAGCAACTGGTGTGGAGTAGTTTACTCATGTATCCGAGTCTGTTTACTAGGGTTCATCAGGCAAAGTGGTTAAAATGAATTTGGAACTTGAAACATGAAGAAATGGACTTAGACACCAAATTGAAAGGTCATTATAAGGATTTAATTGTAAATGAATTATCTTTATGCATTAGTGATACAAATATGTTCAACATGAATCATGAACACTTGGTATAATCTTATCAATTGTGGATTGAATATGTTATTTTGATAGTTTATTGTTATGTAATATGACATGATATGTCTAAGTGACTTGTATTTTATAGTTATCATGTATATAAACATATAGTTACCTTGTTAATGTTTTGAATGTCAAGTTTTAGCCAATATCATGCCAAATTAAGGCTTGCTATTAACTTTATATTAGATCAACGTAAGCATAGCTTTTCCATTTGAACTTACTAAGTATTCTAAATGCTTATTCTATTTGTTTTCCTCCTTATAGATCGTAACTTGCGGAACTTGCTGAGTCGGATCAACATGAAGCACACATTATCAACAAATGGTCACTACACCAAAACAGGCTTTTAGCGGCGCTTTTAAGCGCCACTAAAAGTATTAGCGGCGCTTTTACAAGCGCCGCAAAAAGCGCTGCTATTGACAACGCCGCTAACTTTAGCGGCGTTTATGTGAAAAAACGCCGCTAAAGAACATGACCTTTAGCGGCGCTTTTGTCACAAACGCCGATAAAGATCTTGACCTTTAGCTGCGTTTTTATCACAAATGCCGCTAAAGATCGTGATCTTTAGCGGCGCTTTAGCCACAAACGCCGCTAAAGAATATGATCTTTAGCGGCGATTTTGTCACAAACGCCACTAAAGAATAAACCTTTAGCGACGCTTCTAGCAAAAACGCCGCTAAAAACATAAACTTTAAAAAAATTAGTTTAATCAAATAATATTTATTTTTATGATAAATATTATATTATGTTTTATTTTTTAATTTGAACTTTAAATATACTTGTTAAGGATAAATAAATAAATATTATTTAAATTAAATTTTCTATGAAAATCTCAACTTTAAAACTAAATATAAAAAATTAATGAATTTAGCTTTAGAATTTAAAATAATAAATTAATAACACAATTAAAAAATTAGAAAATTTAGATTCCTAGAGTCAAACCATAATGATTTTCGCGTAGAAGTAAGAAACTAAAAAGAAAAAGAAAACTATGAATGAAGTAGATATCATAAAAAGAAATCCGCAGATGATTTTCTAGCAAAACATTTTTACATGATTAGTTCATAAAATCCACATCTTCATTACACAAGAGAAAGGACATTACATATCTAAAAGAACATAAAAGGCTTTGCACAAATAGGATGAAAAAAGCTAGAAAGGAGGTACAAAATTGTACATCTTTATCAAGTAGGAAGAAGTTCTGTGCAGCTGTATCTACATTTCCTGTCATCCTTACAACAGCTTGAACAGCCATGCTAAGAACACCAAGCCCTGCATTGGAAGCCAGAAAGAAAAGTTTTTATGAGAAATAAAGCTGTGAGGGAATGGATGCAAAGAGCCATAGAAAAATTATGGTCAAATATTGAAAGACCAAGTTTTATAAGTCAGCCAAATACCTTCCAGCTCCCACCACAACAATCTTGTGGTTTGGAAAATCATCCAAAGATCGACCTTGTGCTCTTACAGTTCCTAACAATCCAGCAAGTGCAACTCCAGCAGTTCCCTAAGAGAATTAAGTAAGCACAACTTTCTAATATTTGTGGCATTCATAGTGATGCTGCAGCAATCTAAGTTACACTAGAATCTAATCCTATCCATAAAAGTAGCAACTTGCTGGGCCAAGTGCTCACCTGTACGTCATCATTAACATGCAAAACCTTTCCCGATAGCGTTTCAGAGTTTTAAAGGCCCACTTCATTTGAAAATCCTCAAACTAAATGGGGTAACCATCAAATAAACATCATGGTATGAGCATAAAACAAAAGTCTCACTTCTGAAAGAGAGAAACCTGTACAATAGCCTTAGGCTAACGTGTTAAAATCGCTTCGATGAACTCATCAATAATTGATAAATATTCTTCCCCTTCTAACCTTGGTTGTCTTAGTCTTAAATTTGTCCAAACCCCCAAAGAGAAACATGTCAAAAGAAATCTCCACAATCGGTAAATAAAACAAAGTACCACCAAGCATTTCATATGTTCCATTCTATGAATAACAAAGTAAATAAGCACATATTTTACTCATAAAGTGGGTCTTCAATTAGCTTTAGATTGTTAGTACCAACATCTAGCACATCTGGGAGTATATGTCAGAGACAGATTGATTTAATAATTAAAGTTCTAACACAAGACAAGAGAGTTGCCATCACAAGAAAATGTTGAAAATGTAAAATACAATAATAACATGGAGCAAACATTTTCAGCAAGATATAATCCACACACACACATTTTGCTCAGCCATAAAAATTATTTTAATATGATATATTATCATATATTTAGCTTTCCAGCTAAGTATGAAACCCTTATGGGGCCTTCTTTTATTTGCCCAAATTAAAAATGGTCATACCAATGCAAAGTAAATCGGTTTAATTTGATTCCATCTCTATTTTATTTTATTTATATTTAATGATAAAGTATATACATTTTCATATAGGAATAACTTTTAATGGGTTGAACCTAATTCATGAACACTTTCAATTTAAAAAATAAAATAAAAACAATAAAAGCAATAAAAAAGACAGACACAAAATATCATTAAAAGATAACATGAATATGATATAAAATAAGAATATTTAACAATTATTAAATAAATAGTGAGAGATGAGAGGTAGTTGCACTCTCATCAAGCAGTGTATAACTCACTCATTTAAATGCACCACTTCCCACTATAATGGCTCGCAAACAAACATTCATTTCATGGGGTAACTCTTTCCTTACACAGGCTAATAGCTTGCCTTCATAAATTTGCTTCTTCTCTCTCACACTTGAATAGAATCTTTTGAACCTCTCAATTTATTAATTAGAGAAGAAAGATCTCTCATTTCTCCAACCAATCTTATGTTTCAGAACTTGTTTTTTTATTTATTTTGTTTATGTGTTTAGTTGACAAAAGCTGATTCCAAGGGAGTTTTTATGACTTTTTTCCTTTTTTAATTTATGGATTTCTATTGACAGCTTCAACTATACCTTGTCCTTAGGTGACACATTACTGAATCAAATTACTAATATATATTTATATATTTAGTATTTAAATGTTTATTTCTATTTGGTCTAATGGTTTTTTTGGCCCTCCAACTTTATAACAAAGTTATTTTAGCTCTCCATTTAATTTTTTTTATTTTTTAGCCCTTAAACTTACCAAATATGTCTTCAATATAAGCTCTAAAATAATCTCTAAAGCAATTAGACACACATAATATGCATCCAAAAATTGACCAAGAGTTTAAGATTTACAAATCAAACATGAAAGACAATAAAAAAGAAGAAAACACTATGTTTCATAACATTATTAGGAAAGGCAGCTAAGGCTTATATATTACATTGGTAAATGACTAAATTTTGGACAAACCAAAGCAGGAATTGAGTTGAAAACATAACATGGAACACAGATCAAAAGATGTTATGTAATTGCAGATCCAAATATCAAATAAAAGATAGGAAACTACATTAAAGAAAACAGCTTTTTAAAGTGACCAAAATAGCAAACAAAATGCAAAATTCCAAAATCAAAGTCAAGATCTAAACATCCATACATCAAGATCCGAGACTTAAAACCAAAAGTCAAATAGTATTAAAAAAGTTGGATCAAACCCAGATCTTTAAAAGAGTGAAGTCCTATGTTACTCAAACCCAGATGTCATTTTCATTTATCTTATAAGGATATGTATTTGAAGGGTAATATCTCCATACATATGTCCACAAATGTGTCTAACAACAATATTAACATCTATATTTGCAAGAAAATCACACTAGGCTCGTCCCCCTAAATGAAAAATTTTCTTTTTAACCCTGTTATAATTTATAAAATTTTAAATTAATAATGATAAATTTGTACTTTGGCTCTAAAAAATGATAAAATTTTGATTCAATCTATTAAAAATTATAAAAATATAAACTATTAAGATGGTCTGATTTCGACCATGCTGGGTAACTGCACAATTCACACTTCACAAGAGATTCCAAACAGTAAATCAAAAATACAAAGAAAAAGTTCAGGTCAAAGTAACATATACCGTCTGAATTACACTTCAAATGCTCGTTTTCACGCGATTGGTAATTCTCCTCGACCGGACACGAACAGCAAGGCCACCGACGCATCCTCGTTCTTTTCTTTAAAAACAGACCGTCGGGATTTTCTAGTTGCACAAAGTAGCTAGGGGGAGGAGGTATATGTGCCTGCATAATTCCACACCACTTTCATTCTTAAACACACTGTACACATAAGTACAACCATCATTATGAAAACAAATATACCTGATTTCCTCTCTCTTTTTTTTTTATTTTTCTAAATAAATAGGATGGTAAACCATGGTTGAATTCTTTTTCATTGAAATGGAAGGGAAGGAATTGAGCAAGTAGTATTGGAAACAACTGAAAGAGACATATTTTCTAAGCTGTCATTCAAAACTTCAGTCATGGCTGCTGTTATTGCCTTGGCTTGCTTCGAAGGCAGACCTTCCGCCTCTAATCTCCTAACCTATAAGTATAATGCACCATGTCTTCAGATATTTTCAAGATTCCAAAGCTATTTAAAATTATTGAATTCTTATAAGATATAATATAAGATGACAAGCATAGTAACAAAATCCAGATATTACAAAATACTTATAAGATAATTATATAAATGAGGATTTTGATTCTGTTTGAAATTCAAAATTAAATATTTAAACTTCAATCATTCCGGTTCAATTCCAGTCGCTTCACATAAGGACGAGTTACTGTATTTCTTTATATCGGAGAAGCTTTCTTTGTAAGCTGAAAATATACCAACAAAAATAAAGTAGAATCATTTTTATCTTAACAAAACAAGATTCTTCTCAAACCTTATTTGCTTTTCAGGAAAGAATCCTTCTTAAAAATGCTTACACTACATTAACATTTAACATCAAAAGGATGTAGACAGGTAAATTCTATTTTATGAAAACAAAATCAATATGAAACAAAAAAAACAAAAAAATTGTTATACCAATTTCAACTTTCGCGAACACGAGTGGAAGCTAATGTTAGTGCCCACCTATCTAGGGAACTACCCATATGTCCTTCGAATTCTTACCCAACGACATTACAACCTCCTACCACCAATCAAATCAAGTTGCCTATAATTTTACTTAACAACCTACAGAATAAGGTATGGTACACTAGAGAACATGTACATGACATATTGCCACCATCATAACCACCTCTTCACAGCTCTCAGCATCTCAACTCTCTTCAACAAAATTCATTTCAACCGAAAATAGAAGAATTGAGTTATCTACTTTGATACAAAAGGCCACAGCTTTGATAAATTGAAATCATACTAAAATGGAGAGAAATTCCTTTGTTTCCAATAACATAGCAGCCATTCTTTATCCTCAATGTAACAACAGTGTCAGTCATTAAAATCCCATCTGATCAACGAACTGTGGCATCTACTCCAAAAAAAAAAAAAAGAAAAGCAAGAAGAGTGCTGCAATGACATGATAAGAATCATCTATATTATAACTAAAATGTTTGATTGTTTAATTGAGTTAATATTACGAGTTAATCTCATACCAACTTAGTTGAAAAAATATATAAAGTCAATTTATATAAAAAGGTAAAGATATTAAAGTTATATATATACTAAATAGAATAGAAAATCACTTTCCTAAGCAACACCACACACAAAATTGGCTGTGGCTGATGAACTTGTTGTGTAAAAGAAAATTAAAACTATATATGTTCAGGGAACTTACTATTCACTGTGTATAAGATTTTGAAATCTTTAGGAATCTGCTTCCATTTGACTGATCGTTTATGCCAGGGAGAGATTTTTCGGTGCCGAACATGGAAAAACAGAGGAGTCGAGCAGTATTAGAAACCAACAGATGCCACCACAAAAACCTCGATCTTTCAAAGCAGGTAAAAGTTCTTAATGAGCAGATAATCTTAAAAGTTCTTGTCATTCCTTAAAAAGTCCCAAAAGTAAATAAAATTTAAAAAATAAAACAAAACAAAAAACCAGGATATCAACAAACCCTTCTATCAGTTTCATCATTTCTTCCAGCGATATGTCTGGGTGATTCCATCCCATCTTCTGGTTTTCTTCCTTCAAGTCTGTTGTTGGAAATGGGAAATTTGGGGGATTTCAGTTGAAGAAAAACAAACTTTTATTTGGGGGATTTAGGGCGCACGACGGAGATGAGAAGAAGTGGGAGTAATGAGTGGGTAACCAAAATTTTTTTTTAGAAGTGAGCGGGATTTTGATTATCTTTTATTTTCTTCCATATTTGTGGCGTTTTAAAGAAAAAACGCCACTACCTAAACTGACCCTATTGAAAAATTGCAATACATATTTGCGGCGTTTTTATCAAAACGCCAGTAATGTCTACCTTTTACGGCGTTTTTGTTGAAAACGCCACTAAAAAATTTAAATTTTTCTACCCAAACCGCGCCGTTTTGGGACATTTTAATACATAGTAATGGCGTTTTTTGCTGAAAACGCTGCTAAAGCTCGCATATTTTTTTTATATTTAATTATTGTATCTTTCATATAAATTTTACATAAAGAATTATTAAAATTTTAAGTAATATTTAAAAGAATTAGAAAAATTATATTTTTTATTTTTATTTCATTTTATTTTTGTATTTTATTTTTTCTTATAATTTGGTCCTATCCAAATTAAATAATTACCTATCTATCCATATTAAATATATCAAATGGTTTAGATTAAATATTTTTAAATATAAAAGCATTAATTAATTGTATAAATTGTATCATTTAACAAATCTCAAATAAACCTTAAATCTTAAATTAACCATTCAATATACATAAAGTCTATCTATTATATATCTCTTAAATAATATAAACTATACTCATAATTTCAATAAATTAAATTTATTATTATATCTTTTACAATTATATAAGAAAATATTTAATATATAAATAAAAAAACTAATTAATCTAAACCCTAAACCTTAACCTGATCCTTAAAACCCTAAATCCCTAGCTCTTAACCCCTAACCCCCTAACTCTTAACCCCTAAACCTTAAATCCCAACCCTTAAACCATAATCCCTAAATCCATATATAATCCCCAAACCTTAAAATAGTAACTCCTAAACTGGCCTTAAATCTTAAATTAACCATATACCGTCGTAAGCCATATAAACCCTAAACTATAATGATAATTAATTAAATATTTTAAAATTAATACTATCTTATCTTTTTCAATTATATATGAAATTATTTAATATATAAATTTAAAAACATATTTAAAATATAAATAAAAAAATTAATCTAAACCCAAAACCCTAACTCGACCCATGAAACCCTAAACTCTAAATCCTTAACTCTTAACCACTAAACCCCTAAACCTTTAACTCCTAACCCCTAAACCTTAAATCCTAACCCGACCCTAAATCCCTAATCCCTAAATCCCAACCCAACCCAGAATCCTTAACCCCTAAACATTATTTAATATATAAATTAAAACACACTAATTAATCTAAACCTAACCCCTAACATCTAACCCTTAAATCCATAAACCCTAAATCCATAACTAATCTTAACCTCTAACCTCTAACCCCTAACCCCTAGCCCCTAACCCATAAACCTTAAATCACAACCCTTAAATTAGAATCCCTAATCCATAATCCCTAATTTCATAACCTATAAACCTTAAAATTGTAACTTTTAAACTGACCCTAAATCCTAAATTAACCATATATATACTCTAAACCATATATATTAAACCCTAAACTATAATGATAACTAAATTAAATATTTTAAAATTAATACTACCGTATCTTTTACAATTATATTTGAAATTAATACTTAAAATTAATACTCTAATTTCATTTGTCCCTTTTCATTCATTTTTAGTTATTACTCTTGAGTAGGTACTATTAGGTCATTGTTGTGTTCATGTTTGATTAACTAAATATAAAATTATTTTTGGTAATAAAATTATCAATATATAATATTATTTATCACCATATTTGGTGTTTTATATTTACTTTATTTGATTTATTTAATCGAGCTATCAATTTAATTTTTATGATATTTTATTTTACTCATAATTTAATATATTTTTCTAGTAAAGTAGTTTAAATAAACTGTGATTGAAAAATAATAATAAATAGTTAGGAGTTAGGACTTCTCTTTATAAAAACATTTTGTATTAAACAATATTATTTGTTATCATTTAAATGTAAATTTGACCAATATATAATAAATACAACGAAATATCAATTTTTTAAACTTATAATAAAAAAATATAATTGAAACATTACTTGAGAATATATCAAAGAATGAGATAATTGAAATGGTTTTAGATTTTATTATTATTAGCGGCGCTTTTTCAAAAACGCCGCTAAAGGCTAGAGCATTAGCAGCGCTTTTTTAAAAACGCTGCTAAAGATCTGAGAATTAGCGGCGCTACTTCAAAAACGCCGCTAAAGGCCAGAGCATTAGCGGCGCTTCTTCAAAAATGCCGCTAAAGGCCCGAGCATTAGCGGCGCTTCTTCAAAAACGCCGCTAAAGGCCAGAGCATTAGCGGCGCTTCTTTAAAAATGCTGCTAAAGGCCCCAAAAACTCAGAAAACGGTGTCGTTTGGCTTAGGATTTTTGCGGCGCTTTTCAGAAAACGCCGCTAATGCTTATTTAGCGGCATTTTCGGAGAAGCGCCGCTAATGCTCTACCTTTAGCGGCGTTTTTATAAAAGCGCCGCTAATGCTCGATTTTTAGTGGCGTTTTTTGTCCAAGCGCCGCTAAAAATGCCGCTAAAAGCCAGTTTTGGTGTAGTGGGTAGAAGTATGTTCATTTGAGTTGAGTCTTGTGGCATGTGTGTAAGCACACATTAGTGTGCAAAAGTCTTGTTGAATTGAAAATTTGTGATGATTATGGTAAATGTTGGTTTTGAATGTTCAACATGGAATGTGATCTAGTTAATAAATGATTTGGCAATTTTTGATGCTATTATAAAAGGGGAACATTAACCTATTTGAATTTAGTATGTTAAATATGGTAAAATGGTGTAAGTAGCTAAGTTAGTGCATAGTTGGAAATGGCATGTTTGATTATCATGCTTGAGATTTGTATTGGGTGCATGGTTATTTTGGTCTATTTCACGGTTATGTAAGTTTTTGATAATTGAAATGTATATGCAAAGATGATGTCATAAACCATAATTCACAAAGGTTGAACCTATACTTCAAGAGTGCAAAAACATTCTCTTAAAATAGTGATTTGGCAAAAGATATAAATTATTACAAATCTTGTTTAAAAAACAGAGCTACATGCCACCCGTCCAAAATAAAAGTATACACATGTTACAATACAAACATAGGCGAGGCTCACAACAGAGGATGCTGTATCTGGCTAAATTGCTTCTATAAGCCCTTTTATACCGATATACCACCTGGAAAAAGGGAAAGAAAGGGAGTAAGCTCGAAAGAATTTAGTGAGCTCCAACAATAAAATGCTCAACCCTTTCCAAAAAATTGCATGAACAATAATGATTAGGCGTATATACACATATACAAATAAAAATATGTTAACAGACTCCCTATAGAGACAATTGGGCTTCTACCCTTTTACATACGACAATGGTGGATACCTATCCCTAGCGAACACTATCATCATCGAATACAATATGCAACCACTTTCTATAAGGAACACAAATGCTACCAACTCTTACCCTTATCATCTCAAACATATTGATCGACTCGTACTTACAAGCCTATCGAATTCAATTTCACTAGGGCAGATATTATACGTCTAGCACAACAACTTAGCAGATATGCTATATACTCAACTCAGCAATAGGATTAAGATTTACCACTTATCATGCAATATTATCATGCACTGTAATTACATTGTCAAATGTTCCTACTCAGTGTCTCATTCCTCTCTTTAGATATAAATAACATGCACTAAAAACAAAAAATCAAAATTTACACTTTCTTACTCATTTTCTCGCCCTACCTTGTGCTAACCTTGGATCCTATATTTACACATTAGAAAATATCATATTCCATGTTTTTAAAACACATGCATCTTCCCATAAGTTCAGGGCTTCTTGTCATGGATAACAACTAACATGCCCTACCCATGGTAGCACCCATATCGCCAGGCTGGTTAGCAACTAACATGCCCTACTAATGGCTCATCTTATTTGGATACCGAGTTTACACACGAAGAAAGTCGTGAATGTTTCCTGTCACTTACATGCACATGCAACCACTTACCATATTTCATGAGGACGGTTTCCAGAATAAAACACGATAGAAGGAAGAAAGGAGAAGAACCCCTATTACAATAGTCACACCATTATTTATAGCCCACACCTCTTTCATAATAACCGTACACGTGCCGAACCATGCAAAGCTAACTTAACACCATTTATTGGTCGATGTAATAATTTCTAGCCAAATCCTTTCCACCAAACACCACTAATCAGAATGGCACACTTTGCTTATACTCAAGTAACCAACTAAACCAGTCATTTAGTTACCTAAAATGTAATAGCTTGATTTTTAGTGGTGACGAAACAGTGGTTTTAGGAACAGAAATTTCCATCCTGTCGACTTGTAAATATTATTTACAGAATATTTATGGAGTCACTAAAGTCGTATTAAAATTTGGTTAAGAAATATTAATGTTTAGATAGTTAATTAAGAAAAAAAACTAAATTGAAAAAGGTGCAAAACTTGTTAAATAATGCATTTAAATGATTAAATGGTTTAATTAATAATTGAGGAAGGAATTAAGTGATAATTAATCCCTAATTAATATAGTGGGACAGAAAAGCAAGGGAAAATGATAAAATAAGGTAATTATTAATGGCAAATTTGTAATTTAAATGAAATTAAAAAATTAAGTAAAAGAAATATGTTTTCTTCTTCATTTTACCTTCCATAGCCGAAATTCATAGTTTTTCAAGCTAAGGGAATCAGCCAAGCAAATTGTTTTGCATGTGAGTTCAATTCTTACCCGTTTCTTGTAATTTTTATGTTTTTGAGATCGTTGCAAGTAGGTCCAGCTAGCCCATACCTTTGTTTTTGATTCTGTTAAAAATTTTGGAAGTTACCATTGATGAATATTGAATGTTTTTATATGAATACCATGTATTTGGAGCTTTGATTATGTTATTCGATGAATTTGTACAGTGATTTTTTGTTAGATTTTGATTTTAGGATTAAGTTGTGAAAATGATAAAATTCTAGGGTTTGGATGTAAATTCAAAGTTCATTGGGGGTTGTTTAAGGGCCTAATGTATTTGGATAGAATTTTGATTTGATAAAAATGGTTAATTTGATTAATTTCGCGTTAAGGGACTAAATTGTAAAAATTGTAAAAGTTTGGGCTAATTGTCTAAATTTAGAAAATAAAAGGGTATTATTTGTAAAATGGATTGGGATGCGAAATGTAAGTTGATAATTGAGGAATTCTATATTTTAGATCAAGATCCCGTAGATACTTGTGGAAAAGGAAAAATAGCGAAATAGTCCTTGAACTTTTGCAACTACTACAATTCAGTTTAGGTAAGTTTGTACGGTTTAGAATTTAACATCAATATGAATTGTTGAGTAGATTAACATGGTACAACTTACATATTTATTATTAATTTTTGATAATGAATGGAAATTTGATATACAATATTAAATTTGATGCTCAGTTTGGATTGAACGCGAGATAGAGTACAATTGTCATTTGGTGTTACGGGGGTTTGGAATGGAGATGTATTGGAGGGAGATATCTTTATATTACCCGAGTAAATCAAGGCTCAGCATTTGTTGCAAACTTTTTTGTTATACTATCTATCTAGTGTGTTTTGGTTGGATTAGCTCTTATGAGCTTCTGTCTGGTGTGTTTTGGTTGGATTAGCCTTTATGAGCTTCTGTCTAGTGTGTTTTGGTTGGACTAACTCTTATGAGCTTTTGTCTGGTGTGTTCAGTGGATTGACGATGTACTCTTATCCGTAAGTCGTTCTTTGAAATAAAAATCTCGATAAGGTAATCTATTTAGTGAATTTGAAAGATTTGTTTTTTATTGAATATTGATCTGAACATAAATGAATTCATCGGTTGAAATTGTGGATGACAAGGAATTCTCATGGTTGATTTTTATTGTTTGAACTGTTGTATGTATTTCGATAAGATTTATCGTTTATTGCGTCAAACTTACTAAGCCTTATTAAGCTTACTTGTGTTGCTTAATGTCATTTTAGATCCTCGGAGGGTTGGACGATCAGATAGGCACTCAAGTCACACTATCCAGCTCAGCTTGGTAGTTTTTGGAACGTTTAATTCAAATTATATGGCATGTATAGCCTCTTGTGTGGCTATTGTTAATGTTTTCGTTTATGTAAATATTATGGATGATCTTTTGTGTAAATGGTCAATTTATATAATACATGAGAATGAGGTATAGTTTCTATGCTAATGTGAATGCTAAGTATTAAGGAAATGTGGTGATTGAGGTACCTTTGATAGGTATTTTGTATAGGTATTGCTTGAAAGAATTGATGAGTTGAATTTTTTATTATTTTGATGTATAATTATATATATTTGTGGTACCAATGAGGGTACATTGGTTAGGCACTTAATAGGTTGCTTTTTGTGTGTTTTTGGCTCAATTAATGTCATTTTGATTTGATATTTTTGTTCTTATTTGAGTTTCTTAAGTTTCAAGCAAACTTGAAATGGTAAACTTGTGTTTTAAGGCTAATTTTTGGTCCACACGGCCTGAGACACGGACGTGTATCCCCTGCAGGTTAAAGGCATGCAAGTCTGGCCTATTAAGTGCCTAGCACATGAACATGTGAAGCCATTTCGAGAGTTACACGGCCTAGCACACAAGCGTGTGGCTTGACCATGCGACCCAAATTTTTCAACGTTTTCCTAAATTTTCCAAATGTTTCTGATTTAGTCCTGGAATATTTCTATAGTATTTTTACAGCCTTGAGGGCTCGATTAATCGATGTTATGAATATATTTGAATGAAATTATAATATATATTACATTGAGGTATGAATTGTTTGGTTTACTATTCCATTTATTCGGTAATGATCTGTAACCCTATTCTGATGATAGATACAGGTTAGAGGTGTTACATAAACACATCAAGCTATCATTTACTATACTTTAGTTCCGTTCCAACTAGATTTTAATAAGAAACCAACTAAAATTGAACAAGATACCCTCGTGCTCATAAGGAAATCTATCGAGTCAATGACCTAACAATCCGCCACAGGTCGATACTAACAGAAGGCTCCGTAACACAAAGCCCACTGGTTCACAATGGAATGGCCAAGTTTACACAGTCGTTATCAATCAATAAGATGGTAAAAAGAGTTATTGTCTCCACAAGGACTGTATCTATTAGTCAATAATTATAAAATTAAGAATTTACAAGTTGGTTAGGAAAACACAATATTTTAAAGTGATGGAAAATTAATTTAATTAACTTAATACAAATGAATTAACCTAAATACAATGAATGAAATCCAATGAAATGGTTTTAGCAGCAATTTCACAAGTTTTCACAACAATAACATGAATAAGCTAGAACAATTACGATACGTTACTCAATTCATTCTTCATCATGTTTAACAATGTTCCAGAAAAATTTCATGGCAACTTCATCTTTCATTAACTTGGAATCTCATATAAGTTCTTTCAAAGTCTTATACTTAGAAAAATATGTATATTTCTATATCGATATTTTACTAAGGATTCCTTAGAATTTATCTGAAGTAACAGGGGATGGATTAGGTTTGAAACAATTTAACCACATAAACCTAAAGTTATGCAAGGAAATAGTGCTTTCTCAAGTTATTACGAACATTCAATTTAATCGGATTAGGATTTAATTTAAGCATGCAACTTCCAATTATCGTGTCCATTAATCGTCATCTGATTAGGATTGATCAACTAATTCTAATGCATGAATAACATGAATGATTTTAATTGGACACATGAATAACTGAGGCACAAAACATCAAAAACATGAACCGAATGAATTTAAATCAAATCATTGCAATTATTCTAGCTAAAATAAATTTAAGTCATCATCATTAATGGAAAAAAAAATTAAAAAATTTGCAAACATGTTTGAATAACCAAGAACAAATTAAAGAATAAGGAAGAAGAAACTCTTGATGAATTTGGTGATTCACGAAGACTGATTGTGGTGGCTTCCTCTAATTCTTGTGGTTGCTCTTTCACAAATTGCTCCTCAAGGTGGCCAGCCAAGAGAGGTTTTTCTCAAGGAAAATGTTGGCTAAAGAAATGAAGAGCTTAGGGTGAAAAAAAAAAAGATGAGAGAATGTGACAGATGAGGGATTGTTGGATGAGATGCTTGAAATAGGAGATGAGGGGTGGCATTTATACTAGAGGAATGGCTTGGGAGTTTGCTAAATATAGCATGGAGATCCCTTGGATTCTCCCTTGCTTGGCCAACCTTAAATTATGAAGAGAGCTTTGAATAGTTACTTGATTCATGTTTGATTTTATGCATGAATCATGTAAACAGTTCGACGGTTTTCAAAGGTTTAGTTGGGGGCTGATTTCTAATTTTTTTCACACATGTAAAGACCTTCAATTCTAATATTCCAAAGCTAATTTAGGCTAATTTTCATGCATTTGCCAAATTGGGTTCTTCTCCCTATTGTTGCACAATTTTTACAACCCAACTAGCCAGCAAACTAGCCCTTCTCAGCAACCAACTTTCAACTAGGTTTAATCAAACTTTTCTGGGTCAAATTTGTTGTCTTTTTCGTCCATATGAAGTGGACTTTAGCTCATGTCCATGTGTGTTTTTATTGGCTCCCACATTTATCAACTCAGTGCTCCAACTGCAGCAAATTAAGTAAAAATTAACAGGTAACATAATATAGTAAAATTATGTAAAATTAAATTCATAAATTTACACACTTTACTAAAACGATTCCTAATGCCTTAATATGAACTAAAATAACTCAATAGGTGAAGAATTATGAGGGACTAAATTGTAATTTTACCAAATTAAGTAATGACTCAAGGATGGAATTTTAAAAGATCATAAAGGGTAAAATGGTCATTTAGAAGAGAGAGAAATCTAGAAGATAATGATGATGTTGGAGATATTTTAGATTAATTAAATAAAAAATATTAGTTTATTAATATTTTAATTTGATTTTTAAATGATATTTTGTTATTTTATTATTTTATTATTTAGTATATATATGTGGAAAAGAAAGATGAAAAGCAACCAACCCACCATCTTTTCCATGCATTTCACATTAGAAGAGAAGAGAAGAAAGAAAGTTTTGCTTTCTTTACAATTTGGTCCTTCCACCAAAAAAATTCACCATTTTCACTTAGAAATCAAAAGAATTTCCATATCCATCAAGAGAAAAAGATAACAAGGAGACTATGGGGAGCTAGAATATCAAGTTGGATTTAAGAAATTGAAGCTGGAGGAGAGAGAAAATTAAGTTAAAGGTTGAAATCAATAGGACAAGGTAAGAACATTGAGATTTCAATATATTTTTAAGTTTGATATTATTGAAATAGCATGGAAAAGATGTTATAGTAGAGTTTTCTTATATAAACTCTTATGTTCTTGATATATTAGTGAAGAGAAATAAGTGAAAGTGATGGGAAATATTATAAAGAAAGGGAATATGGAAGTTATAAACTTAGTAATTAACATTTTGCACTAAAATAGTTTTGGACAGCAGCAGTAGGTTAAATTTGAAAAATCACCATAAATTGTGGAAATGAAATTAGAGAATTAAAAAAATATGGAATTAAATCTTACTGAGTCTAGTTTCTCATAAAAGAAACGGTGTAAGTAATGGAATTGTAAATCATGAGATATAATAGATTTTGTGAGACAAGGTCAGAATCATTTTGGTTTCCCATATTTTGAATTTGGAAAATCATCAAAAATTGTAAAAAAATAATTATGGGTAAGAATTTAATGTATAAAATCATTAAAGAGTCTATTTTCAATAGAAACAAATGGGGATATGATCCAACTTTTGTACAAGGAGATAATTAAGTTTTAGTGAAGAAGGGTCGAAACTGTTAGACAGCAGAATAGAGGTAACTTTAAAGAATAAACTGTACTTATTTGCTAAACTAAAAATTCTGAAAATTTTATGTTAAGAAGATATGTGAGTATAGTTTTAGGGAAAATTAACGTATTCTAATTTGGATTTCTGTATCTCAAGATAAAAATAATTTAGTGGCTATGACTCAAATGGACAATTTTGAATAAATTTACAAGTAAATAATGAAATCATAGATAATGTTACTTAATAGCATATCATATAAATTAAGGATGTGGAATGGAGAGGAGGAGGAGGAAAATATATATATATGAATATTCAGCTAGCATGGATAATTTGCACGTTCTAGGTTCAGGGACTAAATTGAACAAATGTGAAACTTTAAGGGTAAATTTGTAAAAATGTCAAAAAGTGACCAAATTGCATGAAATGAATTTTTTTATTATTTAAATTAGTAAATTGAATGAAATATTAATTTAGATCAAGATTGGGTAGAAATTCGAGAAAAAAATAGAAAATTTCCAAAATGTCCCTAAATTTTGATATTTCTGCAATTTAGCTTGGTAAATTCGTGTGAACTATATTTTGTATAATTTTAATTGAATTGAATGCTATTTGGTAATGGATATTATATCTATGTGTGTTTTATTATTGGAATTGAATTATTATTGGTAATATGTATAATTATTAGATGCTTTGAAATGATTATTGGAAGCTCGATTGGGTTGGAAGCTTGTTGGAGATATATCACATTATTCATTGGTTCTATCGGTAATTTTAGATGATTTGATTCTGGTTATAATGACTTGTATAAGTTAAATTGGTTAATGATAGCTCATTAATTTTTTTATTTTGATTGGTTATAAATATGAATGCTTGGTGAAATGAAATGTCTAAAAATTAATTTGTAAACTCCGGTAATGCTCTATAACCCTATTCTGGAGAAAGATACAGGTTAAGGGTGTTACAAGCAGTGCATGTGCTATGTTTATAGATTTGATTAACAGAATATTCTGACCGTATCTAGATAGATTTGTAGTTGTATTCATTGATGATATTCTGATCTATTTTCAAGATGAAATTGAGCATGCACAGCATTTGAGAATAATATTCCAGACTTTGCGCGAGAAATAGTTTTTTGCTAAGTTTAGCAAGTGTGAGTTCTGCTTTGAGAGGTTGGATTTTTGGGACATTTAGTATTGGCGGACAGTATTAGACTGGATCCGAGTAAAATATCAACTACTGTAAACTGGAAGCCTCTGAGAAATGTTTCAGAGATCAGAAGTTTCTTAGGTCTAGCCGGATATTATCGAAGATCTGTAAAAGGGTTTTCGATGATTTCTACATCGTTGACAAAGCTACTCTAGGAAGATGTAAAGTTTGAATGGACCGAGAAATGTAACAAAGCTTTGATCAGTTGAAAGTGTTGTTAACCAAAGCCCCTGTGTTGATTCAGCCAGAGCCTGGCAAGGAATTTTTTATTTATAGTGACGTTTCACTAAATGGTTTAGGTTGCGTTTAGCTGCAAGAAGGTAAAGTTGTAGGTTATACTTCCTATCAGTTGAAACTACACGAGAAAAATTACCCAACTCATGATTTGAAACCATCAGCTATTGTGTTTGCTTTAAAGATCTAGCGGAACTATTTGTACAGAGAGAAATTTCACATATTCACGGATCACAAAATCCTGAAGTATTTGATGTCACAAAAGAATTAAATTTGAGATAGCGCAGATGGTTGGAACTACTAAAAGATTACGATTTGATAGGAGAAACATCTAGTCAACCTGTTCAACAAAGAATAGATGACTTAAATAAAAGAAATGTTGCTCAAGGAGGAATATATTTAGATTTAACTAATATTCCTATCTCAGACTATGAAAAAACCATAGAAAATTGGGCACAATCAATGACTATTGTTGTAAACAACAATACATGGTCAAAATAAAAGTTCTTAAATTACTTTGTTGGAACTTTTCAAGGTGATGTTCTTCAATTTCTTAGACGATGGGAAGAGTCTGAGAAAGGAAAAGGACAAAAAGGGTTGTTATTAAGTCAAATAGGAACATTTAGTCAAAAAGGGAAAGAACAAAAAGTCTTCGATTACCATCTAGGAAAAACTAATGTTGCTGATGTTCTAAGTAGAAAACCATTATTTGCTTTGTGAGCTTTGAATACTCGTTTGACGTTGATTGATGATGGTTCCATTGTAGCAAAATTAAAAGCTAGACCGACATTTCTGCAGTAGATTTGTAAAGCTCAAAAAAGTGACTCTGAGTTGATTGCTAAACGGGAGCAGATTGAAAAGACACCTGATTCAGAATTTCACGTTAGTCCTAATGGTAGTTTCTATTTCTGGAATAGGATTTGTGTTCCAAAAAATTTAGGCATTATATAGAATATTTTACAGCAACCTTACAATGGTAATTTTTTGATACACCCTGGTAGTAACACAATGTGCGATGATTTGAAACAAATGTATTGGTGGCCAAGTATGAAACGAGAAATTTCAGAGTTTGTATCAAAATGTTTAATTTGTTAGCAAGTCAAAGCTAAGCATCAGGTACCTTCTGGACTGTTATAACCTGTGATGATTCCAGAGTGGATATGGGAATGGGTTACAATAGATTTTGTATCAGGGTTACCTTTGTCTCTGCGGAAGAAGGATGTTATCTGGGTTATTTTCGACGATTTGACTAAATCCAAACATTTCATCCCTGTATGTACGAATTATTCACTTGAAAACTTGGCAGAACTATACGTTTCTGAGATCGTTAGACTACATGGTCTGCCAGTGTCTATTATTTCTGATAAAGATCCACAATTTACTTCCTAATTTTGGAGTAAATTGCATGAAGCTCTGGCTATTCAACTACATTCCAGTACAACATTCCATTAATAGACCGATGGTCAGTCTGAGCAAGTGATACAAGTACTTAAAGATATGCTCCGTTGTTATATTTTAGAGTTTGAGGGTAGCTAGGAGAAATTTCTTCCGTTGGTTGAGTTTGCCTATAATAATAGTTATCATGCGAGTGTTAAAATGGAGTCGTATGAAGCTTAGTATGGTCGAAAATTTAAAACACCATTATACTGGACTGAATTGGGTGAGAAAAAGCTATTTGATGTTGATTTGATTCAAGAAACTGAAAAAAAAGTCAAAGAAATACGCTATTTTTTGAAAGTTGCTTCTAATCGTCAGAAATCATATGTGGATTTGAAAAGAAAAGACATTGAATTTCAAGTTGTCGACAGAGTGCCCTTGAAAGTATTGCCTTGGAGGAAAGTCTTCCATTTTGGCCGACAGGGAAAGCTTAGTCCACGGTTCATCAGGTCGTATGAGATCATTGAGAGAATTGATCCAATAGCTTATCATTTAGCTTTATCGTCAAAGTTGGAGAAAATACACAATGTATTTCATGTGTCGATGTTACGGTAGTATCGATCAAAACCTTCACACATGATTTCACCTGTTGATATTGAGATTCAGCCAAATATATCATACAGTGAATAACCAATCAGAATTTTAGCTTGCGAAGTAAAAAAGTTAACGAATAAACGTATAGCTTTAGTTAAAGTTCTCTGGCAACATCATGGAGTCGAAGAAGCTACTTGGGAACTGGAAGGAGCTATGAAAGTGCAACACCCAAACTTATTTTCTGGTAAGATTTTCAAGGACGAAAATTCCTTTAGAGGGAAGAGTTGTAATAGCACAATTTTAGTGGTGTCAAAAATAGTGGTTTCAAGACCACAATTTTGATGAGTGAGTTATTATTTTAATATTTATTTAATATCTACAGGATTATTTTAAGGTCGTATTAAAGTTTTGTTAAGAAAATTTAAAGTTTAAATGATTAATTAGGTAAAAAGGACTAAATTGCAAAAGGTGTAAAATTTGAATTCTATTAGTTAAAAGAGCTAAATGGATATGGAAAGGAACACTAATGTACTTATATGGTAAATATACCATAATTAAGTTAGTGGATAGTTATGGACAAGGTTTTATTGAAATTTTAGATTTATTTTAAGGGTAAAATAGTAAATTAGTAAATATACATAAACTTAATTAAGTGAAAATAACCATCTTCTTCATTTTTTTTTTTTTGAAAACCAAAATCTCCATTGTTGAAAGGAAGAAATATTCAGCCAACTCCTTTTGGCCAACTCCTTTTGATGCTTGGTAGGTGATTTTGATCCCGTTTTTAATTAATTTTCTATTTTTGAGTTCGTTTTAGCTTAATCTAACTAGCCCAGGGATTAATTTGCAAAATTTTTAAAGGTTGAGGGACTTTTCATGGTTGAGTTTGTATATATTTTGAAGTTATTTGATAGATTATTAATCTTGGTTGTTAAACAAACTTATTTTCTTAAGTGAATGTTGATGAATTTTGAATTAGGGATTAAATTGTTGAAAGTGTAAATTCATGGGTTTTATTGTGAAATGTTGGTAATTATGGGTTGTACCAAGGTCCCTTGTAGCATTGGTTAATATGGATTTAGATTAAAATGGTTAAATTTCAAGTTAAGAGCTTAAGAACTAAATTGAGAAAAGTTAAAATATTAGAGGTAATTTCATAATTTTACATAAATATGAATTATGGATTGAATTGAATACTTGAAGTACTTAATGGAATGAAATTATCTATTTAGATCAAGAAAAACAACAACTGGACTTAAATCAAGGAAAGGCAAAAGCTTCGGATTAGTTTCAGATTCTATTTCTAGGACTATAGTTTCGAGGTAAGTTCATATCAATTATGATCATATTAATGATAGCTAAATTGATTGTTTGATATATTGTGTTAATATAAACAGACTTGAAATTTCATATATATCGATGTTTTGAGTAATTGGCGGATAATGAATGTCCTACCAATGGCTGAGGTCCTGCATTTGTTGCAGATTCTCAACAACTCGTGTGAGCAGCATCATGTAGCTAACATTTCGACTCACAGCTCATGTGAGCAGACCCATTTCATAGTTCATGTGAGCAGGCCCATTTCACAGCTTGTGTGAGCATTATTGAATATGAAATGTTACGATTATATGGAAAGGCACATTACATGTGAGCATTCTCGAGTATCCGAAGTAATTCTAGATGGTTCAACAGGTAAGTAAAGGAAATGACATGATAAGTATACAATTGAAATGATTCATAATCTTATGAAAAAGTAGATAAGTTAAATAATGTGTATATGAAATCTACTTACTATATGATTGAACTCATATGTATTATGTTTGAACCTACTAACTTGTGATTTGAAGATGCTTGTATAGGATTTTACTAAGCTTATGGTCTTGGTAATGATATTATGCTTTTTCTATAGTTTGTACTAAAGAAATGATAAGTTATGTTTGAGTTATACGAGATTACTAAGCACTAATTGCTTAGTAAATGTCATGTATAGATTATCAGAAGCTCGATCGATTGGAGGCTTGTCGAAGATTTATCACACTATCCAACAACCATTTCAGTAGTTTTTAAGTATTTTGGCTAAGGTTATAAATGGCATGTATAGGATTTTGTTTAATGGTAGTTCTTGAATGTGTTAATGGTTAATTTGGTATGATTTGCTTTTGATGTTCATGTTTAGTTTAATAGACTTTAATGCCTTACCAAGTTATGTCATTCTGGCCACTCTTAAGTGCTTATATATAATATCATTTTTGGTATGTTTGTGATGGCATGTAAATGGTTATATGTGATGTTGTTTGATAGTTAAAAGAACTAGGTTATATGCTTGAAATGTGGCTATGTTGCTTTGATTGATCAATGATGTTTTGATATAAATGTGGTGCCTTTGAATGGCATATTGGTTAGATTAAATAGGATGTTTGAAATGGTATGTTTATAAGTGTTTGAATGATGGTTAGGTCAATTGAATGTGTGCACAAATGGGATGGATGGCTAGGTGTGTTTTGGCCTTGAAATGGCTTGTTTTTAGGATCAAATTATGGATCACACGGACTGGGACACGGGCTGTCACATGTCACACGACCATGTGCCATTTGTAAATTGTTAGTGTATCAAGTCAGTGTGTTACACGACCTAGTACACGGCCTGCGACACGACCATGTGTCACAAGTCAGAGAGTTACATACTCTGGCACACAGTCTTCGACACGGCCGTGTGACCCATCTCGGTGAGTTACACAGGTTGAGACACAGGCTGGGACACGGCTGTATGTCCCTTATTCAATTGTTACACGGCCTGTGCTATGTCACACAGCCGTGTGACCCCTATTTTAAAATTTTCTAACTTTTTTCCAAATCTTCTGTTTTGTTTCAAATTAGTCCCGAATTGCATCTAAGTTATTTTTTTAGGGCCTCGAAGGCTCGATTTAGGGACCAAATGCATATGTTTGATCGGTTTTTAATGAGAATAATTTATTTAATGTTATGATGTTAAATGTTGTTCTGATTGTCCGGTAATGCTTCATAACCCTAATCTGGTGCTGGACACGGATTAGGGTGTTACAAGATTAAGGTAAATAATTAGCAAAAATTTTGCTATGGAAAGACTTGGGCGGTAAGGCATAGAGAGAAGGGAGAGACGGTAACTTTTAGGGGTTTTGGGGGACTTACGAGCGGCAAAAAATTAGGTATTTTTCTCCTCTTCATTATTTTGGGCCTTAAGCCCAAACTGCAATTATTTCCTATACTAAAAAAATTAAACTGTATCAAAAATAGACTGATTAGTACTTGGGTCAATCTTGACTCTTTTATAAAATATAAAATAATAAAATGAAAATGAAAATTCCTTTTAAGCTAATTAGAAAATTTTTCTTGAAAAATTACATCAAATTAAATTCTCAAGAAAGGTTGGAGGGGTCACAAATGGTCCCGCTTAAGTTTCAATCTCCTTAGACAAAATTAATTTAATGTATTAATTAAAGAAAAAAATTCTAAGTATGTCATTTATTCAAATTAATTGCATAAAAAATCAAGGGTGTATTAAATTGAACAAATTATAAATTTACTCAACTTCACGATCCCAATAGTGATTGAGACGTTGACCATTCACTTTAAATGTACCTCCCTTTTTATCTTGTAATTCTACCACTCCATACGGATAGACTTTGTGAATGGTGTATGGTCCGGTCCATTGGGATTTAAGCTTCCCAGGGAATAACTTTAGCCTTGAATTCATCAAGAAAACTCTTTGACCTTCTTTGAATTCTCAAGGCTTTATGTAACATCCTAATTTTGGGCCTAGTCGAAACAGTGGTTTTGAGACCACAAATTTGACGTGATAAAATTTATTGTTTTATATTTTTATGGTCTACGATTTCACAGAATGATTTTGTGAAAATTTCGTTCGAAAATTTCGACGTTTGGGCACTCAATTTAGTAAAAAGGACTAAATTGTAAAAAGTACAAAAGTTGAGTTCTACATGTTAGAGGTGTCCAAATGTTATGAAATTTTAAATTGGAGGTCCTTACATGGTAATTAGGCCATTGGTTAAGTTGGTGGACAAAAATGGACATGGTTAGGCTTGTTTCCAAAGATTTTCATTAAGGGCATTTTGGTTATTTAGTTATTAAAATGAATTAAAAACAAAATTAAAAGCCAATTTTTTTCATCTTCTTCATTTGGCCAAAATTAGCAAGGGGGAAAGCCATAGTTAGGGTTTTCAAGCTTCCAAGCTCCATAATCAAGAAGAACGAAATTCGGAGTTAGACCGCGGAAAGAAAAAGATTGAAGACTAAATAGCTAGATTTGGTCAAATTTGGTACCGAGGTAAGTTGACGGTAAATAAATGCAATATTTCAATAATTATTATTAATATTGTTATTTTCCAGCAATTATGTATTTACTTCATGAAATTATTTAATGTTGACTCAAGTATGAGATGACAGAGAATTAGTGATACAAGCCCCGTTGAAACATTAGGAATGTATTGAATACAAATGTCATGACATTTGGGTAAATAGATCCCATGTAAGACCATGTCTAGGACATGGCATTGGCATCATTGAGATTATGAGAAGTCCCATGTAAGACCATGTCTGGGACATGGCGTTGGCACCGAGATGAGAGGTCCCCCGTAAGACCATGTCTGGGACATGGCATGGGCACCGATATGAGAACTCCCATGTAAGACCATATCTGGGATATGTCATTGGCAGTACAGAAAACATCCCATGTAAGACTATGTCTGGGACATAGCTTTGGCATGTATTATCAGACAAGAGACCCGAGTATCCTTAGTATTCCAAGTGATTCAACGGGCTAGTAAATAGACTATTTACATGAAAGTTTAGATAAAAGCATAATAATAAATTCAGGTGAGTTATAAGGATTGAGAATATCTCAGTTATTAGTTGAGAAAGAAATTTTAGCAAGGGAGGAGTAAGTTATAATCATGAGTTATTTAAGTAAGCAAGTAAGTGAACAAGTAAGTGAGTAAGTAAAGAAGCGAGTAAAGATTCTAATGTTTGATGAAATTTATGAGTATGATTATTTATGATAAATGTTGCTATTTATTTACTTGTAAACTTACTAAGCTTTATGCTTATTTTCTTTATTTTCCTTATTTTTATAGTATCGCCAGATCAGTTCGAGGATCACAAGGACGTCGGAGTTCGTCTCACACTATCTACAGACATCTCAGTATTATGTGATTTTGAAACGTGTAAAGCTATGGCATGTATAGAGACTTAGTCATTTTGAGTGTGTTTATATGATATGGCTAATGGTTAGCTATTAAAATGGCTAATTAAGAACATGTGTGGTGTTATGAATGCCTAGGTGATAGTTTATACCTAGAAAATATGAAAGAGTAAAAATTTGCAATGAAACAGTTTTGGGACAGCAGCGGTGACGTGACTTTGAAAAATCACCAAGGATAGTATAAAATGAATTAGAGAGTGAATTATATATATAATTAAAGCTTATCGAGCCTATTTTCATAGAAAACTTGTGGGTAAAGGAATTTTATATTCTAAGATATTTGAATTTTGGTTAGACAGGGTCAGAATGGTTTTTGGAGTCCCCTATTCTGATTTTAGAAAATCATTAAAAATTATACAAAAATAATTATGAGTTATAATTTATATGTCTAGATTCCTTAGTGAGTCTATTTTCTGTAGAAATAAGTAACACCATATGAAAATCATATGATGAGAAAATTGATTTTTAGTGAATAAAGGTCAGAACCGTCAAGCAGTGAAACAGGGAAGACTTTAATGAATAAACTGTACTAATTGGATAATCCAAAAATTATGAAAATTTTATGGTAAGATAATATATGAGTCTAATTTCAGGGAAATTTACGGATCTAAATTTTGAGTTTCGTAACTCGATTTATAATTAAATTAGTGACTGTTGCGCAGGTGCACAGCATTATGGTGAACAATGAAATAAATTTTAAAAGCAAATTTTCATGCTCTGAACTGGTAAGTTAAATCAGATAACGCCTCGTGCTCGACTTCGGCAATGGTATCGGGTAAGAGGTGTTACACTGTATACGTTTATCATGCCATCTCATAGTCTTTTCTTTGTACATCTTGGCATTCTTGTATGAAAACAACCTTAATTCCTCCAACTCATCAAGTTGTAACATTCTTTTCTCCCTGGCTTGCTTTAGATCCATATTTAATTGTTTCAAGACCCAGTGAACTTTATTTTCCAACTCAAGCGACAAATTACATGCCTTTCCAAAGACTAACCGATAAGGAGTCATTCTTAATGGTGTTTTGAAAGCTGTTCGATAAGCCTATAGAGCATCATCGAGCCTTCGAGACCAATCTCTTCTTTTCGGTTGAATCACCTTCTCAAGGATTCCTTTGATCTTACAGTTTGCAAGCTCAACTTGCACATTCATTTATGGATGATACACAGTAGCCATTTATTTACAAAGTGACATCCTTCATCGCTAATTATGGCTCTAAGAGTCCCAAACCTTGTAAATACATGCTTATGTAGGAATTACATGACAATCTTAGCATCATTGTTGGGCATGCCTCAGCTTCCACCCACTTGGATACATAATCAATCACCACTAGGATGTACCTATTACTATAAGAAAGAAATGGGCTTAAAAAATAAATCCCCCAAATGTCAAATAATTCTACCTCTAAGATGTCTGTCAAGTCCACTGGCATTGATCGTAAGTTTTCACATATGCGTATGCATCTTTAAACACTATTGGCCAAAAATATCTAGCTTGCAAGATTTTTGCTGCATTGCATGAACCACCAAAGTGTCCCCCACTTGGAGATGAATGGCAGTGGTATTGGATCTCGTCAATCTCACTTCCAACTATACACTTACTAATTATATTATCTACACATTGTTTAAACAAAAACGGCTCCTTCCAGAACTAATACCTACTATCATTAAAGAATTTCTTCCTTTGTTGGTATGTTATTCCAAGAGGCATTGTTCCACATGCTAAATAATTTTTAAAATCTGCAAACCAAGGACTTTCATGGATTCGACTCACCTCAAAAATATATTCATCTAGGAAATTTTAATTAATTGGAACAAGTGAATGAGTTACCTCATTTTGTTCCAACCTCGACAGATAATCAGTTACTTGGTTTTCAACTCCCTTTCTATCTTGGATCTCAAGGTCAAATTCTTGGAGCAAAAGTACCCACCAAATCAACCTCGATTTAGCATCTTTCTTTGTGAGTAAATATTTGATGGCCACATGATCAGTAAAGACTATGACTTTTGTACCTATAAGATATGAACAGAACTTGTCAAAAGAAAAAACTATAGCAAAAAGTTCTTTTTCAGTTACTGTGTAATTAAGTTGTGCTCCAGCCAAAGTTTTGCTTGCATAGTAAATCGGATGAAACACTTTGTTTCTTTTTGGCCCCATCACAGCTCCCATAGCAAAACTGTTTGCGTCACTCATTAACTTAACAAGAGAGTTCCAATCTGGTGTAACTATTATTGGGACTGAGATTAACTGATTTTCAATTCCTTAAATGCTTCCAAGCATGCTTTGTTAAACAATCTTTTATAAACATTCAGTAAAAACTGACATGGCCTAAGAAACTTCTAACTCCTTTCACACTGATTGCAGGTGGTAACTTTTCAATTACATCCACCTTTTCTTTATCAACTTCGATCCCTCTTCTGGAAATTTTGTATCCTAAGAGAATTCCCTCCTTACCCATAAAATGACATTTCTCCTAATTAAGGAAAAGATTTGTCTCCTCACATCTCTTCAGTACCTTAGCCAAATTACTCAAACAAACATCATATGAATTACCAAAAATAGAAAAATCATCCATGAATACCTAAACAAAATTTTCAACCATAAAGTAAATATTGTCATCATGCATAGTAAAAATGTTACAGGTGTATTATATAAACCGAAATGCATTCACCTAAAAGAAAACATACCGTACAAGCAAGTAAAAGTTATTTTTTGTTGGTCTTTAGGGGCTATAACTATTTGGTTATATCTCGAATATCCATCTAAGAAACAGTAATATTCACTACATGCCAGTCAGTCAACCATCCGATCCATAAAAGGTAGCAGAAAATGATCATTTCGCATTGCTTTGTTTAATTTTTTGTAGTCAATATAAATTCTCCAACCCGTAACCATTCTCGTCAAGGTTAACTCGTTATGTTCATTCTCAACAATTTTAATTCTTTGGTATACATTATATCAGACTTACCCATGAAATATCTGAGATGGGGTAGATAATTTCGGTATCTAACCATTTCATAACTTCTTTTCGAACTACCTCTTTCATAATAGGACTAAATCTCCTTTGCCCATCAATCCTAGTTATTTTGCCCTCTTCTAAGATAATCTTGTGCATACAAAAGAAAGGGTTTATTCCTTAAATATCAGTTATGGCCTAACCAATCGCCTTTTTAAATTTCTTTAAAACTTCGATCAGTTGCTCCTCATGGTGTTTTGTTAGTTCTGCTAAAAAAATCACATGCAAAGTAGAACAGTTACTTAGATAAACGTATTTCAAATGAGGAGGAAGTACCTTTAGTTCAAGTTTGGGTAGGTCCTCAATTGACAACTTAAGTTGTACATATTCTCGATCTTCTAACTCTAACGGTTCAAATCGTGCTGCTCAAACATAGTCATTCGAATTGGTTTCCATTAAAGTCATACTTTCCCGACCTTGTTCATCTTCTAATGGCTCAGACCCTAAGATGTTTCCAATGGGTCATCTATAGGATTACTTTCCCATTCCATAGAAACTAAGGTTTCTAGCTCCTCTATTACTGAACATTCTTCTGTCGGATCAAGGAATTTCATGGTTTTAAGAACATTAAATGTTACCTGGTCATCTTTAACTCTCATTGTGATTTCACCTTTCTACACATCTATTAATGTTCCTACCATTACTAGGAAAGGTCTCCCCAAGACGATTGGCACTTCCTTATCCGCTTCAAAATCTAAATCAATAAAATCAACAGAAAAGATAAACTTTTCTACACATACCAAAATATCCTTGACCTTTCTTTGTAGGTATGTCAAATATCGATTTGCCAGTTGGAATGTCACAGTCGTAGGTCTTACTTCAACTATGCCCAACATCTTAAAAGTAGACTTTGGCATCAAGTTGATGCTTGCTCCTAGATCGCATAAAGGTTTACCATAGTAAGATTCACCAATATTATAGGGTATAATAAAGCTTCTAAGGTCTTCATTTTCGGAGGTAACTTGTTTTATAAGAACGCACTGTACTCATTTGCTAATGCTACAGTCTCGAACTCACTAAGCCTCTTCTTCTTAGACGAAATGTCATTCATGAACTTGACATGATTGGGCATTTGCTTTAAGGCTTCTACCAATGGGATATTAATGTGAAGTTGTTTAAGAACATCCAAAAACTTCTTGAATTGGACCTTCTGTTTCTGCTGCTTGAGTCTTTATGGATACGGAGGTGCTAAAACCTAGGCTTGGATTGGACAACTTTTCTGAGGTATTGAATCTACATCTGAAGAATGTGTTAGCTTATTAGAATTCACTAGTTTAGATTTTACCTCTTTAGACTTTGTAGAACCTAGCTCTTCTGGCGCAGGAATTTCAATTGTTAGTTGATTTTCCTTTTCCTTGGTAGGTTCATCTTCAATTTCAACTACCTTAGGTTCCAAAGTCTTTCCACTTCGTAAAGTAACTACTTTGCAATGTTCCTTACCCAAATTCCTTGGTTTTTTTGTGTCACTCGGCAAGGCTCCTTACAGTCTATTACTAAGCTCCGTAGCTAACTGACCCATTTGGTTTTCCAAATTTTTCAGTGTTGCTGCTTGGCTTTTGGATTAAGACATCATTCTTCACAGTGTATGCCTTCAACAAATTCACGAATCTATTAGATGATTTAGCTTGTGGTGGTTTCTAAATTTTTTGATTGAACCATTGAGGTTGATTTGATCTATGCTGCATGTAGTTGTTGTTCGGTCTAGCTCCTTTGTTACTCCAAGAAAAGTTTGGATGGTTTCAGCATGAAGGATTATAGAAGTTGGACTGTAGTCCTTGTCCACTTCTATTCTAGTTTTGATTTCCTACATAATAAACAAACTCGGGATTTAATAGAAAAATCTAAAAAGAATGTCCGTCCCCACAATTTACTCAAGAAACAATGTCAAATTGACTTGATGGTCGAATTGCAACATCATTTAAAACTATTAGTACTAAACTATTTCGACATTAAAGTGATAGAATATTCCTGAGTTGAGAGTGAAGTGAAGGCATCTACTTCATGAACTCCTACTACTCGTCTTCTTGAAGTTGCTCGATTTGTCAGCCACTGGTAATTATTATTGACTATTTTCTCGATGATTTTGTAAGCCTCATTATAAGACTTTGATAAGAGAGCACCATTCGCAGAAGTATCTACCACCATTCTAGTATACGCACTGGGACCATTATAAATTGTCTCAAGCTAGATACAATGCGGAATTCCATGGTGAGGGCATTTTCATAGTAGCTCTTTGAATCTTTCCCATGCCTTGTATAAGGACTCATCATCCATTTGCTGAAAAGTGGTGATCTCATTCCGCAATATCATTTTTGCTAGGTGGGAAATACTTTACCAGGAAACGTTCTACTAATTCTTGCCATGTAGAAATTGAGTTTGGTGGCAATGAATTAAGTCATTCTTGTGCTCTATCTTACAATGAGTATGAAAAATACTTCAACCTCAATGCATCTTCGGTTACACTGACTATCTTGAAGGAATCATTCACCTCTATGAACAGTCGAATGTGAAGGTGTGAATTGTAATAGCCCGATTTTGGCCCAAATTGGAACAGTGGTTTCGGGACCACACATCCGAGCCTGAAAAATATTTTAATATTTTTATTCTATGTTTATTATGTGTGAATTTACATGTGTGAAAGTTTCGTGAATTAATTATATTGTTTGAGTGCTTAATTTGAGAAAAGGGCTTAATCGCGTAAAATGAAAATTTAGTGGCTAAATATGAAAGTGCCTAATTGTTATTGTCTTTTAAATGGGAGGTTAAAAGGTGAAATAAGACCAAAAATAAGGTATTGGGTGGCAATAGTCAACATTACCCTTCTATTATATGTTTATTAAATTAATTAATAAAGGTTAAATAAGTAAAATAACAAATAAATAATATATGTTATGTTAAAACATAAAAAAATGGCCATTTCATCATCTTTCATAGCCGAATTGAACAAAGAAGAAAACCATTAAAGCTTATTAGGGATTCGGCACTTTACTAGCTTGATTAAGGTATGAAATTGTTTCGGTTTTTGATAATTTTACGTTTTGAGAACGTTGCTTTGAATACTTCAAAACCCATGTCTTAATTTTGTGAATTGTGGATGATTTTGAAATGTGCCATTGATGAATGTTTGAGTTTTATGATGTTAGTAGCTGAAATATGAAATATATTTGTTAGATTAACATGTTTTGTTTTTGAATTTTTGGTGAAATTGAGTAATTAAGGTTAAATTGTGAAAATAAATTTTTGAGGGACTAAAATGCTAAATAAATGAAAAATATGGAGTTGTATGGACACTAGGAATATTCAGCCCTTAAGGAGTGTAGTCAAATTTTGTGTATTTTGTGTTTGAGCAAAAAGGATTAAATTGTAAAAAGTGTGAAATGTTAGGGGCAAAATTGTAATTTGCTCATTCATGTGTTTTTAGGCTAAATTGAATAGAATGGCGTTTAAATAAGCTTAATTTGAATATGTTTAGATCAAGAATTAAAGAAATCAGATTTGGATCGAGGAAATACAAAAGTGGTTGAGTAGTCAATTTAGCAGTCGACGACATTCGAGGTAAGTCGACTAGCTATTTAATGTTAGTAAATCAATATATATATATATATGTGTGTGTGTGTGTACGAATATCTATTGTATTTTTATGTTAAGTTATAGTAAAAAAATAAAAATAAAAATACTTTGATTGATTAAGTTTGATATATGGATGGCTTATATGTGTACACTTATATTCGGCTATATGAATATAAGTCTAATTAAGCTTTGGGATTGAATGTAGTTAAGAATGGTGCATAGATGGATATAATTATATATATATGTATATCTATATGTTTGAAACTTCATTTGGAAATATTTGATGATATGAGGGCTATAATTGCAAAAACAATTTTCGAATATGTATATGTATAATTAAGTATAATCTTTGAGTTTGATTAAGGGTATATACATTGTATATGCTTAAATAATTTTGAATGAATGTCTTTATGTGAATTGAAGTATATATGTATATTTTTGAATAAGTCCTGAACATATTTCAAAGTTTAAATGTTAAGTATATTTATATATAAATGGAAATATCGAATAGGTAATAATATACATATATAGTTATTTCGTATAAGTGTAAGTATATGTAAAGTTTTGTATTAAATTTAGTTAAGTAGCAGGATATATATATGTGTGAGTGTTTATGAAATTATTAAATGTTTGAGCTGAAGTAAAGATAAGATTTACAAAATCTTCATTGATTGATTATGGTGTACTATGAATATGTGGTTGTTGTAAAGAATTATTTGAGAAAGTACTTTGTATATGTGAAATGAAACTTTCAGGTTTAAAACCTAGCAGGCTTAAGGCCGGTGAAATAATTCGGACTTTATGTCTAGCAGGCTTTGTGCCGGTGAAATAATTCGGACGATAAGTCTAGCAGGCTAATTGCCGGTGAATTGAATCGGGTTTCTGAAACCTAGAAGGCTAATTGCTAGTGAATTTGTCTAAATATGTGAATTGAACAGATTTCAGTAATTGAGGAAGTTTATATTTCTATGCGGTATAGATTACTGATAAATTTTGTGTTTATATCTTTGGAATTACTAAATGAAATTGAAAGGTATATACAGATTGATATATGTGTGATTGTTTAAGAAATTAAAGAAATATATCTATGTGCATATTGAATCTTAAACAGGTATACATATCACCTGCAAGGAATTTTTGATCATGGAAGTATTTGATTATTTATGATTAATATACAGACAAATGTGATAGATTATGAAAGGTGGATAATGCATTTACATTTATAATGAATAAATGTACCTGGTAAGTACACATATATCTTTATTAATTGTTTATGAGAAAAGTATGAGCTTAATAAACCTTTATATTTTTGTGAAGTATATTTATGTATGTAAATATGTATGCATTTCGCATATATATATGTTTATAAGTGTATTTATTAAATCTCTTTGAATTTAGTGATTTGTAATTTGACAAATAGAGATGTGTTCTGCTATATAAATATACATTTGTATATTTGGTTTTTAGATGTTAAAGAATATATATATATATAAGTAATTATTGGGTTATATCTTGATGTATACGTATATTTGATTCAGTGTATCACTTAATAGCATATGTGAAGATTTCAATGTTAATTTATAGAGTAAGAAAATTATTCGATATTTATGTAATATATTCTTGAAATTTTGATGTGCTATAGACTTACTAAGCTATAGTAGCTTATTTTATTTGTTTATGTCTTTTGTTTTATAATTATTAAAGATCAAGCTTCAAGTTTGGGAATCGTCAGCAAGATCATCACCCTATCCGTTGTCTTGGTATTTAAAATGTTTTGTTTTTAAATTTTAATTATGGCATGTAAAAACTAGATTAATAAATTGTAAGTTGTATTTTGTAATAGTGGGAGTCCATATATTTTAAATATGATAATGATTTAAGTTTTATCAAGTTTTAATTTATGTCTGTTTTGAGTGGAATTATGCATGGTAATGCCTCCTAACCCTAATTTGGTGACAAATATGGGTTAGAGGTGTTACATGAATCTTCTGTGGGCATTCCACTAAACTGACCCACTTTTTGAAGCATCTAAATCATCACAGTCTTCAATTCAAACTATGGCGCCTCGATCTCTGGTCTCCTAATTCTCAAATTAAGCTCATTAAAAAGGGGGCACAACGTACTACCTTATAGCTCGATCCCTATCATCAGCAATAAGGATTGGATTACGAGCATTAATGGCTCCATTCCCTTGAACTTCGTTTTGATTTTCAAGGTCCATTTCTGTAGCATGTCTTTGGGCTAGTCTTTCCCGTCTTATTTGTCAAAATGTCCGCTTGATTTTAGGGTCTACTAGGGGTAAATCAATGATTCGATCTATGCTCATAAACACCTGAAAGAAAATCACAAAAAAATAAAAATTAATTAAATAAAAATAAATAAACCAAATTGTTAGAAATAATTTCACAAATAATGATTAAATTAATAGTCCCCGACAACGGCGCCAAAAACTTGGTTCATGACGGACTATGTAAGTGTACACAGTTGTTATCAAGTAATAAGTAAAAAAGAGTTATCGTCTCCACAGGGACTATATCTGTTAATCAATAATTGTAAAATTAAGAATTTACAAGTTGGTTAAAAAACACAATATTTTGAAGTGATGGATAAAATTAATTTAATTAACTTAATGCAAATGAATTAACCTAAATACAATGAAATGGTTTTAGCAGCAATTTCACAAGTTTTAACAACAATAACATGAATAAGTTTGAACATTTACAATACTTGACTCAATTCATTCTTCATCATATTTAACAATGTTTTGGAAAAATTTCATGGCAACTTGATCTTTCATTAACTTGGAATCTCATATAAGTTCTTTCAAAGTCTTATACTTAGAAAAACATATATATTTCTATGTCCATATTTTACTAAGGATTCCTTAGAATTTATGTGAAGTAACAGGGATAGATTAGGTTTGAAACAATTTAATCACATAAACTTAAAGTTATGCAAGGTAATAGTGCTCTCTCGAGTTATTACGAATCTTCAATTTAATTACATTAGGATCTAAATTAAGCATGCACCTTCCAATTCTCGTGTCCCTTAATCGACATCTGATTAGGATTGATAAACTAATTCTAATGCATCCAAACATATTTTAATGCATGAATAACATGAATTATTTTAATTGGAAGCATGAACGACTGAAGCACAAAACATAAAAAACATGAGTCAAATGAATTTAAATCAAATTATTGCAATTATTCTAGCTAAAACAAATTTAAGTGATCATCATTAATGGAAAAACATTGAAACTATTTGCAAATATGTTTGAATAACCAAGAACAAATTAAAGAATAAAGAAGAAGAAACTCTTGATGAATTCAGTGATTCCCAAATACTGATAGCGATGGCTTCCTCCAATTCTCGTGGTTGCTCTTTGCAAATTGCTCCTCGAGGTGGTCGACTAAGAGAGGTTTTCTCAAGGAAAATGTTAGCTAAAGAAATGGAGAGCTTAGGGAGAAAAAAAAGATGAGAGAATGTGATGGATGTGATGGATGAAGGATTATTGGATGATATGCTTGAAATGGGAGATAATGGGTGGTATTTATACTAGAGGAATGGCTTGGGAGTTTGCTAAAAATAGCATGAAGATCCCTTTCTCCCTTTCTTGGCCGGCCATAAATTGTGGAGAGAGGGTTGAGTGGTTGCTTCATTCATACTTGATTTTATGCATGAATCATGCAAATGGTTGGACAGTTTTCAAAGGTTTAGTTGGGGGATGATTTTTATTTTTTTCACACATGCAAAGACCTTCAATTCAAATATTCCAAAGCTAATTTGGGTTTATTTTCATGTTTTAGCCGAATTGGGCTCTTCTCCCCCTTGTTGGATGGTTTTGACAACCCAATTAGCTAGTATACTAACCTTTCCTAGCAACCAACTTCCAACCGAGCTTAATCAATCTTTTCTGGGTCAAATTTGTTGTCTTTTCTATCCACATGAAGTGTATTTTAGCTTATGTCCATGTGTGTTTTTATTGGCTCGCACATTTATCAACTCAATGGTCCAACTGCATCAAATTGGGCAAAAATTAATATGTAACATAAAATAGTAAAATTATGTAAAATTAGTACTTAAAATCATAAATTACACACTTTACTAATAATATGCCCAATGTCTTAATATGAACTAAAACGACTTAATTATCTATCCATATACTCAAAATTTGCATCGATTATAAGTAAAAAGGTACTAAAAAGCCTATAAAATTTAGACGTATCACTCACCATAAGAATCCACTGATTGGCGGGTTCTCTACATTGACCACGCCAAGACATATAGATCAGTAACCTACACTTCACCAAAAGAAAAATCTTCTACCACATCTTTACAGACTTATTGGGATAGCCAAACAATGCGCCAATCATAACATAATAATCAACACTAATGTAACTTGGTAGAGAGGGCGTAAATAAGCCTTCATTGGCTTATACTTTAGCCAACAATCCACCCACACAAACTGCCAACTAGGACTATGCCGGGCGGGGTGTTATAGTCTTCATCTCGTAGAGTGACGTTATGACTTTGTGACGAGCAAATGCATGTCATCGTGATGTGACATACTAAGATGACCCAACTGCAATGAGGAATCAACGAAGTTGTGATGTTAACATAAGATTTTGAAAACTTTACAATTCGGTCCTAATTCATGCTCAGGTTGACAAAAGAGCTTGCGTAAGCTCATGTAGGACCCGAAATTGGTGTTTAGCATAGGATAATTGTGAATTACATTAATTAGCATATGTGATAGTTGTGTAGTAAATGTGTGGTTGTAGTTGCTCTGAAAACAGTTGTAGCATCTCGTAATTTAGTCCCGATGAACAAGTCGAGTAAGGGGTGTTATAATAGTCTTTCAATTGATTTGTTCAATTTTGATTAGACTATGGACTACTTAGATTATCTACTAATTTAAGTTGTCTATTGCATTATGATCTAACCATATAATACTACTTAATATTAGTTAAACATTCAATAAGCAATGAGCCAATATTTGTTTACATTTTGCTTTAAGTGTAAAAACCATTATGGATAAATACAAATGATATTAATGTATGATGGAATTTTATTTAAACCAATTTGCTCGAAAAATTTCAAGTACAAAATGACGAATACACTAACTTAGGGCACTAAATCCTAATAATATCTACAGACTAAACATTTGGCTTTGGTTTCTTTTTAGCTTATACCACCACCAACTAGCCTAACATTTAGAATGAAAACGACCAACCATTTTACATCTGAAGCACTATACCTAGAGTTTATCAAAACTTCATCCTCTACCTTTGGTTTGGTCAACATTGGCTCTAAAATTTCTATGACCATCTCTATTACCCCCATCTCTACCACCTCGATTTCCTCTACCTCTACCTTTACCCTTTCCTATAAAATTAAATGAATGAGTATTAGTAGAAGCCCTCAAAGCCTACTTCTTAGAAGCTAAACTATTGTTCATCATATGCTCATGTGCCATCAAAGAGCTTTGCAATTCATCAAGGAGAGTACATCTATGTCTTTTAACTCCTTATTGAAAAGAAAAATCAAACTTCTACATCAATGAGTGAAAAATTTTCTCTACAGTGGTGACATCTATCTTCTCGACATGGAATCGCATCTGGTTGCACATAACTATGGTTCTAGCATAATAGCTAGTGAGATTCTCTTTCCTTCATCTACATTGTCTTGAAGCCTCCTTAAGGCTTGAATTTGTGCTCGCTTCACTTTGGCAAGGCATTGATACTTTTTTTATGGAATCCTTTATATCTTCGGAGGCTTTTTTTTTTTGAAAAAAGAATCATTTATAAGATGGGACAATCAATAGCTTAAATGCAAATTTTTCAGCTTTAAATCTTTTAGCTTTCTCACTTCAAACATTGTTTTCTTGGCATTCGTCAATGTTTCGCCTTCCACTTGCAGCTTGAAGCCTATATCAACAATTGACTAATACTTCTTTGATTGTAGAAATTCTCTATCAGCATACTCCAATTATCACAATGACCATTAAAACGAAGAATGATTGCTTGAACAAAGCCACTCTCTAATGCCATGGGTGATAACAAAAGAACAAATCAAAGTTATGGTTTTTTTTGGGGGGGTTATTTGGATATAACATGTCTCTTCATACTATTAATATGAAGCAGTTATGGTAATTGCATTCTCGCTCCACCTCGCCCCATTATATGAACTTACCATTTTACCCTTATAAATAACTATTATAAGGGCACAATTATAATAATGTGTTATAAAAAACCCATATCTTTTATGTCTACATATTGTTTTTTAAGAATTATGTTTAAATATCTACTTGACTTTTAAAAATTTGAATATATAAAATAACTAGTAAAAAAGAAATTAAAGTGGAGTGGGGTAGGGTAGGGTGAGTATAGATGCATCCAACATCCATGGAGGTGGTAGTAGTTTTCAATATTACACATTCATAAAGGAGCAATGGACTAGTGATTGTGTATTTGGCAAGATCCATCTCCGCCTTGCTCCATCGTGATCCCTGAGTAAAATAACTGCTTCTACATGTGCAAGACGAGTCAAATATCCAACAATATCATACTGATTTTGTTAACACTTAATAAAATACTAGATTACGACATGCCCACAATATGGGTGAAAAATTATGTTGAAAATATATTTGTAAAAAATCTATATAAAAATTCAAATAAAGATTTGATTAAAAATCATAAAGTTAAAGATTTGGAATTCATAGAACACTGGACTCAAATCTGATTGTGTGTAGAGCTTTTATTGATTATATATAAAATATAAAAGGGTAATAAAAAATATCTATACAATAATATAAATTACTTTGTAAAAAAGAATTATTCAACCAAAATAAAATTAAGTTGATTTATTATACTAAATTAAGGATTTAATATAGAAGTTTAAATACAACATATTAAAATTCTTTTTCATGAAATATTAATCAAAAGTGATATCTAATGTTAAAACCAAGGACATATAGCAGATCATACGTCAGTGAACTCGAGAACTTACCAATTCACAAATTTCTCTTCAAACTTTGTGGCGGAAACAAATCATTCAAAATGAAATGAATTTATACATTATTCTCGTTAAAACAATTCGCTTAACATGTATTTCATAAATTATTAAAATATTTATTTTTATTCTTTTAATTCTGTTTGATAATTATATTAATTTTTTATTTAATATATTTTAAAAAGAAAAAAAGAAAGTGTTGAATATGTAGATACTTCATTATCTCAAAAATATTAAATTGATTTTTTTTTGAAATTTTATTTTTAAAATAAACGGTTTTCTAATTTTATTAAAAATTAAAATATTCAAATTTTTATCTTTAATTTTTATCCCAAACCATTCAAAATAAAATAAACAATAGTATATTAATAAGATTAAAATAAATCTTCAAAAGTCAAGATTAAATATTTTTAAACAAAATTATTATATTTTGTGCATAATTTTTATTAATATATCAAACAATTTTATAATATATATTCAATAATAAAAATTCAACACTTAAATTTTTTTAATTTATCAAATATATCCTAAATATTATTTGCATTTATTTTTCTAAAAGAAATTAATGAAATATTTCAAAGAGAAATTATATTTTCAGCTAGATTAGAAAATAAGAAGATTGGAATCCACGCATTATTTAAGGCGAATGTATGAAATGCAATCCCAACTAAAATATTGACATAAATTTCAAAGAAGATGGTAGGATTTGATTCAATAATTGAGACCGTGTGAAAAGCAAGGTATGCTTGCTGTCTTCCTTGTTTGCAATTCCCTTTCAAAATGTTTATACATGCCTTATCTGTTTGTCAACTCGTAATGACCCTAGATGTTATCTATGTTTTATTTTCTCTCAAAGCCTTTAGAAGGAAAGCACTAAGAATCCTTGCAAGTAATGATATGATAAATTAGTCATTATTATATTCTTCTGTCACATGAAATATGTGTCAGTAGTATAAATAATATTGATCTTTCTGTTGACTCTACTTAAACAGACATTTTGTCAAGCCATCCACCATGATCAATAGTGTACTAACCCTCTACTCTCTCTAGAAAGGTTAGACATCCACTTTTATGTGTGAACACTCTTCAAGTATGAATATATTCTCGAGACCATTGGAGTCCACTTAGATATAATAATATTGTATTAATTGAATAAATAACAGAATAGGACTTATCATGAATATCCTTTACACACTTGGTGAGACTGAGTATTTATCCTGCCACATCACATTAGTGGATAATAGGACCTCTCCTATTAATACCTTCCCAACTATAAAAAATAGATCAATTTTCTAACCTTTAAAGTTACTCTAAGTAGTTATCCTTTCTTCCAATAATCAACTTGCCTTATTAGGTGAATCGATCTCCATAAAACTATCACTTACTCCTTCCTATTATCCTCCTTTCTTGTACGAGAGTTTGGACTGAAATTAATTAGAGCCAAAGAGATTGAAATAATGCAATGCCTGATCATGTTTGTGAGAATTTAGATTACCTGATAATAGATGTTAATGTTATTTTTTCAAATTGATTTGGGATTAAGTTGTAAAATTGCAACAGTGTGGTCTACAAAAACAGAAATAAAAGAAGACAAGAAAAAACAAAAATAAGAGATGACCCCCAAAACCATTCAACATCAGGAGTCCCACTTTCTTCTTTTCCGCCTGCGTTTTCGCATGTCTCCATTCACTAAATTTTGGACTTTGGACTGTTTGGAGTCAAAAAGTGGGGACCCAAAACAATGTTTTAAGTGCAAGGTTCACTGTGATGAAACTGCCTTTGCATGATTACTTTTCTTCTATATTGAAGTATCCTCTTGCTCAGGCAACTCAAAAGAAAAGAAAAAAAATGGGGATCATTGTTTTCTCTTTCCATTCATTATCTCCTAATAAAATATCCTTTTATGGATGAAAGTGAATAATATACTATTTATATAAAACATTAAAATAAAACAAAATGTTTAAACTAAATTTAATTTTTTTTAAAACAAATAACTAAATCTAAACCAATATAATTCATAAAAATACTAAGCAAAATATTTTATTCTTTATTAAAATAAATATTAATAACATCTTCTCATTTTAAGTAAATTTCCACCACATAAAACCTTAATTGCGAAAATTTAATTTTGATTTCCTTTAAGTTTTCTTTCAAAAACTTCCCCTTTTATAAACAAAATTTCATTCGCTAAATCAAGCAAGAAACATAAATTTTAAAAATTTTAGACATAAATAGATTTCAATTTCTTTTAAAAAAAAGTTTTTAAGATTTTTCCAAATTGTTAGAAATTTTGAGTTAAAATTTGTAATTTGCTCTCAAATCTCCTCTAAAAATTCTCAAAAATTGAGATTTAATTGTTTTTAAAAATTAATCTCCTTTAAGTTTAGTTATTTATTTTTAATTTCATTATATTTTATTTAACTTTTCACATAAAAATTATATTATCTTTGGAAGTTGATGATTTAAAAAAAAAAATCATCTATCAAATTTTCATAAATTTAATCATCATTTATCAGGGTGCTCATTCCACAATAATACATAGGTTTATAATTTAGGCATCAAATTTAACATTTTCAAACTACAAATACCATGTTAGACTTTTTTTTTTTTTTTCATAGGTAAAGCATCCATCACCGATAATAATGATCAATTCTATCGTCATAAATACTCTTTAAAGAGATAAACAATTGATAGTTCTTACGAACGTGAATCTCAATAACATCGTTAAAATTAAAAGGAGAAAATAAACAACCACCGCATCACACCAAAACTCATGTAAAGCATTTAATGAAACTAATAATACACAAACGGATCATTTAAATACCGCATTAAATATTTTCAAAATACAAATTCCACCTTATAACATCATCCAAAAGAAAATTAAGAAAAACTAGTAATAGTCACTCTTTTTTTTTTTTTTTTTCTTGGCCATTAATAGTCACTCATTGATTCCAATTCAAATCAGTCATCTATTTGCGCAATAATCACTTTAATTTCTCAATTTACCAAAATTTAAATTCCTCATTTGACTAAGATAAATCAATTGTTTTTAACTAAAATCATGCTTTTAAAATTTCCCAGCATCCAAGCATCGCAGAAGAAGTAAAAAAGCAAAGATTTCCTCTTGAAGTATCCAAGATTACAAATCATTTCTCGGCCTTTTTTTTAACATTCCTCATCTTCAGTGCCCAACAATATATAAAAAAAAATCTTACAACAACATCAAAAGAAGCAAAAATAAAAATGATTTGTTTTTCTTAGTTTGAAGAAGTAGAAGAACCTGAAACTCTAGGTGAAGTAACTGGAAAAAGAGGGAGAAGCCTAGGCTCAGTATCTCGTGGCGTAGAGGCCGGCGATGGATGCAAATAAAAACCCTTTTCTTTAATTGCTTTCTCTTCAGCTTCCTTGTCTAAGTTGGTGATATTATTAATACAATCGGCGTGGTTTCCAGGTCCAGATCGATCAAAGGGGTCGGATATCAAGGGAGTAACCGGGCTAAGAGTCAAAGACGGGAAGTCAAGAATGCTAGGGGAGAGTATTTCGGGTTTTCGGGGCGAAAATCCTGAATTGCTAGAGTTGAAAACCGGGTTCAAGGGGTTGATCTTCAGGTTCTTGAGAGAGCTCCGTCGCTCGTAAAGTCTAAACCCAGAGTTTTGCTTGTTTTTGGGGATGGACTTGATCGGCGGGATGTGGGTTTTGAGGTTGGGATCGGAGTGAGGGGAGGAAGTTGAGTTAATGGAAGAAGCAAGCTTGGCGGTCTCGGAGGATCCGGTGAGCATCTGGACGACCTGCTTGAAAGACGAAGTGTCGGCTTGAACGAAAGTTGTCGGGTAAGGATTGGCGGATTCGGATCTGGTGATGAGTTTGGGTTGCTGAGGCGGCGGGGTCGGGGGGGTGGTGCGGTGGTGTTGCTGCTGATGCTGCTGTCGGGACTGTGGGTTTTGGGAGAAGGAAGGAAATTGGGTTTTGGGCTCATCCATGTAGAGGTTTCCATTTAGGGCTACCTTTTCTTTTGTGTTGATTTTCTGGTTTCTGTTTGGATGCTTGGGAAAAGGCGAAAAAAGGTTAAAATGGAAGGAAATGGAGGAGACAGTAATAGAGGTTTTGGTTTGGTAAGAAATGTTTTGGTGGATTGCGAGCTTTTGGGTTCGGCTGTCGTTTTTGTTTTGTCTAAACCGTGTATTTATTTAATTATCAAGGTAGTATTTGGAAAGTAATCTGCATATAGACGTAAATATTTGAATAATATGATTGGGTAATTATTGGAATTTATGGGTTTTATTGAATTGTAATTTATACTTAAATTTAATTTTAAAATATTATTTTTATATAAATTTAAATTATAAATTTTTATATTATAAGCATGAGCATGTGTTGAATGTTTATAGTCAAAGGTTTATAATATTATAAATCCTAAAAAATATATCTTAAAAATAATTTATAAATTTATAACAAAAATATATTATTTAAATTTTAAAATTTTAAAATTATGATAAAAATTTTATTATAAAAAATCATTTATATGTTATAAAAGTGTTATAATATATTTATTCATAGAAAAAAGTGTATAGTTTTTTTTTATTATAACATTTGTAAAAAGATAACTTTCTAAAATCATGGGAAAAATATTTATTTATAAAAAATGTTACGAAAGTTATCAGACACTTCATAAAAGAATTTTTTATACGGGTTATATATTATAAATTTTATATTATTTTGACTTAATTTACATATTATAAGAAAATGTTATAATTTAGCATAATTCTATTTTCAAATTAAGTTTATATAAGTTTTTATTATTAAGGGTACAGACTATTTGCATTGTAAACTTAAATATTTTATGATAAACGTTAATGATACAAATACAAAAAGTTTTCTTATATCATATTGCAGGGTATGATGTCATTTAAGAAAATGGAGCATAAAAAAAAAAGATGGATAGTACTAACATGTTGCATAGTTCATAGCGTCACTCATAGGTGGATTTAGAATGATCCATACTTCAAATAATATATAGAATAAAGAGATTTTGATCATCTTAATTATACAAATTCAAAATCAGATGATGATAAACTCGGTCAATGACCAACATTTGATGAAAAGGAGCATATGTTAAATATTAAAATGAGAATAACCCAACAAATATGGAACACTAGAACAATTATATAGAATTATATATGATGTTTATTTTTCTTGTTTTTTTTATTAGAAATCGTATTCTAAATTACTTTTTTGGACTAACATAATACACATGATGATTTAATTTGAATTTTTGTTACTTTTTAGAAATTCTTTTTATCATGCCAATATTTTTTATCGTAATTATTATATTTTAAAAATATAAGTTATATAATTGTGTAATTATAATTTATACTGTTAAATGTGACATAGAGAATTACAATGCAATTGCACTATATCAACCAAACAGATCTAAAGAATTACAATAAAATAAGTTAAATTTTACTATTAGAAGAGTATTACAATTTGTACTATTTGAAGTATGGATGATCTCAAATTCACCTATAACTGAAGCTATGAAGTATGCAACATGTTAGTACGATCCAATCTTTTATTTTGTATGCTCCATTTTCTTCAATGATATCATACCTCACAATATGTTGTAAGAAAACTTTTTGCATTTGTATCATTAACATCTACCATATAATATTTGGGTTTACAATACAAATAGTTTGTAGCCTTAATCATAAAAATTGAAATGATCCGTACACACCTAAAGAATTACAATTTATACTTCATAGCTTTATTCATATTATTATATTATCTATGTTTAATAATAATGATATAAGTTAAAACTTAGTATGATACAATAAAATATCTGGGGCAGCAATTAAAAATTTATTAAGCCGTAAAGCATAAAACCTAGAAATTTGAGGAACTAAAATAAAAATAAAGTCATTAATTCTTTTGAGTACATTTTTAATATGAAAATATTTTAAAATTTACTAACATTATTATTTAAAAAAATTAAGATGACCAATAATTTCGATGCTAAAAACACTGAAGAAGTATTTTTAAATAACATACTAGTCATTAATAAAACAAACCCTACAAAAGCAAGGCAAGGCAACCAAAGTTAAATTTAACATAAACAAGGCAAATAAAATTCCAACTTTGACATCAAATATCTCGTAGTCTACACATCTCCAACTCCAACAAATCTTTAGCCGTTTCCATTTCTCTCCACACGTCCCAACCTTCACCACCGCTCCTTTCCCTCGCACTTCTCACTGTCGATCTCACCACAAATGTCCCAAAACCTTCTCCATCCTCCTCCTCATCATCATCAACGTCCAGTCTATCTCTCCTAGCCCTCATCAGGCTTACCACAGCCGCAACCAGAGGCTTAAACAAATACGACGATTAATCATGAGCGTTACGTCCGAGATCGGATTTCACAATCACGGTCTCAAAATCTCCGGCATCGTCATCATTGTCAAAGTGTGTAGGACCGCCACCAAAGTCTTTAGGAAGATGTTTGAGGAGAGGAAGGAGTGAGGAGTCATCTTCATCTTCTTCAATGACGTCCTTGTAAATCATTGTGGCGTAAAGGTCTAATATTTTCGACAATTATGCCTATTTACAAAAGACAATTTCATCAAACACCCAAAATTCTATGCAACCAAAAAAATAAAGAAAAAGAAAAAAGAGGACTCATTGATTTAACCCGTTTTCAAGTATAGCTTGCTCTTCTATGGTCCAACATGGAAATACCAAAGCCAAATCAAACTTTGCCAGCATAAATCCACTAATCAACCTCCCTTAGCTCTTCCAAAACATAACTGAAACCTCCAATAATGAGAAAACAATGCTCAACAAAAGCCTCCTCTCTATCGTTTTGCCTTCTTAAGAGAACCCAAAACGAAAACAATAGGAAATCGACTTAGCTACTACTAGATCTAACATAAAAAAGAGAGGAAATAAGGATTAGAAATCTATGACTATAATTTTCCTCTCTCAAACACTATAATAATAATAATAAAACTAATGTGAAAATCTGATCGATTGATGGTTGTGCACAACGGCGACAATGGAAACAAAATGAAAAAAAATATGTGAAAGAATTTTTTATAAATGATATCATCTATGACATCGTGCTTATGTGGCACGCCACATAGGCTATTTCGTTGACCTACGGTTTGATTGACGGTCAACTAACATTTACTGTTATAATTGGGTTGAATTTTGAAAAAAATTCGTAATGTTGAGGTGTCAATCCAAAAAAAAAAGGTTAAGGGCTCAAACCTAAAAACCTATAAACGTTGAAGGCAATTTTTACAATTATACCTGCAAACAAAAACATTTACATTTAATTGATATGCTACAAGTAGTGCTTCCCACTGTATATGTAACTTCAAAAAAATCATATTATTATAATATTTCATCATCAATTAAAATAGACTTAAGGTACTTAAATTGTCAAAATACATAAAAAAGACCCTCAAATTTTTTCAAAAGAGTAACTAAGTCTCTGCTTCTTTTTGCACTCAAATGCCCTTTGACCATTAACTTTAACGGTTAATTGTTAAAGCTAACCGCCCCTATTTTTTTAGTTAAAGTCATCACATGTCACAATCACAACATGACATGTGGTAAAAAATGATAAAAATAAAAATAAATAAAAGTTATAAAAATTATTAAATTTTAATAAAAAATATAAGAAATTTCTAATTTTTATTAAAAATTAGAAAATATTATAAAAATCATAAAAATTATAAAATGTATAGAAATATAGAAAAAATATATAAAATTTTATAAAGTCAGAAGGAAATAATAATAAATGCAAAGAAATATAAAATTTGTAAAAGAATTATAAAAATTATCATACCAAAAGAAGCATTTTATAATTTTTCTATAACTTTTATTTATTTTTATTTATTTATCATTTTTCACCACATGTTACGTTGTCTTGCGACACATGATGAGTTTAACTGAAAAAAAATTGGGGATTGTTAACTTTAACTGTCAACAGTTAAAGTTAATGTTAAAGGGCCCTTTTGATGCATTTTATATTTTTCTAATTTTTGGTAAAATTTAAATTTTTTTATATTTTTTATTAAAGTTTAATATTTTTTTATAATTTTTATTGGTTTTTATTTTTTATAATTTTTTGTCACAAGTGACGCAGTGATTGTGACACAGGGAGGCTTTAATTGAAAAAATCAGGGACAGCTAACTTTAACGGTAAACTGTTAAAATTTATGGTCAAAAGACAATTTTGATACATTTTGACAAATTGAGTGAAAAAAAAACGAGTTGGGGTTTAATTGCTTTTTTTTTTTTTAATTTGAAGGCTTTTTATACTCTTAAGCCATTAAAATAATATTTCATCTCCTTCTAATATTGTTATTCGAATATGTCTTAATATTTCCTTATTTGAAGAACCATTGCTTTTTATATATATATATATATATATATATATATATTTAGAATATCTAACTTAACAATCTTATTTTTTTAAGAGATATACTTTTCCAATGATTTTACTTACATACTATTTGATTGAAATGTTTAATGCTATTTATAATAAATTTTAATTTTAATTAGTATATTATTTAAGGGAGGATAATCTAAACCAATTGTAATTTATTATTGTTTGTTTAATTATCAATTATGTTTTTTACGTGATAAACTATTGTATCCAAAGATTTTTTTTATGTTCAATTATCAATTAATGTCAGTTTAATGCTAGTAAAACTTCTTGCATCTAAAACAATATAACACCATTCTTCCAGAAAATATATAATTGTCATATGAGATTCTTTTTCTTTAACAAAACCATCCTGATATATTATAAAATAAATTCTATTATTAGGAATGCACGAATTTAATGGTATGTATCAATTAAAATATATTAATATATATATAAATATATACTACAAAGTCCTAAGGTCCTAGATGACATATCGGTCTAATTTTTTCACATGTGATATACTTATTTTATTGACACATAGCAACACAATCTATTTATGTATTCATTTTCTAAAATTAATAGAAAATAATATTTTAAAATTATAATCAATTTTACACCCCACCTTACTTGGTATTTCAACTATTAATTATAAATAAATTTATCTTATAATTACTTTAAATAATTACAATATTTTAATATTTATGCAAATAAATTTAGAAATACATTCAAATGAAATGCAATAAATTTAGAAATCAAAACCTAAAATAATTATATAATTTGTGAAATCCCTTTAAATATTTCTAACGGCCCTAAAATTAAATAGTTTAAAGAATACAAATAAACTCTCAAGTGATACAAATATAATTTGATAAAAGCTTTATAAAATTATTATAAAGTTATACATATAAACACATGATAGTTGCGGTTCTACTCAAATTTAAATGAAATCATTAATAGTTTGAAATAACGTTCAAGCCTATAAGTTCAAATATAATAACTTCATTAAACATAATGCAATAATTCAAATCCGGACATTAATACTTAATAAAAATCACTTAAAAACAGAATTTTGTCAAAATAGAAGTTCTTTATACAGTTCATTTCCAAAATACATTTGTATGCCACCTCCAAGAGTCATGCATAATACATAACAAAACAGTCAGCTCACAGTTAAGGGTGAGCAAAACTCGATTCAATTAAAAAATCGAAAATATTTTGAATTTTGAGTTAATCGAATCGAGTTATTTGAGTCAATTGAGTAAACCCAAATAAGTAATTCGAGTTTCGAGTTCGAATCAAGTTGAATTTTACAATTCGAATAATATATTGGTGTAAATACCCTTTTAACCTCTATCAAGTTAAAAAATGAGCAAATTGGTCTATTTCTTAACAAAAATTACAATAAAATAAAATAAAATAATTTTCAAAAATTTAAAATAATTTTTAAATTTAAAATAATTTTTAAAATTTAAAATATTTATAAAAATTCCAAAATTTATATTTTTTTAAAAAATTCTAAAAAATATATAAAGAAATTAAAAAAATCTAGAATAATAATTTTGGGGACCTAAATAAGTTAATTAATAATTCAAGTTTATCATACTAAAGTATTTTTATTATTATTTTGCTTTGAAAAAGTTTTCAAATATATATGGTTTCAATTTATGTGCTCTAACATGGAATTAGTTATACTGCTACAAGATTTTAATTTAACATGTTTAATTTCTTAATTTAACTCGAACATTTCACTTGATTCAGAAATATTTAAAATTGAGTTAGGATGATAAAATAGGACTTTTCAACTCGATTAACTCAAAAAAAGTTCACTAGATTTGACTCGATTTATTTGAACACACACCCCTACTCACAGTAGTAATAACACTCTGGCGTAGTCCTTCTAACAAAGTCTTCCTGCAATCAGTAAGCCAAAGAAGGAAAAGGTAACGGAGTAAGTTCATATGAACTTACTGAGTTCCAAAAAGATATCATACATATCTTTACTTACAATACAAGTGAACCTTTCAAAGGAACTTACTTATCACTTGGGAGTATATTGTATGCCAATTTAAGATAACTTAGACAACTCATTTTCATTCGAGCCACATACCCAGAATTCAAAATCAGAAGCATATCATATAGTTTTTTTTTCACATACATTCTCCCCCCTTAACTCTTCATACCATTTTCATTCAGAATAGCGTATTTTATTGTGATCCGTCAATCCGATTTGCAATATAGCTGCCCTAATAGAGGCTACACAAATATATCTCTTCAATTCCATCACCACATATAAGATTATGTTATACATATCAAAAGCATATGGTAGTGGTTTAAGCATGACGAATGACACTTACTTCATATCACAGACAGACAAAACTCAGACTAACGACTTTGGATAATCATTATCCACATATACACCTTTCATCCATTACAGAGGAGGATTACTTACCTTATATGAATTATATAAACAAGAAATTTACAACACATGGAAGTAAGAAGGAACTCACTAGAAATTTAGCACAATCTACAAAGCAGGTCCCTTGCCTTTATCACTTGAACCCTTATTAGCTTTTAGATCTAAAATAAAGATATTTATACATCTCAGATCATCAATCTATCAAATCTGAGCATGCATGCAAGAATCAACAACACTTAATCCAGAATTAGGAAGTTTCCTTCCTCACACACCATTCTAACATCTATGTATATAGTACGAAAAAGACATAAATTACTTCAATGATAATGATAGATTATAATTATATATACTTTGTTGCATTTAATTCGCTCATATTCTAGTTATATTGAGTGCTTAACTATGGAAATTGTGTTGATTTTTATGTAGGACCTGCAGATATTAAACTTAATTGCCAAATTGCTAAATTTTGGTTAAATCGGTGCATCGAAGGAATTTTGATAAAATAGTGGACTTGTAACATGGGCCGATTTGGGAGCTATCAACTTTAAAGACTAAATTAAGGATGCCTGAATTTATAAAGGACGAAGATGACAATTATGCCAATTTGAATTTGAATTTCACTCAAACATTAACTTGTTTTGTTTTGCTAGGATTGCTTTACTATGATTAGATTTATTTTTAGTATATATATGTATGTTGAGGGAGTAGCCAAGGTAGAAAAAAATGATTAGTTTTGATTTCTTTCTATTTTCACTTTCAATTAGCAATTACTTTTGAATTTTTATTTCACCATGCGTCGCTAAGGTTATTATTATTATTATTATTATTATTATTATTATTATTATTATTATTCAAAAGGGTGAATTAATTCAACTGTGATCTTGTAAGGCTTGTGCTAAACCAAAATTTCTTCTTAAACCCAAGTAATCTTTATTTCTTATTTTTATTAGTATAATTTTTTTAATATTTATTAAATTGACGCCTTAATTCTATATTAAATTTTCTATTTCTATCCACGAGTTTGTGATCCTTAATTGTCATAAATGGTTGATATAAGTAGAAATGAGTTGGCTTATGTGTGTGTTGTTGTGGCTTCCTCAATTTCATAGCTTGCATGATAAACTTTAGGGAAATAAAGGTATAAGATTAATTTAATTGTAGCTATCTCAATTAATTGATTTTGGTTTAGTCCTTCTCACGATTCTTAATGCTCTTATTGAATTTAATATGGAACGCTACCATGGCTAGTTGTTCAATGGTAAAGTTTGATTTGAATGCTTGATTTGTATAAATTATATCATGAGAATTATTCTTTTTGAAGCTTTTTTGAATTAGTAGACTAAGTATTTGAGTATGAAAAATTGATTTTTAAGCCTATTATTAGAATTACAGTTGGATGGAACTTACACCTTTGGATTGGAAGTTTATTAAGAATTGATTTTCATTAATTTTAATATTCAAATTTTCATTAATTTCTTGTTTATCTTTAATTATTAGTTCAGTAACTCAAAATTCCCCCTTTTTATTTTTTTAAACTTTAAGACTCTAATAAATTCAGCTCTATTGGGATTCGATCTAATTAAACTATTTCTACAAGATAGTTTAGGAGAATCAATATTTATTTTGAAGGGCTTCAACAACCCAATCAAATTTGGAGCCATTGTTGAGGAGCTATTTTAGTTTCTCATTGTTTAATTTATCTATTTATTTTGTTTATGACTCGTTCTTCTCAAACTAATGATTTGTAGTATAATCCTGAAATAGAGAAGACAACACGTAGATTGAGAAAAGAAACTAAAGAGAGAAAAAGACATCTTAAAGAAGAAGCTGAGACAAATTTGACTATTTTTGGCATATTTATCGTTGAAGAATTTGAAAAAAGCATGGCAGATAAAATTCTCAAGGAGTTTGTCAAACCAAATTTGAATCAACAACATTTATGCATTACGTTTCCAAATACAGAATGTGATTTTGAATTAAAGTCTGGTTTAATTCACTTAGTTCCCTCTTTTCGTGGATGTGCAGGTGAAGACCCTCATAAGAAATTGAAAGAATTCCATATTGTATGCTCCAGAATGAAACCACATGGTGTGACCAATGAGCAAATCAATTTTAGAGCTTTTCCTTTTTCTTTAAAGGATCAAGCAAAAGATTAACTATATTATCTTCCCTCCGGATCAATAACAACATCGAATGAGATGAAAAGATTAATCTTAGAGAAATTCTTCATTGCATCTAAAGCAGCCAACATTAGGAAGGAAATTTATAGCATAACGTAGCTTACTGGAGAGACTTTGTATGAGTATTGGGAGAGGTTCAAACGATTGTGTGCCAGTTTTCCCAATCATCAGATTTTAGACCAGCTCCTAATCCAATACTTCTATGAAGGATTGTTACTAATGGATAGAAGTATGATAAATGCAGCAAGTGAAGGAGCTTTAGTGAATAAGATGCCTGAAGCAGCCAAGCAATTAATTTCAAACACGGCTGAAAATTCCCAACAATTGGGAACAAGAGCGGATGGAGCCATTACGTGAGTTAATGAGGTAAGTTTTAATACTTTCGAAAATCAAATTTCTGACTTAAATGCTTTGGCTCGTCAAATGAATGTAAGGTAATTGCAAATGGAAAAAGCTTGCGGAATATGTTCAATTCAAGGACATTTTATGGATATGTGCCTTACATTGTAACATGATTCAGTGCAAGCAGCTAATGCTTTAGGTGAAGTAAACCCTAAAAGAAGTATGATCCTTTTTCTAATCATTACAACCCTAGATAGAGAGATCACCTAAATTTGAGCTATGGAAATCAAGGAGGACAAGAAAGAGATCCCCCTCAGAATTTTGTTAGACCACCTCAAGTTCCCACACAAAAACAAGCTTCAAATTCCGGTATGTCTTTAGAAAATATTGTTAAGAGCCTTGCTAAAAGTACTCATCAACTTCAACAGGAAACAAAGGTAAGCATTCAAATTTGGGCAATCAAATTCCTCAATTGGCCATGTCAGTTAATAAATTGGAGACTCAAAATTCTAGAAAATTACCTTCACAACCAGAGGTAAATCAAAGGAGAATTATAGTGCAATCTCACAAAGGAGCGAGAAGGAAATCCCCTTGGGAACAATACCACTTCAGGAAGCCGAGACGGGCAAGGGAGAGGGTGAAATCAAAGTTCCATCCTGTAACACCCAAACCTGGCCTAGATGTTATGGCTAAATTTGGAGATGTTATCGTAAATCATTCAAAACCCAAAACATGTTACACTTAAAAAGGTGTTTTTTGCTTTTGTTACGTAAAAGTCTGACTTATTAAAAACGTTATTTTTACATATGCATAATTTATAATCATCTAAGTTTGTAGCAAAAAAATCATATTTGATTCCAATTTTAAAAACATGATTTATTATTATAAAATTAAACATTTCCAAGTAAAATCTAAAAACACCAAAATCGGTAAAATAGTTAAAAACCAAAAAAAATACAATCTAAAAATTTAAAACAGTCCCAAATAGTCCATCAAAACCAAAATACTAACTGTCAAACCAAATAGTATATTTTATCAACATTTATTAACCGAGCTTACGTCGCACCAACCCACCCTAAGTATGAGGGTTACCTGGAAGTAAATAGACAAACCGAGAATGAGTTTTGAAACTCAATGTCCAAATTTAAACAAAACAAACTTAATTTCAAACATAATCATGATAGAGCAGATACAGAACATTTATCTTATATAGATTCAGAATCAAAACAAGATACAAATTTACAATCCTATCCCCTATCTGCTACATACCATATCTAACCATCCTTACACACCATATAGGGTAAAAAAATACTCATCCAACCTTACATACCACTTAGTGTCGGTATAAAACTTTTTAGAATAATTGCAGCTTAGCTGCCAAATCACTAGGCGAATTATCGCCTCTTTCAAAAATATGTGTGGTTGTGCCACCAAATACGGCAGAAACATATACTCGCTGACACTTCCTCCATATATACAATCCCATCCCAAATGCACATACATGCATATATAACAGATGCCAAAATGTATATATCATACATGCTTAATATTAAACTCAAGTTATGCTTACCGAAAATCAAATCATACTTAACAATCCATTTTCAGTGAAATCAGAACAGTGGTTTTGGGACCACAACTCCGATGAGGAAATTATTATTTTAATGTCTATGGGATATTAGGAAGGTCGTTTTAAAATTTTGATAAGAAATTTCGATGTTTGTATGAGAAATTAAGTAAAAAGGACTAAAAAGTAAAAAGAGTAAAAGTGGTGTTCTAATAGCTAAAGGAGTCAAATAGCTATGGAATCTTAAATTAAAGGACTTAAATGGTAATTAGACCATTTAATGAGTTACTGGACATACATGGCATGGTTTTATTGAAATTTTAATGGTTTTAAAAGGTTAATTTAGTCATTTGGTAATTAAAAAGAAATTAAATAACAAAAGATAAGAAATCATTGTCATCTTCATCTTTTGCTAATTCAAAAACCTAAAAACACCATTGCAGAAAGGGGATATTCAGCCAAGCTAACTTTGAGTGCATGGTATGTAATTTTGCCCCGTTTTTAATGATTTTTATGTTTTTGAAGTCATTTTAGCTTAATCTAGCTAGCCCGGGGATTAATTTGTAAAACTGTTAAAGGTTGAGGGTTATGCCATGAATGTTCTTGGATGATTTTTTATGTTTAATGCTAGATTATGAATCTTTGTTGATAAATAAACAAGTTTTGTAAAGTAAGTTTTGATTAAATTTGTATTTAGGGATCGATTTGTAAAAATGGTAAAATTCATGTTAAATTTATGAAATAATGGTTTATTTGGGTTGATATAAGTCCCTAATAAGTTCGGTTAGCTTGAATACGAGATTAAAATTTTTAGATTTCAATTTATGACCTTAAGGACTAAATTATGAAAAAATAAATTACTAGGGGAAAATGGTAATTTTGCATAAAATGAAATATGGATTAATTCGATATTTAGAAGTGCTCAATTGAATGAAACTATAATTTTAGGTCATGAACGGGTTGAAGATTGTGGAAAAGGAAAGATTTTAGATTAGTTCTTGTGCTTTGGAATTAATACAATCTAGTCTTGTAAGTTCATTTTACATTTATGTAAAGTTGAATTAAGCCCTTTATTAATGATTTAAATCTTTATAGCCTGTATAGAATGATGTTTAAATTTTGAGTTACACTGTTATTTAGGTTTTGTGCCTAACAGGCTTAGTGTCAGTGTTATTTAGGCTTTGTGCCTAGCAGGCTTAGTGCCGATGTTATTCAGGCTTAGTGCCTAGTAGGCTTGTTGCCGGTGTAATTAAAGTTAACATCCTTGGAAATTCGTTATTTGATAGCAAATGAGTTTACTTATCAAACTTACTAAGCTCCTTTGTGCTTATTAGTTTGATTTGTTTTTGTAGGACTTTCGGAACCGTTGCTTTGATTGGATCGACTTGGAAGCACACAATCATCATCATCTCGGTAGCTATTTTGGTACTTGTTAGTAGTTGGTTAAGTGGCATGTAATAAGAAAGGCCCTTAGTATTATGACTTTTAGTGAATATGTAAATGTTAAAGTTGGTATGTTTATGCTTGTTGTTAACAAATAGTGTTGGACTTATAATAAATGTGTAGATAAGTCCTTTTAGAACACTTTTAATAGTAGATGTATAAAGAATTTTGGTGCAAAGTATTGGATCATGAATGCTCAGTTGTGTTGTATTTATAAGCTTAGTATGGAATGAGATATGATATTTGGATTTGTGATAGGTTTTGACATATGTAAGTAAGTTTTATTTGTATGTGTTTGAGGTGGCTATGAGTGGAATATTTGTTGAATGTTAGAAGAATGATTTAGCATGTTTTTGGCTTGATTTTTGGTCCCTTTAAATAGGTCTTTTATATGGAAAAAGGTTTACTTAAGTTGCAAGTAAGCTTGAAATGGTAAACTTATTACTTAAGGTTTATTTTGGGTTTATTTTGGGTCCACACAGCCTGAGATATGGGTGTGTGTCTTAGCTGTGTGTGGAACACGACTTAGCAACATGGTCGTGTTTCATCTGAGAATCACTTTGTATGCAGTCAATGAGTTACACGGCCTAGCACACGGCTTAACATACAAGTATGTGGGGCTATTTCAAGAGTTACACAGCCTGGCACACGAGCGTGTGACACGGCCATGTAACCCTACTCAGAGAGTTACACGGGTGAGGAAATGGGCTAGGACACGACCGTTTGTCCTTAGTTTGAAGGTTACACGGCCTGAGACAAGGACTTGTGTCTCAGCCGTGTGAGGCACACAGCTTAGCCACAAAGCCGTGTGACCCTTATAGTCAAAATTTTGTAACTTTTTCTTAAACTTTCCAAATGGTTTAAAATGGGTCCCGATTTGATTCTAAGGTATATTTAGGACCTCGAAGGCTCAATTTAGGGACAATATGTATGTGAATGACTGTTTATTAATGTGATTATGATAATGATTGAAATGTAAGTTCAAATGTTTTGTTTGTTAGGTAATGCTCCATAAACCTAATCCGACAACAAATATGAGTTAGGGGTGTTAAATTTAGTTGTATTAGAGCTTCGGTTTAGTTAGTTCTTGAATTGAATGTAGCATGTATAGAGTCTAGAATTACACACCACTTTACTGACTGATGATTGTGTAATAGCTTTTGATTATTTTTGAACTGTTTGTATATAGATAAAAGATGTCGTTAGAATCCAATCGAGCAGATTCTGATGAGATAGAAATTTTTATTCCACTTACTAATGAGGAAAGTACGTGGAATAAAATTTGACCGCAAGGATCTAGAGAGGTAGCACCTAATGCGTTTCTTCGTATGATGCACGACATGTACGATGCATACTTAAAGGTAAATTCCACAGTTCCACAAACTCATCCTTCTCACCCTCAAAGTTCAAGCAAACAACGTGTCTGTAGAGTTACTATAGATAAATTTAAAAAGTGTGGAGCCATTGAATTCTGTGGTAATGTAAGTGATGACCCGACCGAGGCTGAGTATTGGTTAGAACATACCCAAAGGATGCTTGACGAAATGTTGTGCTCCCTTGAAGATTGTTTACAGTGTACGGTATCGTTGTTAAAGGAGGAAGCATTTCGATGGTGGTCCATATTAACGGTAGTAGTATATAAAGAAAGAATCAACTGTGACTTCTTTAAGTCAGAATTTCGAAAGAAGTATATCAGCAAACGTTATCTAGAATGAAAGAAGAAAGAATTTTTTGAGTTGAAGCAAGCAAGTAGAAAAATAGCAGAATATGAGAGACAATTCGTTCACCTTAGCAAATATGCTTGTGAGATAGTGCCTACCAAGGAAGATATGTGTGTAAGTTTTGAAGACGGACTGAAAGATGAGATTAGAATGTTAGTAAGAGCTATGAAGATCTGTGAATTTGTGGTATTGTCCGATCGAGCTCAGAAAATAGAAGAAATTTGTGAAAGTAAGAGACGAAACAAAGAAAAAAGGCACAAATTTGACAAACATTGTGGGTCGAAAGCTTTCTCAGGTTTTCCACAGAAGAAGATGAAGGAATCAAGTAATAAGTTCTCCAGCTCCTTCAGTAGCTAGTGTGGGAAATGTGCAGAATACGAATAGAACAGAGTGTAAGCAATGTGGACGGTTTCACCTTGGTGTTTGCAGAGTTAATGACGGGATGTGTTTTAATTGTGGATCTCCTGACCATTTTAAACGAGAGTGTCCAAATTGAAAGGAGCTTAATAAAGAACACCATGAGAAATCTATAACCATTCTTACTCAAGGTAGAAGACTTAGAAATAGTAACTTAGCTAGGGTTAACAGAGGTTGGGTTAAAGAGACAGCGGTCAAATCTGAAGCTAGGGCTCTTGCTAGAACATATGGCATTCGTGCGCGAGAGGAAGCCTCAGGCCTATGCATGCATTAATTGACCCAAGGTTGACGCATTCGTATATATGCACTACATTAGTGACGAAAAATAATTTACTTGTAGAATCAACTTATTGTGTTGTTAAAGTCACGAATCTCTTAGGCCATAGTGTTATAGTTGATTTGGTTTGCAAGCAATGTCCACTAAAAATTCAAGGCTACAACTTTCTTGCTGATTTAATCTTGTTACCCTTCAATGAGTTTGATGTCATTCTAGGTATGGATTGGTTAAATATGCATGATGCTGTGGTTAATTGTCGTAAAAAAAGAGTTGAGTTTAGAGGTTCAAATGGTGAAATAATTTCTATTGAGTCTAGTAGATCAGATGGTGTTCCAAATATAATCTCGGCAGTGAAAGCACATAAGTTAGTGCGGAAAGGCTGCGAAGTATTTTTGGCTTACATTTTGGATTCCATAATGTCAGAAAAGAAAGTGGATCAAGTGCCGATAGTCTGTGAATTTTTTGATGTTTTCCCTGAAGAATTATCGGGTTTACCACCTGAGCGAGAGGTTGAATTTGTAATTTAATTTGTGCCTAGTACCGCTCCAATTTCGATTGCGCCATATTGAATGGCTCGAGCTAAACTTAAAGCGCAGTTGCAAGAACTAATAGACAGAGGTTTTATTAGACCAAGTGTATTGCCTTGGGGCACACCTGTGTTGTTTGTTGAAAAGAAAGATTGATCGTTGAGGTTGTGCATTGACTATCGATAATTGAACAAAATGACTTAAAGCATAAGTATCTATTACCTCGTATAGATGAGCTTTTTGATCAATTGAAAGGAGTTTCAATGTTTTCAAAAACTAACCTTCGATCGATATTATCAATTGCGAGTGAAAGATGTTGACGAACCAAAGACAACGTTCCAAACTCGCTATGGACATTATGAGTTCTTGGTTATGCTGTTTGGGTTGACTAATGCTCCGATAGTATTTATGGATTTAATGAATTGAGATTTTTAGCCACATTTTGATCGATTCGTTGTTGTCTTTATTGATGACATTTTGATTTATTCTAGAAGTTAAGATGAGCATGTTCAACATCTAAAAATGGTATTACAGACTTTGTGGGAAAAGAAATTGTATGCTAAATTTGGTAAATGTGAATTTTGGCTTAATGAAGTCGGATTCCTTGGTCACGTGATCTTGAGAGATGGTATAAGAGTATATCCGAGAAAACTTTCAACTATTTTGAATTGGAAAAACCCACGAAACATATCTAAAGTACGAACCTTTTTAGGGTTGGCTAGGTACTATCGTCATTTTGTAAAAAAATTTCGATTATAGCTTCACCTATGACAAAACTGTTGCAAAAAGATGTTTGTTTCATTTTGTTAGATAAGTGTCAGCAGAGTTTTGAAAGATTTAAGAGTTTACTGACAGAAGCTCCAGTGTTTATGCAACTTGAATTCGGGAAAGAATTTGTTGTTTATAGTGATACCTCTTAATGTTTTGGCGTGCGTTTTAATGCATGAAGGAAATGTCATTGCGTACGCCTCTCGGCAACTAAAATTTCATGAAAAGAATTATCCAACGTACGATCTGAAATTAGTGGCGATTGTTTGTGCTTAAAAAATTTGACGTAGTTATTTGTATGGCGAAAAGTGTCATGTGTATATTGACCACAGGAGCTTGAAATATTTGATGACCTAAAAAGAATTGAATCTGAGATAGCAAAGGTGGTTAGAATTGTTAAATGACTGCAAACTTGTGATTAACTACCATCCGGGTAAAGGAAATGTGGTTGTTGACGCTTTGAGTCTTAAATCACTTTTTGCCCTTCCAACAATGAAGACTGAATTGCAGAAGAAGTACGATGGTTTTATCTTAGCTGAGCTCAAGTTTAAACCTTTGTTTTTACAGAGCATACATGAATTAGAGCCTGTTGATCTGAAGTTAGTAGCCAAATAGAAAAAGGTTGAGACTGGTCAGGACACTGAATTTAACATTCGTGATGATGGTAATTTGTACTTGCTCAAAAAATTTGTGTGTACCTGATGATCTACAAATTAGAAAAAAATTGTTAAAAGAAGCTCATAGTAGTGTGTACTCTATTCATCCGGGAAGTACAAATATGTATGCTGATTTGAAATAGTTTTATTGGTGGCCGGGAATGAAACGAGAAATTCTTGATTTTGTATCGAAATGTCTAGAGTGACAGCAAGTAAAAGTTGAGCATCAAGTCCAGTCTGGGTTATTACAATCGATCATGAGTCTAGAGTGGAAATGGGACAAAGTTACAATAGATTTTGTCATAGGATTGTCATTAACGTTGAGAAAGAAAGATGCAATTTGGGTTATTTTGGATCGATTAATGAAATTTGCACATTTCATATCTGTACAAATGGATTATTTGTTGGAAAAGCTAGCCTCACTCTATGTTAATGAGATTGTCAGATTACATGGTGTTCCGTTATCTATCATTTCAGATCGTAATCTGAGGTTTACCTCAAGATTTTAGGGTAAGTTGCACGAGGCATTGGGTACAAGATTGAAGTTTAGTACTACTTTTCATCCACAAAAAGACGGTCAATCTGAACGAGTAATTCAGATTTTAGAATGCTTCGGTGTTGTATAGTTGAGTTTAAGGGTAGTTGGGAGAAATATTTGTCATTGGTTGAGTTTGCTTACAACAATAGTTATGAAGTGAGCTTAAAAATGTCACCGTATGAGGCATTATATGGACATAAATGTAGAAGTCCGTTATGTTGGCTAGAGTTGAGTGAAAGAAAGCTAGAAGGAGTTGATTTAATTCAAGATACTGAAGATAAAGTTAGAACAATTCGAGATAACTTAAAAGCTGCGACAATTCGTCAAAAATCTTACGCAGATTTGAAGCGTAAGTATGTTGACTTTGATGTGGGCAATCAGGTGCTTTTAAAAGTCTCTCTGTAGAAAAAGATACTATGTTTTGACAGAAAAGGAAAGTTGAGTCTTAGGTTCCTGTACTTTGCAATTACTACAATGTAATCTTGTAAGTTGGTTTTACGTCTATGTAAAGAGGAATTAAATTCCTTATTAATGATTTAAATATTTATAGTTTGTTATAAAATAATGTTTTCATGTTGAGTTATACCCTTATTTAGGCTTTGTGCCTAGCAGGCACAGTGCCGGTGTAGTTCAGGCTTTGTGCCTAGCAGGCATAGTGCCGGTGTTGTTCAAGCTTTGTGCCTAGCAGGCATAGTGCCGGTGTTGTTTAGGCTTTGCGCCTAGCAGGCTTAGTGTCAGTGTTATTTAGACTTTGTGTCTAGTAGGCTTAGTGTTGGAGTTATTTGAGCTTTGTGCCTAGCAGGCTTAGTGTCGGTGTTATTCAGGCTTAGTGCCTAGTAGGCTTATTGCCAATGTAATTAAAGTTAACATCATTTGGAAATTCATTAGTTGATAGGAAATTAGTTTACTTATCGAACTTACTAAGCTCTTTTGTGCTTATTAGTTTTATTTGTTTTTGTAGGACTTTTGGAATCATTGCTTTGATTGGATAGACTCGGAAGCACACACCATCATCATCATCTCGGTAGCCATTTTGGTACTTTTTTATAGTTAGTTAAGTGGCATGTAATAGGATAGGTCTTTAGTATTATGACTTTTAATGAATATGTAAATGTTAAAGTTGGTATGTTTATGCTTGTTGTTAACAAACAGTGTTGGACTTATAATGCATGGCTAGATAAGTCCTTTTAGAACACTTTTAATAGTAGATGTATAAAGTATTTTGGTGCAAAGTATTGGATCATGAATGTTCAATTGTGTTGTGTTTATAAGCTTAGTATGGAATGAGATATGATATTTGGATTTGTGATAGGTTTTGACATCTTTAAGTAAGTTTTATTTGTATGTGTTTGAGGTGGCTATGAGTGGCATATTGGTTGAATGTTAGAATGATGAATTAGCATGTTTTTGGCATGATTTTGGTCACTTTGTATAGGACTTTCAGATGGAAAATGGTTTACTTAGGTTGAAAGTAAGCTTGAAATGGTAAACTTGTTGTTTAAGGTTCATTTTGATTCCAGACGGCCTGAGGCACGGGCGTGTGTCTCAATCGTGTTTGGCACATGGGCTGGCGACACAGCCATGTGTCATCTGAGAATCACTTTGTATGTAAGTTAGTGAGTTACATGACCTAGCACACGGGCATGTGAAATGGCCGTGTGACCCTACTCAGAGAGTTACACGTGTGAGGACACGGGCTGGGACACGACAATGTGTCCTTAGTTCGAAGGTTACACGGCCTGAGACATGGGCGTGTGTCTCAGTCGTGTGAGGCACAAAGTTGTTTGAGCCCTGTAGTCAAAATTTTGTAACTTTTCTTAGACTTTCCAAATATTTTCAAATGGGTCCTTATTTGATTCTAAGGTGTGTTTAGGGCCTCGAAGGCTCAATTTAGGGACAATATGTATGTGAATAATTGTTTATTAATGTGATTATGATAATTTTTGAAATGTAAGTTCAAATGTTCTGTTTGTTCGGTAATTATACGTAACCCTAATCCGGCAACAGATACGAGTTAGGAGTGTTACACATACATAACATATTACAAATTTTACTTATCGTAATCATATTCATCAAACATATGTTTATTTAATTTTATGATATCAGATGATCAGAATTCATGTCTTCTACCTTAATTAATCACATACCAACCCTACGGAAGGCCTACATTTGATCCAAATGTTGTTTACGCCCTTAAGGAAAAATTCAGAATTTTAGGCCCACACAACCTAATTGGCCTAGATCATGTGTCTCACATAGTCCAGCACACGACCTACCACACGGCCGTGTGGCATCGAGAGACTCAACTTTCGACTTTCGCCATTTATCATTTTCTTAAATTTTCGTTACACACCTGGATATTTCTTGATAGGAACTCGACCACGAGATGTCAAAAGCCTCAACTCAGTAATAAAACAATTAATTTTAATATTGAAACACCAATTGCCAAAAGCTCATTCAACTTGACCAGAGATTCTAAAACTTATCAAACCAAAATTAAGTCTCCTAACGCTTAATTACTTACCCAAACAAATACAAAAGTTTCCCCGAACTCCTAAGTCACCAAGGGTAAAACGTGCATTTCATCACTTTCGCCTAATCAACGATTTCAGAATGGTTAGACTTGTATCACAATGAGGAAAAACAACAGAACAATCAAACCATGAATACCCAAGGGAAATAATTATAATAACTACAAGAACCAGATAGCATATCAAGGTTTAACGATACACCAAAACCTAAACTTATTAAAATCCCAAAATTACCTGATGAAATAATGGCGACAACCCCAACACCGAACAAAAACGAACAACAAGGAAACGAGGGAATAAAAAATCAAAAACACAAATGAACAGGATGGCGGCCAAAACAAAATAGAAGCAAAGCATAAAAGATTAAAAATCACAGGAAGACTAAAAATGAGCAAAATAGAACTAGTGCAAAAAAGGGTAGATGGCGACATGAAAATGGGAAAATGGGGAACAAACGTGGGAAAGAAGAAAATGGGAGTAGATTTTTTGAAAATGAGAAATAAAAACCAAAAGAATCCAAAACATGGCAGTTGGCTAAAAAGAAATTAAAATAATTTAATAAATTAATAAGTTTAAATTTTTAAGAGAATTCAAATCTAATATTACTTTTACCTAACCAGATTTTAAGGAGTTCAAATCCCAATCCAACATTATTAACCTAAACAGCTGACCAAGGACTAACAAAAATAATTGAATTCCCCAAAACATGACTTGAACCCTAAGACCTCAAAGACACCACTAAGACACTTAACCACTAAAGTAGATACTGATGAATGACAAAATTTAACAAATTAAAAATTTAATATTTTGGGGCATTTCAACTATCCCCCTTAAAAGAAATTTTGGCCTCAAAATTTACCTGATTCAAACAGATGCAGATATTGCTATAGAATTGAGTCTTCAGGTTCCCAAGTGGCTTCCTCAGTGCTATGATTCCACCACAGAACCTTAACCAAAGGAATGGACTTCCTACTCAAGACCTTTACATCTTGATCCAAAATCTGAACTGGCTCTTCCTCAAATGTAAAATTTGGTCTAACCCCAATCTCTTAAACATAAACAAAATGAGATTGGTCCGACCGATACTGCCTGAACATGGAGACATGAAACACATCATTTATTCGGTCTAATTCTAAAGGTAGCTCTAACCGATAAGCGATCAGTCTCACACGTTTTAAAATCCAATACGACCCAATGAACCTAGTGCTCAACTTGCCCTTACGTCCAAATTGAAGGACCTTCTTCTATGGAGATACCTTAAGAAACACATAATCACACACATAATACTTGATATCTCAGCTCTTCAGATTCGAATATGACTTTTGTCTATCAAAAGCTGCCTTAAGACGTGCCTGAATAATTCTAACTTTATCTTCGGTCTTAAAAACCAGCTCAAGACCCAAAACCCATCGTTCACCAAACTTAGTCCAACACAACGGAGTACGACAACTACGACCATACAGAGGGCAGACTTGGTCAACTGATCCATGATAACCCATACAGAATCCTTCTTAGTGGGTGTTAAGGGCAACCCACTAACACAGTCCATAGTCACCCGTTCTAAATTCCATAGCGGAATCTTAATATGTTGAAGCAAACCCGAAGGCAATTGGTGCTTAACCCTAACCTTCTAACACATCAGACACCGAGAAACAAAATCTGTTACCTCCTATTTCATCCCCAGCCACCATTATAACATACACAAATCATGATACATCTTGTTTTCGCCTGGATACATAGCATAAGGGCTACTATGCACTTCCCATACAATGGACTGCATCAAATCAGAGTCGTTAGGCACATAGAGCCATCCTAAAAAACACAGAATCCCATTACTTTTTAACCAAAAATTAGACGTACTACCATCCTCTACCTAATGGAATTATAGAACCAAAGAATCCTCCATCAACTATTTAACTCGAATCTAATAAATCCAAGTCGACTTAACTAGCAACTCGGCTAATAGACTCCCATCACCAAACGCACTTAGGTGAGCAAACATCGCCTTTAAATTAGACATTGCTTTATGACTAAAAGCATCAACCACCACATTGACATTACCGGGGTGATACTCAATATTACAATTGTAGTTCTTAAGCAACTCCATCCATCTACGTTGCCCAAGGTTTAATTCCTTCTGAGTAAGGAGATACTTGAGACTCTTATGATCGATGTAAATGATACACCTCTCACCATACAGATAGTCCCTCCAAATCTTTAAGACAAAGGTAATTACAGCTAACTCTAAATTGTACGTAAGATAGTTGCCTTCGTGTGACTTAAGCTGTCGAGACGCATAAGTCACTACCTTACAGTCTTGCATCAGAACACAACCCAAACCAACGTGAGATGCGTCACTGTATACCACGAATTCCTTACCAGATGCCAGCCATATTAGAATACGGGCCTGAGTAAAATGGATTTTAGCTTCATAAAGCTCGATTGCTGCTCATCAGTCCAGAAAAATGGAGTGTTATTACGCAACAACTTAGTCAAAGGAGCGATGGTAAGTAAGAACCCTTTGACAAACCTTTGATAATAACCCGCTAGCCGAAGAAAACTACAGATCTCAAAAATGTTTCTAGGGTGTTTCCACTCAAGAACAACCTCAACTTTCTTAGGGTCAACTTGGATTCCCTCAGCAGAAACTACATGACCCAGAAAAGTTACATCCCTCAACAAGAATTCGCATTTGCTTAACTTAGAGGAGAGTTGTTTCTTACTGGGTATCTAAAGAATTACTCTAAGATGTTCATTATGATCAGCCTCAGGCTTAGAGTATACCAAAATGTCATCGATGAAGACAACGATGAACTGATCCAAAAATGGCTGAAAAACCCTATTTATAAGATCCATGAATGCAGCTGGAGAAATCTTCAAACCAAAAGGCATGACTTGGAACTCTTATTACCTATAACGAGTCCTAAAAGAAGCCTTATGAGTATCGGCCTCCTTCACCTTAAGTTGATGATACCTAGAACGAAGATTTATCTTGGAAAACACAACAGTCCAACAACTGGTCGAATAAGTCGTCGATCCTTGGATGTGCGTACTTATTTATTACCATCAACTTATTTAGCTGACGGTAATTTATACACATCCTCATAAGACTATCCTTCTATTTTACAAACTGAACTGGCATCCCTTATGGAGACACACTAGGATGGATAATCTCTCGATCAAGGAGTTCCTGAAGTTGAGCCTTTAATTCAATAAGCTCCTTCGATGCCATATGGTAAGAAGCAACAGACACCAGAGTTGTACCTGGTAGAAGTTCGGAGGCAAACCTAGTAACTTCTCAGGAAAAACATCTGAAAGCTCCTTAACCATTTGAATATTCCTAATAGATGAATCCACGAAAGCAAAATTACACATGTAGGCTAGAAATGCCTCACACCCCTTACGAACTAACCTTTCAGCCACAAGAGAGAAGATTACATTGGACCAGTAATCCAGAGACTCACCGATCATAATCACTTCCACATCCTTCTCAGATCTCAGAACTACCCTTTTAGCAACATAATCAAAACTGAGCTGATGCTCCATGAGCTAGTCTATTCCCAAAATCAGATCAAATTCCCCAAATGGTAGCTCCATTAGATTAGCCATAAATACAACCCCTTTTATCTCTAATGGTACATTCCTACACAGTCTATTAACCCGAACTAATTGACCCGATAAACTAAGTACAATAATCTCTCTAGAACTATTTTCAAAAGGAATACTCAAATTTATAGAAGTAGAATTAGTTATATAGGAGTGTATTGATCCTATATCTATCAATACAAAATACGGAGTAGTATAAATAAAAAATGTATCGATGATACCATCTGCGACTTCTCTGTCCTCATGACATCTAGGAACATACACCAGTACAGGTTGTCTCACCTCAGTTTAATCAACACCTCTGCCCAGTGCTCTCTAACGTCTCCTTAAGACATTACCACCCCTAGTCAAACTGCGGCCCCTAGGCGGTTGTTGAATTGCCCGCTGAGGCTGAACAAATCCAGGAGCTAGAGCTTGCATATGATGCGAATGATGTAGACAATCTTTGATGCAGTGCTCCATCGATCCACATCATAGACAAGCTCCTAACCTTCTCTACCATTCGCTCGGATGGCGTCTACCACAGTCCCTACATGGCTGAGCCATAGCAGAAGCAATTGGAAGCTCAATACTCAGAGGTGAATTAGATCTGGCCTATTCCTTAGGCCTCTGAGTAGAACTAGAGGGCTCTGATTCCCTCTTATTCTTGCCTCTCTAATGCTCTCTGTTTTCACGCTCAATGCGATTAACCTTTCAGCGATTTTTACCTTATCCACCAAGACGACAAAAACCTGCTCCCTCTACGGAGCTATCAGAACCCTTAAATTATCCCTCAATCCTTCCTCGAAACGAATACACTTTTCATATTTGGTTGAAACCATCCCACGAAAATATTTGTTCAATCTCAAAAATTCAGCCTCGTATTCGGCCACAGTCTTATCTCCCTGACTAAGGTTCATAAAATCGCGTCTACGAGTATCCATATAACTCACCCCCATATATTTAAACTGGAAGGCATTCTTAAAATAATCCCATGAAATCTTATCCAACTCAATACCCTCCTCAACCGTCAACCACCACTGATATGCCTCATCGTGAAGTAGGAATATTACACCTTTGAACTACTGTTTAGGGGTACAGTCAATATTGTTCATAATCCTCTCTATAGCCTCCAACCAATATTCAGCCACAGTCGGGGCGACTCTTATGACACCTTGAAACAAGTCAGCACCATTTGGACCAGAGTCATTCAATTACCAACCCATGGCTCATAGGATAAGAATGGGACCCAACGACTCTCTCCAAAACTCTCGGCATGGCCTGGGACAGTGCATCATCCCCAGTTGTGAGACTTTGAGACCTGTTCTCAGCAGTAGGTGTAGTCGATGCCTCACTCGTATCTAGATTGAGCATACTACCCTTCAAGGACGACTCAGCTCGAGCCCCTCCACGGCACCTGCTATGCCCACGGGTACCACAACCACGTGATCCACGAGTACTCATCATTTTTATTATCTATATTACAATTGTTTATGTATCATTTCGAGTATTTATTAATAGATATTTTATGCTCAAAACATTATCAGAAGAATTTATAGAGATGTGTCAGTCTTTAACTATCGCAATACAGTTCTAATCATTGTAGGATTTTTTAACTAAAATTTATATAAGTCAGAAGTACTTACAGGATTAGCGCCATAGATTCGGTATTTCTCATCATTATTTTTCAGATGAAAGCAAAAATTTGTATTCGAAAAACTGTTTTCAAAAAAAATTTTAACTTAAAATTTCACAGCCCCAGTTTTGTAACATGGCTCTGATACCACTAAATGTAATACCTTAAACCTGGCATAGACGTTATGGCCAGATTTGGAGATGTTACCGTAAATCATTCAAAAACCCAAAACACGTTACACTTAAAAAGGTGTTGTGTGCTTTTGTTAGTAGAAGTCTGACTTATTAAAAACATTGTTTTTATGTATGCATAATTTATAACAATTTGAGTTTACACCGGAAAAATCATATTTGAGTCCAATTTTAAAAACAAGATTTACTATTGTAAAATTAAACATTTGACAATAAAAATTTAAAACCACCAAAATCGGTAAAAAAGTTAAAAACCAGAAAATACAATCCAAAAAGTTAAACAATCCCAAACAGTCCATCAAAACCAAAATATTAACTGTCAAACCAAATAATATATTTTATCAACATTTATTAGCCGAGCTCAAGTCCCATCGACCCACCCTAAGTATGAGGGTTACCTAAAAGTAAACAGCCAAATCGAGAATGAGTTTCGAAACTCAGTGTGCAACTTTAAACAAAACAAATTTACAGATTTAATTTCATATATAATCATCACAGAGCAGATACAGAACATTTATCTTATATAGAATCAAAATCAGTATCAATTGTAAATTTACAATCCTACCCCTATCCATTATACATCATCTCCAACCATCCCTACACACCATATAGGGTAATAAATACCCATCCAACCCTACACACCACTTGGTGTCGGTATGACACTTTTCAGAATAATTGCAGCTTAGCTTTCAGATCACTAGGCGAATTATCGCCTCTTTTAGAAATATGAGTGGTTGTGCCACCAAATACGGCAGAAACATATATCCACTCACACTTCCTCCATATATACAATCTCATCCAAAATGCATATATAACAAATGCCAAAATGCATATATCATACATGCTTAATATCAGACTCAAGTCATGTATACCGAAAATCAAATCATTCATTACATATTATAGATTTTACTTATCGTAATCATATCAATCAAACATATGTTCATCTAATTTTATGATATCAGATGATAAGAATTCATTTTTATAACTTAATTAATCACATACCGACCGTACGGAAGGCCTATGTTTGATCCAAACGATGTTCACAGCTTAGGGAAAATTTGAAAATTTTGGGCCCACATGCTCGTGTTACAGACAGAATTTAACACACCACCTTGTGTCACACACAGCCAACCATACGGCCGTGTGGCATCGATAGATTCAGTTTTTAGCTCTTGGGTTTTTGTTACACACATGGATATTTCTTAATACGAAGTCGACCAAGAGACGTCAAGAGCCTAAGTTTAGTAATAAAACAATTAATTTTAATATTGAAACACCAATTTCCAAAAAACTATTTCAACTCAACCAGAGATACTAAAACTTATCAAACAAAAATTAAGCCTCCTACCGCTCAATTACTTACCCAAATAAATACCGAAGTTTCCCCGAACTCCTAAATCACCGAGGGTAAAATGTGCGTTTCACCACTTCTACCTATATCAACGATTTGAGAATGGTCAGACTTGTGTCACAAAAAGGAACAATAACAGAACAACCAAACCATGAATACCTAAAGGAAATAATTAGAACCACTACAAGAACCCGATGCCATATTAAGGTTTAACGAGACACCCAAACCCAAACTTACTAAAATCCCAAAATTACCTAACAAAATAATGGGGACAACCCCAACACCAAACAAAAATGAACAGTAAGGAAACAAGGGAACAAAACTGTAAATGGATAGAAAAATTAAAAACACAAATGAACAGGATAGCGGCCAAAAGAAAATAGAAATAAAACATTAAAGATTAAAAAAAAAGACTAGAAAGGAGCAAAATAGAATTGGTGCAAAGCAGGGTGGATGGCAGTGTGAAAATAAGGAACAAACGTGGGAAAGATTTCAAATCTAATATCACTTTTAAGTAACAAGATTTTAAGGAGTTCAAATCCCAATCCAACATAACTAACCTGAGCAGCGGACCAAGGACTAACAAAAATAATTGAATTCCCCAAAATTTGACTTGAACCCAAGAGCTCAAAGACACCACTAAGACACTTAATCACTGAAGTAGATACTGATTAATGATAGAATTTAACAAATCAGAACTTTAATATTTTGGGGTGTTGCACATCTAATACACCATTACCTCCATTACCTAGCAGGTCAGCTAAACCAAAAGAAGATGATCAAAAATAAATATTGGATACATTTAGGAAGATAGAGATTCATATACCATTGTTAAATGCTATCAAGAAACTACCTAAGTATGCAGAGTTTCTAAAGGAATTATGCACGAACAAAATGAAGTTGAAAGAAAAGGATAAGGTTGTGGTAAGTAAGAATGTGTCAGTAATCTTGCAAAATAATATGCCAGAAAAGTGAAGGATACATGTATGTTTTCATTACCTTGTGTTATTGGTGATATGAATATTGAGCATACTATGTTAGATTTGGGAGCTTCTATTAATGTCATGTCATTTTCTATTTGCCAAGACTTGAAATTAAATGACTTGCAAAAGACTGGTGTTATAATTCAATTAGTTCATCGTTCTTATATTCACACCATTAGAGTTGTTGAGGATGTGTTGGTGTAGGTTAATGAGCTTATATTTCATGTAGACTTTTATATCTTGGAAATGAATGGAAATTACTCATCAAAATCTGCTTCGATTTTGTTAGAGAAACCATTCATGAAGACTTCTAAGACCAAGATTGATGTAGATAAGGGTATTCTCTCTATGGAATTTGATACGGAGATTGTTAAATTCAATATTCTTAATGCAATGAACTACCCCAATGATGTACATTCTTTTTGTCAAATTAATGTGAATGATTTGTTTATGCAGGACGTCTTTGCAGAAGAGAACATTAGTAATTGGTTGGAATTAAATGCATAATTCAATTTGGAAGGAATGGATTATAAGATTGGTGTAAAAGAATTATTTTCAGCATCATTGTCTGAACCAATAAATTCGAATGATGAAATGTTTGAACTAAGAATTATTTTTAGCATCATTATGCAGGCACGAAAACTAGAATTAAAGGACTTGCCTGATCATCTAAAATACGTGTATTTGGGTGCATGTGAGACCTTGTCAGCCATAATCGTGAAAGAACTCACAATTGTACAAGAAGGAAAGGTGGTTCGAGCTGTTAAGGAGTACAAGGCTGTAATTGGATGGAACTTTGTCGATATTAATGGTATGCAAAGGAACCACAAAGGATATTGAATCTAACCATGAAAGAAGTGGTAATGAAAGAGTTACTCAAGTTGCTAGCTGTAGGTATAATCTATTCAATCTCAAATAGCAAATGGGTAAGCCCCATTCATGTTGCCCTAAAAAAAATCAAGCTTACTGTGGTAAGACATTTAAATAATAAGATTGTACCTATGCGAGTGAAAAATGGTTGGAGAATGTGCATAGATTTTAGGAAGCTTAATCAAGTGACTAGGAAAGACTATTTTCCACTACCTTTAATAGACCAAATGATAGAGAGCCTAGCTGAAAAATCTTTTTTTTTTTCTTGATGGTTTTTTAGGTTTCTATCAAATCCCCATTGCACAAGAAGATTAAGAAAATACAACATTCACTTGTCTATTTTAAACTTATACCTATAGACAAATGCCTTTTGGTATTTGTAATGCTTCGGGTAGGTTTCAAAGATCATGATGAGTATTTTTTTGGATATATTGAGAAATTCATATAATTGTTCATGATTGATTTTACGATATATGGGGACTTATTTGATGAGTGCTTAGATAATTTAACCAAAGTTTTGAAAATATGTATTGAGACTAACTTAGTTTAAAATTATGACAAGCGCCATTTTATGGTTACCCAAGGCATTATATTAGGGCATGTCATTTCTTCTAAGGGTACAGAGGTCGATCAAGAAAAGGTGGACACAATTGCAAACTTACCTTACCCTACAAATGTTAGGGAAGTACGATCTTTTCTTAGACATGCAAGGTTTTATCACAGGTTTATCAAGGATTTGTCCAAGATTGCTTTTTCATTGACAAATTTATTGTAAAAGGAAGTAAAATTCAAGTTTGGGAAAGAATGTAATGAGGCATTTGATAAACTCAAGCATTCATTGACAAGTGCACCTATCATTCGACCACCTCAATGGAATTTACCATTTGAGATCATGTATGATACAAGCAATTATGCCACAGGAGCAATTTTAGGACAACGAGTTGACAATAGAAGTCATGTCATCTATTATGCTTCCAAGACTTTGAATGTTGCTCAATGCAACTATTCCACTACAGAAATGAGCTTTTGTCAATTGTTTTTGCTTTAAATAAATTTAGATCTTATGTGCTTGGTTCTGAAGTTATTGTGTATTCTGATCATGCAGCTTTGAAGTATGTATTGTCAAAGAAAGAATCAAAACCAAGGCTGATAAGGTGGATTTTGCTTCTTCAAGAATTTAATATGAAGATCAAGGGCCGAAAGAGAGTGGAGAATTCTGTAGCATATTACTTGAGTAAATTGACAAGGGATGAAGATAATCTACCTTTCAATGACAACTTTCCAGATGAAAATTTGTTCCAAATCAAAGGTATGGTTCCTTGGTATATAGATTTTGTCAATTATTTAGATACAAGACATCTACCTTATAGTCTTGGTACGTCTAGGAAAGCAAAGATAAAAAGTGAGTCAAGGTATTTTGTGTAGGATGATCCATACTTATGGAAATTTTGTTATGGTTAAGTGATTAAGAGATGTGTGCTAGAAAATGAATTCGAAACAGTTTTAACCTTTTGCCATGATTATGCTTGTAGTGGACATTTTAGACCCAGACGAACCGTTAGGAAAATTTTAGATAGTGGTTTGTAATGGGAAACTTTGTTTAAAGATGTTTATCAATTTTGCAAAAATTGTGAGAGATGTCAAAAAGTAGGAGCACTAGCATGCAAGAATGAAATGCCTCAAAATCCAATTCCTATATGTGAAATATTTGATGTGTGGCGTATTTATTTTATGGGTCCTTTTCCCTTATCTTGCAGTTTTTCTTATATATTGCTAGCTGTGGATTATGTATCAAAATGGGTGGAAGCCAAAGCCACCAAAACCAATGACTCTCAAACTTTTGTAGGTTTTATCAAAGCCAATATCTTTAACAGGTTTGGGGTTCGAAGAGAAATTATCAGTGATCAAGTAACTCACTTTTGTAATAGCTAGATGGTAACTCTAATGAAGAAGTATGGAGTGAATCATCGAGTAGCCACTGCCTATCACCCTAAAAAAATGTCAAGCTGAAGTTTTGAATACAGAAGTGAAATGCAGGTAGGAAGGATTGGAGCGTACGTTTAGACGACGCTCTTTGGGCTTACCGCACGACTTACAAAAGTCCTATAGGAATGTCTCATTACCAATTAGTTTTTTTTAAATCTTGTCACTTACTGGAATAAATCGAGCATAAAGCCTATTGGGTAGTTCGACGGTGCAATATAGACTTAGACAAAGCTGGGATGTGAAGGTTACTGCAATTGCAAGAATTAGAAGAGTTCCGGTTTGATGCTTATGAGAATTCGAGAATTTACAAACAGAAATCCAAGCTTTGTTCTCGATAGATTGGTCCATTTTTTGTTACTACTGTTTTTCCTTATGGTGCAGTGGAAATTAAAAGCTTGGATTCGAATAAAAATTTCAAAGTGAATGCTCATAGATTGAAAATTTTTCATGAGGGTGAAATTGCTCTATGTATCATTAGCGTTCATTTAGATCACTCTAATTATTTGATGACTAAAATGTTTCATGGCTCCGTTGAGCAAAATGAGATTAAACAATTGCGCTATTGGGAGGCAGCCCAAATGCTCTTTTTTTTTTTTTTTTACTTTTGATTTTGTTTCAGTTATATTTTTTTTTTTCAAATCTTAGGTGTTTTTAACGAAGAAGTTCAATTTCTAGGTAGGAGATTGATCTTAACAAGCACAATGTGTTTGTTGAAGATGAAGCGTTGGGGGGTTCCAACTCCTTGTCCACCATCACCCTAGACTATCCCGGTCTAAATTACTTGCAGATCAAGGGAGTTTCCTTTTCATTTCTTGTGTGAGCTGTCTGCTTTGTTCTATATTGAGGACAAAGTAGAGTTTTGGTGTAGGGGAGATTTTTGTGATATACATTATTCTTTTTGTTTTAGTTTTCATTTAAGTTTGTGATTTGTTTTTTTTTTTTTTTCGCTTACTTTTTGAAAATTGTGTTTTTGTTCTTGGATTTTGGTGTTCTTTAGTTCATGTATGTTCATTTTTCTTTTGAAACCTTGAGTCTTTTATTTGATATCTTGGAATACCTTGTAAGTTTTGGATACATTTTTGGTTGAGTTTTACTACATGAGAGAGATGAGTATGATTATTGTTTTTTTATGGTATTTCATTAGTTTACTGATTGAAAAATGCACAAAACTTTATGCAATTTAAACACAGTAGTGAGCTTTTGTGCCTAAGGGCAATTCATTATATTCTACTCCTTTTGTCTTTGTTGAGTGTATGAAACTTAGTGTGTTTATTTTAGAACTTGCTTGTGAATACACTTTGAGACCATATTTTTGGAATGATGCTTTAAAGTGATAAGGGCAATTAGGTTTAACCAATTCTTAGATTTAATAATAATAATAATAAACACCTACCCTTGTGTTTTTCCTTTTAGTTAGCCAATTTGAGCCTGTTTTCCATTTTCTTTGTTTTAACATATTTTTTAATCCAAAGCCTTTGTTTGTTACCCCTATTTTTCTACCTTTGTCAAGAAAAGAAAAGAAAAAGAGAGAAAAAAAAGAAGAATTGAAGTTTGCTCCTTTAATAAAGAGAAGATATTTGGGAAATATTCTCAATTCTCCAAAATCCTTAGTGCTTAAATGAGATGTGGGAATAGATTCCAAAGTTTTTGTTAGTATGTTTTGTGTTGTTATGTGGCATTTGTATTACCAAGTAAATAACTCTTTGTCTTGAATGTGAAAGCTTTAATTTTTCCTTTTGCCTTACCCTTACCTAAGCCCCATTTCAAACCTTGTTAAGTCCTTTTGATTTTTGCATCATATTCATGTGTAGTGTTGGAGACTTGATTCATTTGCAAGCCTATGGTAATATCATGCTACGTTTCGATTTTGAGAGTTAAATGCAACCTAAACACTTTGAAAGTATTCAGTGAAACCATGTAAGGGTGTTAAGTCTTGTTGCATTTGATTTTGGATGGATTATGAGATGCATGAGTTTTAATTACAAAATTTATTCGATGAGTGCTTGTTCTCTTGGCTGTAACTATGATTCAATTCATTGATGTGTGTTCAACTTTACTGGTACTCTTGGATATTGAATGAGATGAAAATGAGGTAGAAAGGAGAGTTGGTATGTTGAGTTGAGGTGTCATGGTTAGAGTATGCCCAAAGACCAATCATAAGATAATTGTAATCACATACTCGTTTTACCTTATTTATTAATATAAGGCATTCCCATTATTATTTCATTTTCTTTTTGTGTATATAAATAAACTGAATTGTAATAAACTCCTAAAAGAATATGATTATTCTTAAAAAATGTCCTTAGTCAAGTATTATTGCGGGCTTGGATAACAGTAATGCATTGAGACTAATGTGTAGTTGATTGATGACAAAAAATTATCATTGAGATAGAAATGTCAAAGTCCATATATGATTATGCGTTAGAGAACAACATATTGGACTAACGCGCTATAAGGATGTTTCTTGAATTATTATGCAATAGTCTCATTATTACTTATAGTGATAACTATGTACATGATCCTCAAACTTGAGATCATCATTTTCCTAACATCGTGAGTCGTATATTTTGGAACAATCAAAATATCTACCATAACAGGTTGTACAATAAAGACTAATGTTAGATATACCACAGTCCATGTAGTGGGATATGGTTGATCAAGATAGGATTTATCCCTCCTATATAATGGGAACAATATCTTAGGACTCTTGATGGAGTGAACTAGAAATACATGGCCGTGCTCGAATAAGTTGATACTTAACAAAAGTAGTCTAGTTCTGTTCTAACTAGACCTCAACTTAACCAACCAAATCACCATAATAGAATAATAAACAAAGCTAAACAACTCCGAACTTAACGAATTCACCCTAAGCATCTGGGTTGGGCGGATACTTAACAAAAGAGTTTGCCAAACCCTAGAGCTCACATAAACTAGAATTCGCCAAATGGAGTATTACCCATAATACTATACTTAGCCAGAACAAAACTTTACTTATTCAAATCTATCCTTAATTTACCATCTATACACCAAACAATTACCAAATACAGGGACTTCGCCGGGCGGGCTATTATAACTCTCTCCCACTTACAAAATTTTGTCCTCTATATTCATACCTATGAATAGTTGAGGATACTGATCTTTCATTAAACTTTCTCTTTCTCGAGTAGCTTCTTTAATATTATGATTTCTCCATAATACTTTCACTAATGGAATCCTCTTATTCCTTAGCTCTTTCATGTCTCTTGCCAAGATACAAATAGGCTCTTTTTCTCATGACATATTTGGTGCCACCTCTAAATCTTTAATCTGCACCACATGATCTGGATTTAATCGATATCTTTTCAACATAGACACATGAAACACATTATAGATCTTTGATAACTCTAGAGTTAAAGCCAATTGATATGTCACTGGTCCAACCTGCTCTAAAACTTCATATGTCCCTACAAATTGTGGACTCAATTTTCCTTTCTAACCAAATCTTATAATTTTCTTCCAATGAGAACTTTTAAGAACATTTTATCACCAAATTCAACAGAAATCTCTTTCCTCTTTAGGTCAACATAAGTTTTCTAACAATCTTGAGCAGCTTTCAGATTACTACGGATGATAGAGACTTTTTCTTCTGTTTCTCATACTATCTCAGGACCTAAAAATTCAGAGCTTCAAATGGAGACATGCCCAGATTGATATGATGATTGTTATTATACACAAATTCTGTTGGATTCGGCACCCTAATTGTAGTATTTTCGTCAATATACACTTGTAATTTTTTCTGAACAAATTGGTTAATAAAAAAAATTCATTGATTACATTAATATACTTTGTATAATTTTCCTCACATGGTCTTTGCACGCAAAGAAAAATGGAAACTAATATTGCTCATTGGTTATCTAATGTTTAACTAATATAAGTAGTATTACGTGGTTAGATCGTAGTACAGAAAGGCAGTTTGTATTAGTAGGCGAACCTAAACATGTCCTTAGTCTAAAAAAAATGAGCAAACCGATTGAAAAACTAATATGTTGTCTATCAAGTCCAATTAGGGAGATACCTTGTCTTGGGCATCGAAGTGGATGACTCCCAGAAGATAGAGACATAAATGTGACTGACTGGATTGATAGTACATTGTACAGGACCCAAGCAAACTAGACCTTGAATCCATAAATAGATTTATTCACTTGTGACATTTATAGTGTGACATACCTAAATCCTGAGTGGACGAAAAACTATGTATGTGTGACTCGTACACTGTGATTTAAGTAAAAGTCTAAGTTCAAATAAATAATGAACCGAAATCTGGTGCGTTGGGTGTATGAATTATGTAGTATGTAGTGTCATTTACACTAGTTGAATTCATAACCCAAAACATGGGTAAATGATATTCTCTCGTTGGGATTACATGATTGATGGAAAGGAAACGTGGCCACAAGTTGTCCGTCTTTGTGATGGATGACTTTATCACTATTTAATAGTGATTAACTTTTCATGAAGGAAGATCTAATGGTTACCATCAGATAAAATAAGATCATATTGGGAGAGCGGATATTATCCCAAAATTATCAATGATATCCTATGAGGGTAACACATTTATTACAAGGTCCTATGACAAGCACTGAGTAGTTGCTTTCGTAATGGCATGTCGTTGAGGACAGCTCAATCATGATACTATAATGGAATGACTTCGTGTTTAAATGAGTTTATAATTAATAGGAAAAAATTTTAAACTTAATTATAAATCATTTGAGCCTCAACTACATATGTCCAACCAGTCCCTCCGCTAGCTCGTTGAAACCATAAATGAATTCCGTGTTTGAATAGAAATGAACAGATTTTATTAGAAAAAGAGAAATTGGAAACATTCAGGAATGGTTATGGTTTTCTCTTAAATGGAAAACTGAAATCATTTGGAAATGAATGTAGGTTTCCAAAAATGGAAATGGAAATAAGAATGGAAATTTACAATCCTATATAGGATTACTTAAAAATTATGGAAGAATTATTTTTTGTTTTTGGATTGTTTTGAAGCTCAAAAATGAAAATAAGCCATTCAGTCATAGTGAACATTTTGAGTTGTGACATATTGAATGAATTTTCTCGAAATTTTACCAGGGGTAAAATCGTTAAAATATTAGTTAGGGTAAAATAGTAAAAATTTTACTGAAGTAAAATTGAGATGAGAAAATCATTTAATATCTAAATATTAAAATTTGTTTTGGGAAATAAAAAAATGAATCGGATTGGATCATTACAGAGTACTAGATCAAAAAGGCCCGAAAAGTACTTAAAATTGGACCCGATGTGAGAGAGGCCCAAAACCCCTCATATAACATGAAGGGGCCGAGAACCCTAGTAGAAATATAATGGTGAGTTGTTCACCCCTCTCCTACTCTAAGTAGGATGTGGTTGAGTAGTGATTGTCTTAAGTTTGTACAATGATAAAGAAATTGAAATGTACACCAGAAGACAGTTTCTTGTGTGACATATCTTTGCTAGAATTAGAAGCCTACCAGTGGTGGGAAACATTGATTAGTGTAACTCTTGAAGAGATGATTGACTAAGAATTCTTTTTGGAAAAGTTCAGAGAAAGGTATGTGAACCAGACGTATGTAGAGTGGATGATTGACAAGGGAGAATGTTTGTGATGGAATATGAATGAGAATATTTAAAGCTTAGTTTTTATGCTAAGAACATGTTCTAGTTAGAGAAGGAAATGTGTGACAAGTTTGAGTGAGGGTTAAGAGATTAAACTCGTGCTGTGGTAGCTGCTTTTGAATGTAAAAGGTTGGCAGCTATGACAACCAAAACTCATAATATGGAAACCATTATTAAATACAAGAGCAGGAATTTTGAGAGAGAACTTTTCAACTTCAAGAAGAAATTTACAGCCTACAAGTTTCAGGCGTGTAACAGCCCGATTCTGGGCGTAGTCGGAACAGTGGTTTCGGGACCACAAATTTGACCAGGGAAAATATTATTGTTATTATATTCTTATGGTCTACAATTTCACGGAAAAATTTCGTAAAAATTTCGTTCGAAAATTTTGACGTTTGGGCGCTCAATTTAGTCAAAAGGACTAAATTGTAAAAAGTGCAAAAGTTGAGTTCTACATGTTAGAAGTGTCTAATTGTTATGAAATTCTAAATTGGAGGTCCTTATGTTGTAATTAGACCATTAGTTAATTGATGGACAAAAATGGGCATAGAATTAGTGAAATAGATTTTTTTAAAGTAAGGGCATTTTAGTCATTCGGTTAATAAATAGAATTAAATGGGAAAAAGATGGCAAAATATGCTCATCCTCTCCATAGTTGCTGCCAGATTTTGGAAGACACCATAGCTAGGGTTTCTTCACTTTCTCAAGCTCATAGTAAGTGCATCCTAGCCCCGTTTTTAATGTTCTTCGCATTTTTGAAATCCTCGTAACTCGGTTTAGCTTATTCTACAATTAATTCATGTTAGGGTTCATATTTGGAAAAAATACCCATAGGTGAAATGTGTTTATTTTGTTGTTTTATGGTAGAATATGAAGCTAGAAATTATGTTAAACAACTTTTGCTAAGCGATTTTAAGCGAAAACGGGCAACTTGACATAATCGATAAAAATAATTAATGTTCAAAAGTGTGTGTTAGAGTGAGAATTTGATGTTTCCATAGAAGGGAAAAATGTTCAGCATGTCATAAAACATAAGAATAAGAGATGAAGTTTAATCTCCAAGCTTTGGGACGAAAGTATAAATATGCAAAAGTTTGGGGGAAAATTGTAATTTTTTAAAAAGTTGGGTGGAGGACTATTTTAATAAATGTGAACATTAAATGAGTTAATTTTGCTATTATAGATCAAGAAAGACGAGAAGACCACCTCAAACGGGGAAAAGAGAAGATAGTGGAGTAAATTACAAAATTACGATATTTTGCATCGAGGTAAGTAAACATGTGAATTAATGCATTATTTTGATATTAGTTAATATTTGTTGAGATTTAATTTAACATAAAATAATTACTTGACAAAGATCCTAAAAATGTGGTTAAGTTGGGAAAGGTGCTAAAGTGTTGAAAAACACGATTTTCAGTTGAACACTCAAAATAGGCCGGAGTACATTGAATATAAAGGGGGTTGCTAAGTGCTAATTCCCCCAAGGGGTTGCTAAGTGCTGATTCCCCGAATCATTAGTGGTTGCTAAGTGCTAATTCCACCGTATTTTAAATGTGAAGGGGGTCGCTAACTGTTGATTCCCCCAAGGTGTTGCTCAGTGCTGATTCCCCGAATCATTGGTGGTTGCTAAGTGCTGATCGCACCTTATTTTAAATGTGAAAGGGGTTGCTAAGTGCTGATTCCCCGATTCACTGGTGGTTGCTAAGTGCTGATTCCACCATATTTTTGAATGTGAAAAGGGTTGCTGAGTGCTGATTCCCCGAATCACTGGTGGTTACCAAGTGCTGAATCTACCGATAACGGATAACATTCCGAGTGTTCATCGGGAAAATTGGAAAGGTGAATATGTATATATGGTGGACAAGGTTATGTGAGGAATATTGGGTTTGATATTTAATCAACCCATGTGTAAGGTGAAAGGAAATACCAAAACTTCAAAAGAGCAAATTTTAAATATAAAAATGTTTTGTATAACAACAGCTGGGCAAATTTGAAAAATCACCATAAATGGTGGAAAATGAATTAGAGGCTGAGTAATATATGAAATTTAATCTAAGTGAGTCTATTTTGATATGAAAGAAATAGTGAAAGCAAAGGAGTTGTATATTTGGGGTTATTTAAATTTTATTGAGACAGGGTTGGACTGATTTCGAAATCCCCTGTTCCAATTTTGGAAAATCACCAAAAATTGTACAAAAATAATTATGGCTTGAAATTTACATGCTCGAATTCCTTATTGAGTCTATTTTTAAGAGAAAGAAACGAGAACATTTTTTAAATTTTGACAGGGAGATAAGTAAATTTTATTAAGGAGAGGCCAGAACTGTCGAGCAGTGAAACAGGGGAAGGTTTAATGAATAAACTGTACTAATTGGCTAAACCAAAAATTCTGAAAATTTTATGGTGGAAATTTATATGAGTCTATTTTTGGGGAAAATTTATGGAACTTAATTTGGAGCCCTGTAGCTCTAGCTAAAAATAAATTGGTGACAGTGACGTAGAAAATAGCTTGCTGGAATTTGAGCAAACAATGAAATTTATGTGTGGTTAAAATTATGTTACTTTGTAATCATGTGGGAAATTTATTTATTTGTCATGTGTTTACTTACTAAGCTATATGCTTACTCTTCTTTATTTTCCCTTGATTATAGTGACATCGATCAGCCCAGAAATTGGACGAAGTCAGGACATCATCCACACTATCATCAACTCTTTGGGTATTTTGGTAATCAATACTTTTGAAACATGGCATGTATAGATGACTTTATGTAATGTGGTATAAACATGTATATATATAGTATTGTTCGGTTTAATATGTTGGCGTTTATTAATGGATAAATTATGTCTGAACATATAACTGTAATTGGTTAGAAATATTGAAGTTGTTTGAAATTATCTTTGGAAATTTACAGGGGGTTTTATGTAAAATTAAGCAGAAATGTTGTCGAAATTTTTATAAAAAAATAAGTGTTTGAGTTCTAGTAATACCTCATACTCTGTTTCAGTAAGGAACATGGGTAAGGGGTGTTACAAGGCGTGAAAGATTTAGTAGACCAGCTATTTTTATAGCAAGCTTTGGAGGGTCTAGAGTAATGAGAAATGTTTATTGTGAACATTATGAAAGAAGCCACGGAGGAGAATGTTGGAGACGTTCTGGGGCATGTTTTGGATGTGGATCCAAAGATCATTTGGTTAAGGATTGTCCCGCCAAAATAGATGCAAGTACAAAGCAGTCTATTCGTGAGCCTCAAAAGTTTTAGCTAGAGACTAGGGCTCGAGTGGCAGCAAATTTTGGGTCAATGCAGGGAGCACCAAGGAAAAAGTTTAGTAAGCCAAGTTTTGGAGTGTCCGCCCAAGCATGTGTAATGAAAGCAAAGGAAGATGCTGATCTACCAGAAGTTATAACGGGTAAAATTTTTTCCTCGAAAATAGTATATATGCATTGATAGATCCAGGATCCATTCATTCTTATATTTTTACTAAGGTTGTAGAGGGTCTAAGTCTTGAAGTTGTATATTCTGAAATGATTATGTTTGTAACTAATCCACTAGGTCAGAGTATTGCTGTTAATAAGTTGATAAAGAATTTCTCACTAGTGTTTTGTGAGCACATTTTCTTGGAAAACTTGTTGTTACTAAGTTTTCATGAGTTTGGTGCTAGTTGGGTTTGGATTGGCTGACTAGAGATAATGTTATGGTAGACTATCATTCTAGAACCGTATAGTTGTTGACCTCTAAAGGTAAGGAAGTTTTACTACCCAACATACAGGTTGGTTTGGCGAATAAGATAATTTTTATTGTATCCGCCCAAAAATTGATAGTTAAAGGGGCAAATGCTTATTTGGCGTACGTTATGGATTCACCTAAGTCAACAAAGGATATTTTTCAAGTTCAAGTTGTGAAGAAATTCCCATATGTGTTTCCAGGAGAACTTCTACGGATGTCACCTGAGATAGATGTAGAATTTCCAATTAAATTTCAACATGGTACAACACCTATCTCCTGTACTCCTTACAAAACGGCATCAATAAAACTGAAAGAGTTGAAAACACAGTTGTAATATCTATTGGATAGGGGATTTATTAGATCAAGTGTATCACTATGGGGTGCACCAATTCTTTTTGTGAAGAAGAAAGATGGAACACTATGCCTATGTATAGATTATCGCCAGTTGAATAAGGTAACTATAAAGAATAAGTATCCTCTGCCCAGAATTGAAGACTTACTTGATCAGTTGTGTAGGGATACAATTTTCTCTAAAATTGATTTGAGATCTGGATATTACCAAGTGAAGATCAGAGGTGATGATGTCTATAAGACGGCATTTCGATCAAGGTATGGCCACTATGAAGTCCCAATAATGCCCTTTGGCTTGACTATTGTGCCTGCAACATTAATGGACTTGATGAATAGAGTGTTTTAGCAATATTTGGATCAAATTTTGGTGGTTTTTATTGATGATATTTTGGTTTACTCTAAGAATGAGGTTGATCATGAAGAACATTTGACAATTGTGTTGAGAACATTACGTGAAAATCAATTCTATGCCAAGTTCAGTAAGTGTGAATTCTGGTTGAGAGAAGTACATTTTTTAGGTCCTGTGATCTCTGCCGAAGGTATTAAAGTAATCCTAGGAAGATGAAAGCGGTATTTGAATTGAATTTGCCTAAAAATGTCACTGAAGTTCGCAGCTTTTTTAGGCTAGCAAGCTATTACAGAAAGTTTGTGAAAGGCTTTTCAATGTTGGCAACTCCTCTCACTAGACTGTTGAAAAATAAAGGAAGGTTTAAATGGACTGATGAGTGTCAGCAAAGTTTTGAGAAGTTGAAAGCATTATTGACTAAAGCTCCAGTTTTAGCACAGTCAGAGCCTGGTATAGAGTATATGTTTATACTGATGCATCTTTGAATGGGCTGGGATGTGTGCTTATACAGAAGGATAAGGTTATAACTTATGCATCACGCCAACTTAGACCTCATGAGAAGAACTATCCAACCCATTATTTGGAATTGGAAGCAGTAAGAACTATCCAACCCATTATTTGGAATTGGAAGCAGTAGTATTGGTGTTGAAGATATGGAGACACTACCTGGATGGAGAAAAGTGTCATGTGTTTTCTAATAAAAAAAGTCTAAATTATTTGATGACACAGAAAGATCTTATGCTAAAGACATTGGTTGGAACTATTGAAAGATTATGATTTAGCCATAGTGTATTATCCTGGAAAAACAAATGTTTTGGTTGATATATTGAGTAGAAAAATAGTGGCAGCATTAACATCTTTATGAGCCAGAGTGAGTATAGTTGATGATGGATCATTATTTGCAGAGTTAACTATTAAGCCAACTTTCCTATCTCAAATTCTAGAAGAGCATATGAAGGATGCACAGTGTGGTAAGTATAAACAATATATGATGTTTGGTAGTGCAGCAAATTTTTGTTAGGGTAAAAATGGTGAATTGCGATTCATGGGAAGAATGTGTGTACCAGCTGGGAATAGTTTAAGCAAAGAATTGCTAAGGGAAGCTTTACAAAGACGCTTTTTACTCTATCCTAAAGGTATCAAAATGTATAAAGATTTAAAAAGCTTATATTGTTGGTCTGGAATGAATATGGAAATCACAAAATTGTTACAATTTGTCTGACTTGCCAAAGAGCTAAAGCAGAGCATCAAGTTCCCTCAAGTAAGTTTTATCCTTTGGAGATACCAGAGTGGAAATTGGATAAAATGACTATGGATTTTGTGCTAGGGCTACCTCTCAAAGAAGAACCTAATTTAGGTAATAGTCGATCGGCTTACTAATTTGGCTCATTTTCTACCAGTCCACACTACTTACTCACTAAAAATGTTAGCTGAGCTCTATATTTCTAAAATAGTGCACCTACATGGAATCTCATCTTCCATAGTTTTAGAACGAGATCCAAGGTTTACTTCAAAATTTTGAAAGCAACTGTAGGTGTAACAACCCGATTTTAGTTAAATTGGAACAACGGTTTTAGAACCACAAATCTGAGGTCAAAAAATTATTTTAATATTATTTTTTGGTATTTAAAGCATGTGATTATATATGTGTGAAAGTTTCGTAAAGAAATTTTACTGTTTGAATGCTTAATTTGGTAAAAAGGACTAAATCGTGTAAAGCGTAAAAGTTGTGTTCTATATGGTAAAGGTGTCTAATAGCAATAGAACATTAAAGTAAAGGTCAGTAAGTGGTAAATAGGTCATATATGAGTTACTGGCTAATAGTGGACTGGCATTTGGTGTAATTACTAATGTTTTTTAATGGTAAAATCTTAAATAAGTAAATAAATGATAAAATAAATACAACAAAAGCTAAAATTTCGTCCATCTTTTCTTACTTGGCCGAATATTGAAGAAGAAAGACACCGATGAACACTTAGGCTTCAGCACACACATAGCTTGATTAAGGTACGATTTGAGCTCGATTTTTAATATTTTTTACGTTTTTGAGATCCTTGCTTCGTGTTCTAGCTAGCCCATACCCTAATTTTTTAAGTGGTTGATGAATTTGTGAGTTGTCATTGATGATAGCTTGATGTTTTTGAATGTTGATGATGGAAAATGAATCATTGTTGATAGATTAATATGTTTTGTAAATTGATTTTTGACAAAAATGTTAAATATGGGTTAAATTGTGAAATATTCAAATTGAGTAGTTGAAATGTGAAATAAATGAAAGTTTTGGGTTGCTAGGGGCACTATAGTAATTCAGCAAAGCTTGGGTTATATTGAATTGTGTGAATTTTGTGTATTTGTGAAATGGGAACTAAATTGACTAAATATGAAACTTTGGGGCTAAAGTGCAAAAATGTTCAAATAGGTATATTTGGATGAAATTGAATGAATAGGTGATTAAATGAGTTAAATTTGAATTCATATAGATAAAGAAAGAAAGAAGTCAGATTTAGATCGAGCAAAATCGAAAGTTGACGAGTAGTTGATTTGATCCGTTATTTTGCATACGAGGTAAGTTCATAAGTAAATAAATATTTTTGAATTCAAATGTATATGTTTTATATATTGCCGAATTGATTTAAATATAGATATATACATTGTCGAATTGATTTGTACATGTATACATATATATATTTCCGAATAGATTTCAGCATTGGATGACTGGTTTCGTGCATGAATTGATTTAATTACGAAGTCGAAAGCTCCGAATGAATCTTAGGAAATGTATAGGATACTGATGTCATGATATTAGGACTTATGAGGTGTGATTTCATATAAGACCATGTCTGGGACATTGGCATCGCATATGATTCGTATAAGACCCTGTCTGGGACAGTAGCATTGATATGCGTTAACATGTAAGACCATATCCAGGATATGGCATTGTACGAGCTTTATATGATTTCTATGTGTTCTTAACAATTCCGAATGTGAATTTGAGCTAAATAGTTTAGGTATGTGTGAAGCTTATATTTTCATGAACTAATAAGGTAAGTTTAGTACTAAATGTGATAATATGAATTTATATGAGATAGTTAAATGTATCTGTGTTCAAGATTTATTTAAATTCAACCTAATTGAATTGAATTATAAATATCTTTGAGATGATTTATTTGCTTATGGCTTACTAAGCTTTCAAAGCTTACTTTGTGCATCCTTCCACTATATTATAGATATAAAGCTAGCTCGAGCTCGGGGATCATCAAGAATTATCGTCACACTATCAATCGCCATTTTGGTATTTTGAAAGTTTGATATTATAACATATGGCATGTATAGACTATGGCAAATTTTGAATTGTATATAAGTTTCCATGCGAAATGGCTTGTTAGAGATACTAATTTTTAAGTATATTCGGTCATATTATAAGCTCTTTCGGGAAGTATGTTTCGAGGTATATATGTATGATAATACTTGGTTATAAGATTCGACTTGAGTAATGATTTAGTTGGTGGATGTGTTTTGTTATAATGTAATATGATAAGACGTAGGTTAGTTGGTTCGAAAATTTGAATAGTAGAATGGTTATGACTTGGTTAAATTTCAGAGTATGATTTGTATTGTGAAATTGGTTTGCACGGAAAAAAACTATGATTGGTATATGAGATATGATTAGTAGACATGAATTGTAATAAATGATTGTGTTAGACTGTGTTGCGTTAGGTAATGCCTAATCCAGCGACAATTACATTTTAATTGGTGTCAGAGCTACGGTTTAGTCGATTCTAGGACTAAAGTAGCGTGTGAGAGTTTAGCTATACATAACTATTTATATACTGCAATAGTGTGATGAATTCTTGACAAAATGTATTTACGTATAGCAAATAGATCCAGGTTGAGCCGTAGCTGACGATGTTGAACGTAATGCACCAACTCTCACTCAAGGGGCAGTGCAATCTGATTCTAGAGTTGTTGCTAGTAGCAGCAAAGGAGAGGCAAATCAAGTCTTCTTCCAAATGATGAATGAGTGGTTTACAGACTTTGTTCGAACGATCTGGCTACTCAACAACCTCCACCCCCACAAGTTCCTGTAGCTCTCCATGTTATTGATCCGATACGCTCGAGTAAGCCACCTGTCGATAAGATTCATAAATATGGGGTCGAAGAGTTCAAAGCTATTGTTGATGATGATGCTGAAAGAGCTGAGTTCTGGTTAGATAATACTATCCGAGTATTTGATGAATTATCTTGCACTCCCAACGAATGCATCAAGTGTGATGTTTCCTTGCTTAGAGATACTACGTACCATTGGTGGAATACCTTAGTACCTATGGTTCCTAAGGAACGTGTTACTTGGGAGTTCTTTCAGACTGAATCTCAGAAGAAATATTTCAGTCAGAGATTTATAGATCAGAAACGTAAAGAATTCCTCGAGTTGAAAAAGAGTCGCATGAAAGTGACAGAATATGAGAGGGAATTTGTGAGACTCAGCAGATATGCTCGGGAATGTGTATCGACCAAAGCAATCATGTGTAAGAGATTCGATGATGGTTTAAATGAAGACATCAAGTTATCAGTCGAGATTCTGGAAATCAAAGAGTTTGTGGTATTTGTCGAGCAAACATACAAAGCTGAAGAACTCGGTAAAGAGAAAAGAAAAGTTGACTTTGAAGCTAGAGATTCACGAAAAATATCATCGAGTAAGTCATTTCACTCGACATCAAAGAAGTTTCGAGACGATTTTAGCAGTTCAAAGGCTACTGTGGGTTATTCTGGACGAGATCGAGACAGACCACCTGTGAGTTTGAAAGCGACCTCAATAGCTAGTGTTGGTAACATCAGACTTAATAGACTCGAGTGCAGACATTGTGGTAAACGTCACCCCAGTGATTGTAGATTGAATGATCGGGCCTGTTTTAAATATGAACCGTTAGATCATTTCATTAGTGATTGTCCCGAGTTGGTTGAAAAAGACACTGTGCAGATACGAGATCGAGTAACACAGCAGCTAGAGGTAGACCACCCAGAAACACGGGTAATCTGAGTAGTAGCCAGAAGGGAACTAAAGACACTGCTGTTAGATCTGAAGCTCGCGCACTTACCAGAGCTTCTGTTATTCGCGCTCGCGAAGGAGCTTCGTCTCCAAATGTTATTACCGGTACTTTCCCTCTCCATGATCCTACTGTAATTGCATTGATAGATCCAAGATCAACTTATTCTTATATATGTATGAATTTATTATCTAGTAAGACTTTGCCTGTAGAGTCTACTGAATTTGTGATTAGAGTATCGAACCCCTTAGGCAAGTGTGTGTTGGTAGATAAAGTCTGCAAGAACTGACCATTAATGATACAAGATTTTTTTTTCGGCCAATCTGATGTTGTTACCATTTGATGAATTTGATAAAATTCTGGGTATGGATTGATTAACGTTGCATGATGCGATTGTGAGCTGCAAACGGAAGACGATCGATTTGAGATGTCAAAATAATGAGATTATCCGGATTGAGTCAGATGATCTGAATGGGTTGCCGACTGTGATTTCACCGACCAAAGCTCAGAGTTATGTGAGAATCTGTGCCACTTGAGTACGAATATCCAGATATATTTCCCGAAGAGCTACCAGGATTACCACCGATTCGAGAAGTTTAATTTGGTATTGAACTAGTGCCAGGAACTGCTCCGATATCAATAACTCCATATAGAATGGCTCCGATCGAGTTAAAAGAATTGAAATCTTAGTTGCAAGAATTAATCGATAGAGGATTTACATGACAGAGTTTCTCTCCCTGGAGTGCTTTGGTATTATTTGTGAAAAAGAAATAGGGAAGTATGAGAATGTGCATTGATTATAGACAACTCAATAAAGTGACAATCAAGAACAAGTATCCTCTAACTAGAATAGACGATTTGTTTCATCAGTTGAAAGGGGCTACTGTGTTCTCAAAAATAGAACTAAGATCTGGTTACTCTCAGTTGCGAGTAAAAGAATCTGATGTGCCAAAAATCGCTTTCCGAACAAGGTACGAGCATTTTGAATTTTTAGTTATGCCTTTCGGATTAACGAATGCTCCTGCAGTCTTTATGGACTTGATGAACCGAATTTTCAGACCGTATTTAGATTGATTTGTTGTCACATTTATTGATGATATATAGATTTACTCACGAGATGAAACTGAGCATGCCGAGCATTTGCGAATCATGTTGCAGACTCTGTGAGATAAACAGTTATTTGCAAAGTTCAGTAAATGTGAATTCTGGTTACGAGAAGTTGTTTTTCTGGGACATATAGTGTCAGCATCGTGTATAAGAGTTGATCCGAGCAAAATTTCTGCACTAATGGATTGGAAACCTCCGAGAAATGTATTCGAAGTTTGTAGCTTTCTAGGACTCGCAGGCTATTATAGATGATTTATGGAAGGCTTTTCAATGATTGTGACTCCGTTGACGAGATTGCTTCAGAAAGATGTAAAATTTGAATGGTCCAAGAAGTCATAGAAAAATTTTGATCAGTTGAAAGCCCCATTAACTGAAGCTCCAGTGTTAATGCAGCCAGAATCAAATAAAGAATTTGTGATCTATAGTGATGCATTGTTGAATGGCCTAGGTTGTGTTTTGATGTAGGAAGGCAAAGTCATAGCTTATGACTCGAGACAGTTGAAGCCGCATGAAAAGAATTGTTCGACACACAATTTAGAGTTAGCAGCCATTGTCTTTGCATTGAAGATTTGGTGCCATTATTTCTTCGGTGAGATATGTCACGTGTATTCTGATCACAAGAGTTTGAAATATCTAATGACTCAGAGAGATTTGAATTTGCGACAACGAAGATGGTTAGAGTTGCTAAAATATTATGAGTTAGTAACTGACTATCATCCTGGAAAAGCAAATGTTGTTGCTGTTGCATTAAGCTAGAAATCTTTGTTTTCTCTTCGTGCAATGAATACTCAGTTGACTCTATCTAACGACAGCTCGGTTGTAGCTGAGTTGAAAGCGAGACTGTTGTTTTTGCAGCAGATTTGTGAAGCTCAGAAAGTTGGTAATGAAAATTTAGCAAAATGAGCTCAAAGTGATTCAAACCCTGATTTAGATTTTCAAGTTAATTCTGATGACTGTTTAAGATTTGGAGGTCGATTATGTGTTTCAAGAAATTTAGAGTTGATTCAGATGATTTTGACCGACGCACATAGTAGTCGTTTATCTATTCATCCGGGAAGCACAAAAATGTATAATGATTTGAAACAGCTTTATTTGTGGCACGGCATGAAACGTGATATTTCAGAATCTGTTTCGAAATGTTTAATCTGTCAGGAAGTCAAAGCTGAGCATTAGGTACCATCTGGGTTACTGCAGCTATTATGATTCCCAAGTGGAAATGGGACAGAATCACGATGGATTTTGTATTGGGTTTGCCTCTGTCACCGAATAAGAAAGATGCGATCTGGGTAATTTTCGATAGACTGACTAAGTCGGCTCATTTCATTCTGGTATGCATGGATTATTCACTTGATAAGTTAGCTGAGCTATATATCTCTCAGGTTGTGAGGTTGCACGGAGTACCTATGTACATTGTTTCAGATAGAGATCCGAGATTCACGTCGCGTTTTTGGAAGAAATTGCAAGATGCATTGGGTACAAAGCTACACTTTAGTAATGCTTTTCATCCGCAGACAGATGGTCAATCTGAGTGAGTTATTTAGATACTCGAGAATAGGTTGAGATGTTGCATTCTTGAGTTTGAAAGTACACGGGAAAAATATTTGTCGTTGATTGAATTTGCGTATAACAATAGTTTCCAATCGAGTATAAAGATGGCACCATACGAAGCTCTATACAGTCGTAAGTGTCGAACACCATTGTACTGGACTGAGTTAAGCGAGAATAAGATTCACAGGGTTGATCTAATTACACAGACAGAGCAAAAAGTGAAATTAATTCGTGATAGTTTGAAAGTGGCGTCAAATCGACAGAAATCTTACGCAAATTTGAAACGGAAAGATATTTAGTTTCAGATCGGGGATAAAGTATTTTTAAAAGTGCCACCGTGGAAGAAAATAATTCGAGTCGGTCGTAAAGGCAAATTAAGTCCAACATTCATCAGACGGTATAAAATTATCGAACGAGTTAGACCAGTGGCTTATCGGTTAGCATTATGGTCTGAATTAGAAAAGATACATAATGTATTTCATGTGTCGATGCTTCAACTATGTCGATCTGACCCTTCATATGTTATTTCCCCGATCGCAGTTAAGATTCAGTCAGATTTATCATATAGTGAAGAATCGATCTGAATTCTAACTAGTGAGATGAAAGAGCTGAGAAATAAGAAAATTGCATTAGTGAAAGTATTATGGCACCGACATGGGGTAGAAGAAGCTACGTGGGAACCCGAGGATGCTATGAGAAAGAAATATTCAAACCTATTCACTGGTAAGATTTTCGGGAACGAAAATCCCTAAGGGGGAGAGTTGTAACAGCCTGGTTTTAGTTAAATCAGAACAGTGGTTTTAGAACCACAAATCCGAGGTTAGAAATTATTTTAATAATATTTTTGGTATTTACAGCATATAATTATATATGTGTGAAAGTTTCGTAAAGAAGTTTTACTGTTTGAATGTTTAATTTGGTAAAAAGGACTAAATCGCGTAAAGCGTAAAAGTTGTGTTCTATATGCTAAAGGTGTCTAATAGCTATAGAACATTAAAGCAAATGTCCTTCAGTGGTAAATAGGCCATTTATGAGTTAGTAGATGATAGTGGAGTGGTATTTGGTGTAATTACTAATGTTTTTTAATGGTAAATTAGTAAATAAGTAAATTAATAATAAAATAAATAAAACCAAAGCTAAATTTTTTTCCATCTTTTCTTCCTTGGCTGAATATTGAAGAAGAAAGACACCATTGATGAACACTTAGGGTTCGGCACACACATAGCTTGATTAAGGTGCGGTTTAAGCTCAGTTTTTGATAATTTTTATGTTTTTGAGCTCGTTGCTTCCTGTTCTAGCTAGCCCATACCCTAATTTTTAATTGGTTGATGAATTTATGAGTTGTCATTAATGATAGCTTGATGTTTTTGAATGTTGATGATGGAAAATGAATAATTGTTGATAGATTAATATGTTTTGTAAAGTGATTTTTGACAAAAATGTCAAATAGGGATTAAATTGTGAAATATGCAAATTGAGTGGTTGAAATGTGAAATAAATGAAAGTTTTGGGTTGCTAGGGGCACTATAGTAATTCAGCTAAGCTTGAGTTATATTGAATTGTGTGAATTTTGTGTATTTGTGAAATAGGGACTAAATTGACTAAATATGAAACTTTAGGGGCTAAAATGCAAAAATGTTAAATAGGTATATTTGGATGAAATTGAATGAATAGGTGATTAAATGAGTTAAATTTGAATTCATATAGATCAAGAAAGAAAGAAATCGGATTTAGATCGGGAGAAATCGAAAGTTGACGAGTAGTTGATCCGATCTGTTCAGTTCCGTACGAAGTAAGTTCATAAGTAAGTAAATGTTTTTGAATTCAAATGTATATGTTTTATATGTTGCCAAATTGATTTGATCATTGGATGACTGGTTTCGTGCATGAATTGATTTAATTACAAAGTTAAAAGCTCTAAATGAATCTTAGGATATGTATAGGATACTGATATCATGATATTAGGACTTCCGAGGTGTGATTTCATGTAAGACCATGTCTGGGACATTGGCATCGTATATGATTCATATAAGACACTGTCTGGGACAATGGCATCGATATGCGTTAACATGTAAGACCATATCCGGGATATGGCATTATACGAGCTTTATATGATTTCCGTGTGTTCTTAACAATTCCGAATGTGAATTTGAGCTAAATGGTTCAGGTATGTTTGAAGTTTATATTTTCATGAAATAATAAGGTAAGTTTTGTAACACCTCTTACCCGTATTCATCATCAAAACAAAGTAAAAAGTGTTATCAAACAATCTGAAATTTTTTTTTTTTACAAAAGGTTTGACATAATTCTTTTTCATAAACATTCAATTCCTCCTCCAAATTCTCGAAACACAATTTCAAACAACTTCAATATTTCAACCATATACAATTATATGATCAGACACAATTTATCCATCCACAACATTCTAATTACTTGTTAATAGTTTAAGGAAACAATTTATCAATTAATATACACCAACATTTTAAACCAAACAATATTTTATACATATATATATATAAATTTATACCACATTAAATTAAGTCATCTATACATGCCATTTTTCAAAGTATTGGTTGGAAAATACCCAAAAGATGATGATGATAGTGTGGATGATGTTCTAACCCTGTCCAATTCCCGAGCTGATTAATATCACTATAAAACAAGGGAAAAATAAAGAAGAGTAAGCTTATAGCTTAGTAAGAATGTATGTAATTGATAAATAAATTTCTAGCATGATACCATATATAATATAATTTTTATCACACATAAATCTGTTATCTATTCAATTTCCAGCAAACTATTTCTCTGCGTCATAGTCACTAAATTATTTTTATCTGGAGCTACAGAACTTCAAATTAAGATCTGTAGATTTTCCCTGAAACTAGACTCATATACCTTATTATAATAAAACAATTTTTAGTGATTTTCCAAAGTCAGAATAGAGGATTTCAAAATCATTCAAACCTTGTCTCACAAAAATTCCAATATCTCAAAATATATAACTCCTTTGGCCATTCTTTCTATTTTATGTGAAAGTAGACTCATTAATCTATAATTTCATGTTTTATTCAACCACTAACTCAATTTCTATAATTTTTAGTGATTTTTCAAACTAACATCACTGCCACTGTCCAAATCTATTCTATTCCAACATCCCTCATTCACATAGCACTGTAACCATTTATTTTATAACACAATACAAGACTTCATCACTTCAGTCACTCTTTCACAACTTATCACATTCCAATCACATACTCATATCTCATTAAACATGTCGGTATAACAACAAATATTTGGGGTTTTTCACATAGTACTACCCCTGTTACTTTATCATTCGATACACATAGTAGCCTTCACATAGTACTACACACGTGATCAAGTTTTACTGTTCACGTAGTAGCCTTCACATAGTACTACACACGTAACCAAAGCTTTTCGGTACACATAGTAGCCTTCATTTAGTACTACACATGTGACCCTCATTTATCGATTCACGTAGTAGCCTTCACATAGTACTACACACGTGACCAAAGCTTCTAGGTACACATTGTAGCCTTCACTTAGTACTACACATGTGACCATTATTTATCGATACACGTAGTAGCCTTCACACAGTACTACACACGTGTTCATCGATACCTTATTCAAATCTTTACCATTCCGACAGTTCCACATAGATTCTTACTTTCCAATAATTTACAATTTCTCCATAGCACGTTATAATATCAATCTTTCCACTCAACTCCATAACCAATTTAATAATTTGATTTAAATCACTTCAACCATTACTTGCAGTTGGTATATCCATAAACCAAGCTGATTTTAAACAATTCAACTATCAATTTCAAATTTCTAACTTTAATATAACTATTTCATATCCAACCCTTTTCGCATATATTGTCACGAAATATAACAAAAATAATTATAAGAATATATTAATTACATACAACTTACCTCGATACAAAATGTAAAGATTTTGGAATTTAATCCCCAATCTTCTATTTTCCCCGATTAAGGTTGACTTCTCGTCTTTCTTGATTATGAGCTTGAAAAGCAAAGAAACCCTAGCTATGGTATCCCTTAAAATTCGCCAGCAACTATGGAGAAGATGACACCATTTTTCCATCTTTTTTCCCATTTTATTTCTTTTTATTACCAAATGACTAAAATGCACTTACTTAAAAAAATCTATTTCACTAATTCTATGCCCATTTTTGTCCATCAATTAACTAATGGTCTAATTACCACATAAGGACCTTCAATTTAAAGTTTCATAGCAATTGGACACCTCTAACATATAGAACCCAACTTTTGCACTTTTTACAATTTAGTTCTTTTGATTAAATTGAGTGCCCAAACGTCGAAATTTTCGAACGAATTTTTCACAATTTTTTCGTGAAATTGTAGACCATAAAAATATAATAATAATTATATTTTCCCTCGTCAGATTTGTGGTCTTAAAACCACTATTTCGACTAGGCCCATAATTGGGCTGTTACAAGTTTAACACTTAATGTGATAATATGAATTTATATGAGATAGTTAAATGTATGTGTTCGAGATCTATTTAAATTTGACCTAGTTGAATTGAATTATAAATATCATTGAGATGATTTATTTGCTTATGGCTTACTAAGCTTTCGAAGCTTACTTTGTGTATCCTTCCTTTGTATTATAGATATAAAGCTAACTCGAGCTCTAGGATTGTCAAAAATTATCGTCACACTATCAATCGCCATTTTGGTATTTTGAAAGTTTGATATTATGACATATGGCATGTATATTTTGAATTGTATATAAGTTGTCATGCGAAATGGCTTGTTAGAGATATTAATTTTTATGTATATTCAGTCATGTTATAAGCTCTTTTGGGAAGTATGTTTCGAGGTATATATGTATGATAATGCTTGGTTATAAGATTCGACTTGAGTAATGATTTAGTTGGTGGATGTGTTTTGTTATAATGTAATATGATTAGACGTATGTTAGTTGGTTCGAAAATTTGAATAATAGAATGGCTATGACTTGGTTAAATTTCAGAGTATGATTTGTATTGTGAAATTGGTTTGCACAGAAAAGAAGTATGGTGTGTGTAAATGACTGTGTTAGACTGTATTGTGTTAGGTAATGCCTCATAACCCTAATCTAGCAACGGATATGAGTTAGGGGTGTTACAGTAGGGACCACTGGGAACTAAGCTGCAATTCAGTATTGCATTACACCCTTAGACAGATGGTCAGTTTGAAAGAGTTATTCAAGTTTTGGAAGATATGTTAAAAAGTTGTGTGATTAATTTTGGGCTGAACTGGGAAAGGAATCTTCCTCTGATTGAACTTGCATAATACAATAATTATCATGTCAGTCTGAAAATGTCTCCATTTGAAGCTTTGTATAGTAGAAATTGTAGAACGAGCACATGTTGGACAGAGCATAGTGAAAGAAAATTGATAAGTTCTAAATTTGTTTGAGAAATAGAAGAGAAAGTCTTTGTTAACCGTAGCTGTTTGAAAGATGCACAGGATCATCAGAAAACCTATGTTGATCTGAAGAGGAAAGAGATTTTTTTTGCAATTGGAGATATAGTGTTCTTAAAAGTTTCTCCTTAGAAGTAGATTATTAGATTTGGTTAGAAAGGAAAGTTAAGTCCACGATTTTTAGGGCCATATAAAGTTTTAGAGCAAGTTGAACCAATGGCTTACAGATTGGCTTTACCTTTAGAGTTATCAAAGATCCATAATGTGTTTCAAGTGTCTATGTTAAGAACATATCGATCAAATTTAGATCATGTGGTGCAGATTGAAGATTTAGAGGTGGCACCAAACTTCTCATATGAAGAAGAGCCTATTCGTATCTTGGCAAAAAAGGTGAAAGAGCTAAGGAATAAAATGATTCCATTAATGAAAGTATTATAGAATAAGCTACTTGTGAAAGAGAAAGTTTAATGAAAGATCAGTATCCTCAACTATTCACACATATGAATTTCGAATACGAAATTTTCTAAGTGGGGAAGAATTATAATAGCCCACTCGGCGGAGTCTTCATAATTGGTTATTGTTTGGCTTGTAGTTGGTAAAATAAGGGTAGATGAGTAAGTAAAGTGTTTATCTTAGCTAAGTTTAAATTTCTATGTATGTGCCATTTGGCGAACTATTAGGTTTGGCGAGTTATATGGTTTGGCAGACTCTTTTGTTAAGTATCCGTGTAATGCCCCAAAATTTTAATTTTGGGTATTCTAAATGTGTGACACAAACATCTGTCAGCTTTAGTGGTTATGTGTTTTGGAAGTGTTTGGGAGGTCCCAAGTTCAAGCCAGGACTTGGGCAAATTTTGGTATTTTTATGAATAAGCCCTATCTTTGGTTAGTAGGCTTTTAAGTAAAAGTTGGCAAATAATTAACAGAATGGGCCTACTGGTCTGGTGGATAAGAGGAGTGCTGGTGTGAGGGAGGTCATGGGTTCGAATCTTTGGCAAATGTTATATTTTTGCTCCTAATTTTAGCAAAAGTTGTACTGAACTGGGTTTCTGAGTGGTGGATGTGTAGTGGGAAGTGAGGGAGCGATTTTAGGAGTGAATTAGGGGATTATGAGGGAGAATATCCAAAATCTGATCACTTTTTCCTTCTTCAAAAAAAAGAGAGTCGTTTTTCTCTTCATCTTTTTGACATTTTCTCGCCCCCATCTCTGTCGAATTTTTTTTCTTCTTTGCTTCTTACTCGATTATCTTTTCTTTTATTTCCTCTACTGTCGAAATTCCCTTTTCTAAACCATTATTTCCTCTTGATTTCGTAGTGTTAAGCAGCACTTGTGTAAATTCAGTAAGTTTTTGGGTATCATTCTAAGAGATTATTTTGTGTTCAAAAGTCTAATTCCGGGGTGTTGGCAGCAGCATCTCGCGAGGTTTAAGGCTCTCCTAATGATTTTCGTAAATCTACTGATTTGAAGTTTTTGCGGTAAGTGTTCATCATTTTATGAGTAAGTATTTTGGTTTCGAGATGTTGATTAATCGCGAGGTAAGATTGATTATGGTGTTATTTGTTCAATTATAGGCTTTGGAGTTCTCGAGGACTATTTTAGCATCAAACAGAACCAGGTGTGTACCCGAAACACAAAAATAAGGGATTTGGCGAAAAGCTAAAATTGCTTGCTGTTTGGATAGCAGCAGTAGGCTAAATTTGAAAAATCACCATAAATTGTGGGAATCTAATTAGAGGATGAAAAAATATGGAATTAAATATATTTGAGTCGAGTTTGTCATAGAAGAAACGAAGTAAGAAAAATAATTTCATATTATGAAATATTTGAATTTTGGTGAGACAGGGTTAGAATGATTTCAGAATCCCTATCCTGAATTTGGAAAATTATTAAAAATAGTAGAAAAACAATTATGGGTTAGAATTTATATTTTTAAAATATTAAATGAGTCTATTTTTAAGAGAAACAAACAAGAACATCATCCGAATTCTGTACGGGTAGAATTAATTTTTAGTGTAGAAAGGTCAAAACTGTCAAACAACAGAAAAGGGGAAAATTTAAAGAATAAACTGTACTTATTGGCTAAACCAATAATTCTGAAAATTTTTATGGTAAGAATATATGTGAGTCTAGTTTCAGGGAAAATTTGCGGATCTTAATTCAGAATTCTATAGCTTAAGATACAAATAATTTAGTAACAATGACTCAAGTAGACAGCTTTGAAGGATCATATGAGTAAATAGTGGAAACACATATGAATAATTAACTAGTACAGGTTACATTAAAATGGATCACGAGGCCAAGGCCAATTTGGGTCATGTGGGCCACACGGGCTTGTGGGCCCACACGGGCGAACATCATGGGCTTGTAGGCCTATTTTCACTGTTTGACTTATAAGGTTGCACGGATCGCCCAAGTCGACTGTGAACATACTGTAGGGTCGGTAAGCTTACTTAGACCCCTAATTGGCTAAAATGATCGTATGACTGATATGATTAAGCCTGATGATGTACCACTAATTTGATATTGTATACCCTGTTTACATGCATGATATTATGTTATAGCATGTCATATATGTATTTTGCATTGCATTGGGTTAGGGGATTATAATGTTCGAAGGAAATGTATTGAAAGGCCTCGAGCCTAATTTACTGGTAGCTCAGCTTCAAACTACTATCTAGTACCGCATTCGGTACTAGTTGGAGTGTAGGGATGGGTGGGTTGATTATATCCCCACATGGAGTGTAGCGTTGGACAGAGATGGTGTGTAGAGGCTAGATGGGTAAGAATTTGTGACTGCATATTTGTTACTGCTACTGATACTGTGATGGGCTAAAGCCCTACAGCATGACTGTTTTTGTACTGAGATAGGCTAAGGCCCAAACTGGACTGATACTGATACTGAAAAGGGCGTAAGCCAAACTGAGATTATCCGTTTACTGTCTCTTCATTTGTATGGGATTACACACTGAGTTTACGTAAACTCACCCCTTCTGTTTAATCTATACAGGTAATCCCTAGATTTAGGCAGATCGGTGCGGCGGAGGACTCAGTGGTGGCCACACTACTTCTTTTACACTGTTTATTATCTATTTATGATTTTAATTTTATTTGGGATTATATTTCTGTAATTATGGTCTTTACAGATTTTGGTTTAAATTTGGTTTTTATACAATTTTATGATTTAAATCTGCTAGCGTTAGGTAAAACTCGGGTTTTCAAATGAAATTAATGTTTTATTAAATATACCACGAATATGCAAACTGTTTAAAAGCTTCCGCAATATGAAAAAGTTTTGAAATTGAATAAAGATTTGTAAATAAATAATGTTTTGGAAATGAACGACACGATTTGAAATTAACATAAGATAACAAAAAAATGGTTAAATATAAAAGGGGATTTAGCGACGACATATTTTTTGAAAAGTACTACCCTGTGACATCGTCAGATTAGAACAAAATGTCTAGGTCGGGTCTGGGGTGTTACACTCCGCCAACCTAGATTCCTTGGGTGAACTCATTAAGTTCACAACTGTTTAGATTTGTTTATTAGTTCAAAATGGTTATTTTGACAGTTAAGATGAGATTTAGTTAGAACAGAACTAGACTACTGTAGATAATAAGACCTAAATTACGTTAAGTGTAACAGCCCAATTTTGACCCTAATCGGACATAGTGGTTTTGGGACCAAAAATCTGAGTCAGAAAAATATTTAAAATTATTTCTAGTATTTTCAGTATGTGAATTACAGTGTGTGAAAATTTCGTATGAAAATTTGATCGTTTGAGTGCTCAATTTGATAAAAAGAGATTAATCGCGTAAAATGAAAACTTAGGGATTTAATTTAAAAGCATCTATTTGTTAATGGCTTTTTAATTAGGAGGCTTAAAAGTGTAATTAACCCACTATATAGATAGTGGATGGTTATGGACTAAATTAACCTTAATGATTTTATATTATAAATTATGTAAATAAGGTTAAATAGGTAAATAGATATATATTATATAATATACTTTAATTAAAAGACATAAAAATTGGTTAGTTGTCATCTTCCTCAAGCCAAATTTGAGAAAAGAAAAGGGAGAAACATCCAAGTTAGGGTTCGGCCATTAGGGAGCTTGATTCAAGGTTCTTTTTATTCGATTTTTGACAATTTTTACGTTTTTGTGATCGTTGCTTCGTGTTCTATCAAACCCATGCTTTAATTTTAGAAATTGATGGTGATTTTGAGATATGCCATTGATGAATGCTTGAGCTTTTTGTTAGTTAATGGTGAAATATGAAAGATATGTGAAAGATTAACATGTTTTGTATTTGAATTTTTGGTGAAATTGAGTAATTAGGACTAAATTGTGAAATTAAATTTTTGAGGGACTACAATGTGAAATAAATGAAATGTGTGGACTTGTATGAGCACTAGGAATATTTGGCCCTTGTATGGTGTGGGAAAATTTTATGTATTTTGTGTTTTATGCAATAGGGACTATATTGCAAAACGTGTAAATATTAGGGGCAAAATGGTAATTTGCCCATTTATGTGTTTTTGGACTAAATTGAATATAATAATATTTAAAGTAGCTCATTTTGAATATGTTTAGATCAAGAACCAAAAAAATCGGAGTTTGATCGGGGAAAAGCTAAAATCGTCGACTAATTGTTCGGTTTCGATTTTTCACTGTTCGAGGTAAGTCTATTAGCTATTAAATGTTATTAAATTAGTATATATGTATGTATATGTATTGTATTTTTTCTGAACTATAATTTAAAGTATATTGATTTAATAAATTTAAAGTATGAATGATTTATATACAAGTATTTCTAATGTTCGAACAAATAAGTTTATACTTATATAAATTTTTGCAAATGGTTAAAGTATGAAAGGTATATAAGTATATATATATATATATATATATATAAATGTTCTTGAACATGGTTGAAGTATGAAGGATTCATATGTATATACAAGATTCAAATTCACGTATGTATATACATGTATAAATTATTGATTTAATCAAAGGTATAGATAACATAAATATATACAAAAGGTTCGAATGAATTTATATGTATATACATGGTAAACTTTTGGATTTGATTTATGATATGTATGTTATAAAAGTATATGATAAATTCGATTAAGCATGCAAATATACATGTGTATGTTTCTGTATTGAATTTAGATATGTTACTATTTAAGTGTATGAGGTTCGATTATACATTATACATGTATAACTTCTTTTTATGAAATTAAGTATGAATTTATATAAGTACATGATAAATTTGAAGATATATATATGTATTTACAGGTATAATTTCTTGGATCGAAATTAGGTATGGAATTATATATTGATATATGAGGTCGAATGTATATGTATATATACATATATATATATATGTTTAAGATATGCATTGAATCAAAAGTATGAAATTGTTAGCTTAGATTATTTTAATAGGTTCGAATGTTAAATGTATATTATTTAAGTATAATATAAGTTAAATATTATGATAGTAGTAGTTGAATCTATAGTATAAAGTTATATATAAATGTATTCAGTTGAATCATTGAATTATCAAGTTTGGAATTGGTGATTGAACTTTATATAATTATGTGTATCAAATATATAAGTTATGAATTTTAAGTTGAATCTTTATGCATGGATTTTGTATATGTATATAGTACGAAAATGAATTATATCTTATGTGAATTGAGTATTTAGGCTCAGTGCCTAGCAGGTATATTGCCAGTGAATCAATTTAGGCTTAAAGCCTAACAGGCTAGAGCTGAATCAGGTTATAAGCCTAGCAGGCTAAGTGCCGGTGATCTAAATCAGGCTTTAAGCCTAGCAGGCTAAGTGCCGGTGAATCTGTTTAAATTAAGTGATTATATACATTGGGTATATATATGATTTGGTCATTTATATTGGATAAATATATGAACATTTGTTTCAATGTTTTTGATGAGCATATAAACGTTCGAATCTTTGTGTTTAGTGAGTATATATATATTGGTTATAATGAAATTCTTGGATATATAAATATGTGTACGCGTTCGACATATGTGGATTATAAGTATATATATATTTGCATTCAGCACATGTGGTTGATAAGTATAAATATATGCTTTTGGCATATGTATTTGAATAATATATATGCATTCAATGAAGTGCAAGCGATAAGTACACTAGCAATCAATATATGCAATTAATGAGAATGTTGATAACTTGGTTATATGCATATAATGTATATACATATGTTCGTTTATATGTATTAGTTAAATATACATTCTTTAGATATCAACAAAATGACTTAAGATATTAATATTTGAGTAGTAATTATATTGGATATTTGTGATCTCAACAAATTTACTTAAGGAAATATATGAGTCTTTTATAAGTATTTTAGTTATGCTATAGACTTACTAAGCTATAAAAGCTTACTTTGTTTGTTTACGTCTCTCTATTTTATAGACTTAAGGAACAAGTTACAAGCTCGGGGATCGTCAGCAAGATCATCACTCTATCTACAGTCTCGGTATTGAAATTTTTAAATTTTTAACTTATGGCATGTATAGGCTGGATAATATTTTGAAAGTCATACTTTGATGTACAGTATATGTAATTAATAGCCATACGAATGTGGCTTATATTCTTATAGATTAACTGGATTGAAATCTTTTGTTCTGTTTAAAATGGTCAAAGTAGAATTTATATATATTATACTTATTTTATATTGGATGTCTGTTTTGATTTATGTTTGATTAGTAATGCCTCTTAACCCTAAATTTGGTGACGGACACGGGTTAGGGGTATTACATTAAGTGCACTTAATCATGTGAATCAAGAGTGTTAGTGGAATTATTTGACTTTTCCACTAATCATTATCCCTGTGCTTAAGTATATAAGGATAGTAGTGGTCTTTCTAAACAGCTTGACATTTTCTTCTTCCTTGATTTTTTCTAGAACTCTTTGAAAACTTAAGTTTAGAAAACCACTTCAGAGTGAAGGTTCACAATATTCAGGTAACTTATACATTAGTTCCAGCTCACTGGTAATTACTGATGAGCCCTAGTTTACTCTCTAAGTTATTTACGTGTTTCTTATTCTGCATGCATTGATATTAGTATAGTATGGGAAGAAGGAAATTGCCTAATTTTAGACTAAGTATTGTTGGTTCTTGCATGCATGATCAGATTTGATAGATTGATGATTAGATATGTTTAATTATCTTCATTTTAGCTCAAGAGGCTAACAAAGGTCCAAGCGATAAAGGCAAGGGACCTGCTTTATAGATTGTGCTAGAGTTTCTGATAACTTCCTTCTTACTTCCATGTGTTGTAATTTTCTTTATTTTATAATTGTAAGTTAAGTAATCCTCCTTTGTAATGGATAAAAGATGTTGTGTGGGTAATTATTATCAAAAGCCTTCAATTTGAGTGCATTCTGTTTGTGAGATAAAGGAAGTGTCATTCTTCATCTTAAGCCATTACCATTTGCTTCTAATATGTATGATATGATATGATATGATATGATATGATATGATATGATATGATATGATATGATATGATATGATATGATATGATATGATATGATATGATATGATATTTGGTGATGGAGATGAGGAGATATGTTTGTGTAGCCTCCGGTAGGGCAACTATATTGCAAACCAGATTGGTAGATCATGTGTAACAACCCGTCCGGCGAAGCCTCTATATCATATTGCTATTTGGTGTGTTATTGGTAAAATTATGATAAATATGAGTAAGTAAAGTGTTTAATTTAAATAAGTATAGGATTCTGTATGATGTTCCATTTGGCAAACTTTTTGTTTTGGCGTGTTTTGTGGTTTGGCGGACTCTTCTATAAGTGTCCGCACAACTCAAATGTTTTGGGCAAAATTTAAGTATGGTAATTTAGTTACATAAGTTGAGACTTAGTTAAATCAGAACTATAATGTTGTAGATGATAAGACTTAAATTAAATTAAAAGCACTTAATCACAGAAATCAAGAGAGTTGGTAGAATTATCTGATTTTTCCACTAACACCTATTTCTGAGCTTAAGTATATAAGGTTAGACGTGGTCTTTCTGGACACCTTTACGTTTTCTTCTTCTTTCTTCATTTTCTCTACAACTCTTTGAAAACTTAAGTCCTATTAAAACCTCTTCAAAGTAAGGTTCACAGTATTTAACTAACTTATACGTTAGTACCTTCTTACTGGTAATTACTGATGAACCCAAGGTCATTCTTTAAGTCATTTACGTGTTATTCGTTGTACCTACATAAGTGTTAGAATGGTGTGTGAGGAAGGAAACTTCTTGATTCTAGTATAAGTGTTGTGATTCTTACGTCCATGACCATATTTGATTTATTGATGATTTGATATGTTTAATTATCTTTATTTTAGCTTAAGAAGATAACGAATGTCCAAGTGATAAGGGCAAGGAACCTACTTTATAAACTTGTATTAGAGTTTCTGGTGAGTTCCTTCTTATTTCCATGTGTTGTAGTTTCTTTATTTTATATTTTATGTAAGGTAAGTATTCTTCCTCTATAATGGATGAAAAGTTTGTGAGTGTATAATGAATGAATGATGTTTGTGTGGATAATGGTTATCCACAGTTATCAGTCTGAGTACAGTTTGTCAGTAAAATAAAGTAATGCCATTATTATACTTAAGCCACTACCATCTACTTCTAAAATGTATGAATGATATGATCTGATATGTGATGAAGGAGAAGTCAAGATATGTTTGTGTGGCCTACAGTAGGGAAAATATATTGTAAACCGGATTGGTAGATCACGATAAAACATATTATTCTAAATGAAAATTATATGAGGAATTAAAGGGAGAATGGATGTAAATAAGTCTAAAAAATATGCTTCTGATCCTAAATTCTGGGTACATGGCTGGCATGAAGATGGATTTGTTCGAGTTATGTTAAGTTGGCATATAGTATACGCCAATGGGTGTACTCTATGTAATTAGTGTATGATCTTCAAAAAGGTTTGGTTAATGTACTAAGTAATATATTGTAAGATTTTTTTCTCGGAACTCAATAAGTATAAACAAACTTACTCTGTTATCATTTTTTCCTTCTCAGGATTGCTAATAGAAGGAAAATTTTGTTCAATGACTACACAAGAGTGCTGTTATGATTATAAGCTGACTGACTTGTGTTTGTATCATGCATGTCTTATGGGGGTGCACATAACTGTATTTTGAAAATAAATTGTATAAAGAACTTTTTGTTAAGGCTGCTTTAATGATATTTTTATAAAGTACTAATATTTGGTTTAAATTAATATAATTGTTTACAAAGTTACCATATTTAAAATTATACTCCATATGAATTGTATTTTATTTTTAAACTGATGATATTTCTTTCACCTTAGTAAATAATAGCCAAAATACGTTTTATATCTATAACTTTGTAATAATTATTCAAAGCTTCCGTCAAAATGTTTTAAAGTTAGTTTGTTTTCATTTAGTGACACACCATACTTGGATCCTATTATAGGGTCAGGTTTGGCATGTTACATCACAATAAAACATGTTATTCTGAATGAAAATGATATGAGGAGTTAAGGGGGACAACATATGTGAATATGACTGAATGATATGCTTTTGGTTTTGAATTCAGGGTATATGGTTGGCATGAAGATGGATTTGTCTAATTCTTGTATCCAAACACCCGAGTGATAAGCAAGTTCGCGTATTAAGTCTATCTGTGTCCTTTATACGCCATTGGGCGTACTATATGTATGTGTTTGAATCCTTTAGAAAGGTTCAAATGTAATATCAGTAATGTTATGTATGAATTCTCTTTAGAACTCACTAAGTTCATTTGAACTTACTCTGTTACCCCTTTTTCTTTTCAAGTTGCTGACTAAAGGAAGACTTTGTTAGAAGAACTACGTCAGAGTGTTGCTTTTATTCTGAGCCAACTGCTTTGTGTTTGTATCATGCATGACTCATGGTGTTTGCGCGTAAGAGTATTTTGGAAATGGTTTGTATAAAAACTTATGTTTTGATAAAACTTTGTTTTGCAAAGCTCCTTTTAAGTATCAATACGTGGTTTTATATTATTGCATTTGGTTTAATGAAATTATTATATTTGCACTTAAACGCCAAAATGGCTTGAATGTTATTTAAACTATTAATGATTCCATTTAAACTGAGTAAAGCAACAGCTAACAAATGGTTTCTTTATAAAATTTTAAAAACTTCTGCCAAAAATATTTTGAAGTTAGTTTGATGTTAAGTAGTGACACACCATACTCGGATCATATAATAGGGTCGGGTTTGGCGTGTTACAAATCGTTGGAGTAAGTGAGGGGTGCTACAAAATATGCATAAAATGAAAAATAGATGGATAATGTTCATCACCTTAATTCATTTATAACAAAATCATTTTGACTTAATGGTAAACTATGCTCATCCCAGAATAAGAAAAACTTAAGCCTATGTTTGGATTGAAGACGGGAAGGGAAAGAAAAGGAAAGGAAAGTAAAGGAAAGGAGTTTGGATAAACCTTATAAGTTAATTTAAGTAAGGGAAGTTGAGTATCCCATGCTTTCCCTTGAAAGTTAATTTTTTTTTTTTTACCCCAATTTGGGGGAAGCTAAAGAAAGGAAAGCAAAATCAATTTTAATATGTAAGATGTATTTTTTGTCCTCTTTTTTTTTTTATAAATAGTTTTATGAAAAGGTTATACTTTTAGATTTTTGTTATAATTAATTCTTTCCTTTAATTTATCTATCTAAAAAAACTATTAAAATAACTTTTCTTTATTTTACTAATTTTAACTATCCAAACAAGAAAATAAGTAATTATTTATGTAACAGACCGATTCTTAGTGCTTCCGAAAAATGTAGTTTCAGAATCCCATTTTTGTAAACTAAGTATGTAAATATTAAATATAAATATTTATGAGGATAATATAAAAATATATTAAAGATTGAGCGAATAATTTTTCTGAAATATAGCTAGTTAAGGCTTAGGAACTAAATTGTAAAAGTCAATTGTTATCGGTTTTTAATTAGCCAAAAGTTTAAGAACTTAAATCACAATTAACCAAAGGTCCAAAATGGTAAATAAACCATTTTATTTCATAAGATAGTGGATGATGATGTTTTTTTCCACTAATAAAGTTAATGATAATTAAGGTAAACTAATTAAAATTAAGTTAATTAATTAAAGTTAATTAAGATTACTCATGGTATATAAGGCATATTTTAGTGGAAAATTCATCATCTTCTTTGTTCTCCAACCGTACAACATAGAAAACCTTAGGGAGAAACCATTTTTGAAGCTTTCACATTTGGCCCTCAATTAGTAAGTATATTCAAATCGCTTTCTTGTAATTTTATAGGTTTGAGGTTATAGGAGCTTTATTTAGCTAGTTCATGTACCAATTTATGAAACTAATAAAGTTTTAGAAAGTTAACATTATGATTTCTTGACTAATTAAGCTTGAAATTGATAGATTTAAAGCTTAGATTTTGAAAAAGTCTAAATTCTAAAGTTAATTTAGTTTATTATTAACTTTGTTACATCAGGGACCAAATTGAATAAATGTAAAATTTATCATGAAATTATGTTAGAAATAGAAATTATAAGGTCCCTAATGATAATATATGAAATTGAATTTTAATCCAAAGTTAGGAATCAAAAGTTATGCTTATCTCGAGTTCAGGGACTAAATTAAATAAAATGAAAAATATAAGAAAAATAAAAAAATGAATTTATATAGGTTATGAATATCATAACATTGTATGAAACTAATTGGTATTCATTTGTATATAAAATAATTGTATAGATCAAGGTTTGTACCAAAGTGGAGTTAATAAGGAAAAAAACAAAAATTACGGATTAGTCCCTGAAGTATCCACTCTTTTCACATTTTGAACAAGTAAGTTCATATGGAACTTACTATCTTATTTTATATTATGTGTGAATTATGTTTAATTTCATATATATGTTTAGATATAATTAGAAGGCATGATGCTGAAAATAGCCCCTAACGTTTGGATGTTTGGTCACTTTGGCCCTTTATGTTTTTTTTGGAGCACTTTACCACCTAATGTTTTTTTTTTGGTCAATCTGGTTTGTTTTTAACAGACATGCTGACATGGTTGTTAGTTTTGATTTGGATTTTTTTATTTCACCTAGGCGCCAAATGTTTTTAAATGCTGACATAGCATTATTTTATCTTATATGCCACACCAACAAATGATTTTAAAATTATTAAGAAAAACAATAAAAAAACCCTAAACACACACGGATACAACTAAAACACTCTAAGATGTCCTAAATGAAGAACCCTAAATCTCGAATCTTCTCCTTGTCCACTAAAATTATGCAGAAATCGAAGCTTGAAACCTAGTGGGTCGGTAAAAGAATCAAAAATATTGTCTAAAAAAAGTGGTTAAAAGCCATCAATGGAGAAGTTTCCTTACTCAAAGTTGGTTTCTTCATCATGAGGGGAGTTCGTTTATGATGGAGAGAAAATAACATGTTTCAATAACAAGTTAGCTCTAAGAAAGACTTGTAGAGCAATTTAAACCCAGGCAGAAGGTATTATGGTTGCTCAGATTTTCGGGTAAGCATATATTTAGCCAATTTGTTTTAGGGTTCATATGAAATTGGGGATTTTTTAGTTTGCTTTCTTTTGTGTCGATTGGACAAAATTGGTGCTACAATTTGTCGTAGCATTAGATTTTTGAGTGAATTGTAGGGTTTATATAATAAAATGTCGAACTTTTTTGTGTGAATTGTAGGTTTGTGGATGCAGATTTTTTAAGTGGTATGATGATAAGTTGTGTAATAGGGCGAATAAAGTAATACGTGAATTACGTGATAGCAAAATAAAACTTCCAAAAGAGAATACGAGACTTAGGAAGCAAATTATGAAGTGTGGAAGTGTTGAGATGTTTGAGAGTGGTAGTAGAAACAGTAATGTTAAGATGTCTGAGAGTGGCAGTGTGCAAAATGTGGGTAAGGACAAACAAACAAAAGAGATCAATGATGATGTTGTGGACAACATTGAATTAAGCATAAAGATTAAGAGCTTGAAGCAAAAATGTTTATTTGCAATGTATTATTTATCTTATGTTTCACATAATTTAGGAATGTTATAATTTGAAAAGTATGGTTTCACGTTCTTGTGTTTTGTATATCTAGTACCTTTAAACTTTGTTGTTGACATAAATTATCACATTCGAGTTGGTGTTTGTAGCTAATTTGAGGGAAGTATAAAGAAAGGTCTACGATCAAAATGAACAAAAGAATGTTTGTTGGCAAAAGAATGTTACATGTACTAAAATATTGGATATTTGACCTTGTATGTTATGTTCAAAATAGTAACTAACAAAATAACCCTAGACCCACATAGTTTTCTATAGCAGTAATGGTATACTACATCAATTTGTTACATATACCATCATTATTATACCAACTTCAAGCAAGTCCTAGAAGCCTGAAATACAAAAACTATCTTAAGCAATTATTACATGTAATGGCAAAAAAAACTTATCTTAAGCAACTATTTCAATAAACAAACAAATGGTTTAGTCAGAACAACATCTCAATTCATTTCTTCATCTTCTTTGTTGCAATGGGTTCTTGTGTGTTGATACGTTCCTGATATACCATCCTTTTTTGGCTTCTAGTTCTTGTACTTGTACTAGACTGACAAAAAAATCACAACCCCAAATTAAATTTAAATATTTTGGAACTTGAGAGTAAAAAAGTGTTTATGATATACCTGTGATCTAGTTGTGTTAGGTTGATTGCATGATCTTTTGTTGTTCTTTTTTTGGCTTCTAGTTCTTGTACTCATATCAGATTGAGAAAAAAAATACAAAACCCCAAATTAGATTTAAATATGTTGGAACTTGACAGTGAAAAAGTGTTTACGATATACTTGTGATCCAGTTGTGTTAGGTTGAATGCATGATCTTCTGTTGTGACCCTCACCACCACATTTCCTGCATCTCATAATTAGACTTGCCTTACTAAGTTGCATATGCCTCACTTTTTTTGATTCTTTTTTTTCTTTCCTTCTATTCTTCTTTGGCCTACCAAGCATTATTTTCTCAACTGGTGGAAGCACAAGCTCAATACAAGATTTTCCCCACTCATGTGACCCATTTATGGGTTGTAAAGCATATGCATATGCTTTCGTATATGTCTTCTTGTGGTAGTACCTATGTAAATATTCATCATGTTCTTACTCAAGATGCCATATAGCAGAGCAGGCATGGGGACAGGGGATCCAGATAATTTTCAACTTCGACAATTGTAGGTTTTATCTTCTACATTTACTATGTATTGTTTTCTGCCTTTCTTAACTTCACACCCATTTTCCTCATTCCAGATCATCTTCTAATCAACACATTCCTTCTTACTGGCATCAAATTTTCTTTATTAGTGGACCATAATTGTATTTCCATAAACTACATTACTTCCCCTTATCCATTATTCTGGTCATCATTTTAACTACGATTTCCTCTAACATGGTTATTATGATGCTCTTGAATCTAGACTCCATGATGTTGGAGTTAAATGCTTTACAGAGGTTATTGTCAACAATATCTGACATTGAGTGTAACCCTCGGAAGGTATTGGTCCAAACTTTCAGATTCTTAAAGAACAACTCATTTGTAACACCTTTATCAATGTTATACAATTCTTCTTTGTTTCGTTCCCACTCCCTCTCTGTTGTAAACTTCACAATTTTCCAAAAAGTAAATTCATATGCATTTGCTTTCTTCCAACCAGACAAGTTTGATAAGACATGCCTAGCACAATTTCATGTTCTACTCTAGGCAGAATGTCATTAATGGTTATCTCAAAACCCTACAAATTAATTTACAAAACATAAGTAAAACATCAGTAATAAATTGGTGCAAAAAATAGCATTGTTTACCTTTTGTTGGTCACTGATGATAGTATACCCAAACTTATCTTCCATTCTTAAGTCTGTTGTCAAAAGACTAAGAAACCATGACAAAGACTCAGTGCATTCCCCCTCAAGAATACCGTAAGAAACTAGGTACATCTGATTGTTTCCATCTCTCCTAATAGCAAATAACATCTCACTCATTAATGGACCTTTTAAGAAGCAACCATCCAAACCTAGTATAGGTTTGCACCCCTTTTTTCCAACCTCTTTTCAATACTTTAAAACAGACATAAAACCTCTTGAAATGTGATAGAGATTCAGGTGTGATTCTATTCACTGTCATTTTTATTGTACTTCCAGGATTCTTCAGTATCAACTCATCAGCATAATCCCACAACATAGCAAATCCATCTATGAAGTTTCCTACCAACTTATCCTTCACCATTTTCTTGGCCTTTCTACACCTTATCATATTAACATTCATATGCATTTCTGAAGCTACCCTTATTTGTATCTCCCTTAGCTTCATTTTTTTGTGGTCCCTAATAGTAGCTTCAAAATGCTCTAGAATTACTTTTACATTAACCATTTTGTTTCTAAAACTAACACAATAGTTGTACTCATCATTAAAAATTTTCACTTGCATGCACCTAGATATGTTATTATAACTTGCAAATATTCTCTATTTACACTTTTAGATGCAATGCATTTAATTCTAACCCTATTTGGTTCATTCTCGATTATCTTAAATTTCCTTCTACAACACATTGAGTACTTACGAATTGCGAATTTGAATTGAACACCATCTTTAAATAGCATCCAAATACAGAAGAGTGGACTTGCTGAGTTTGGATTGTTAGTGGGGAACCTACTTCTTCTTCTACAAGCATCAGGGTCGTCGTCGTCATCTGAACCAAGTATGCTCAATGATCATCACTATCAAAATATTCAGTCTCATTTCCCTCTTATTCCCTGCCAACTCTATCATTTAGTCCTTCACCCTCAACTTCTTCCAGGACCTCAGCCTCAAACTGCTCTCCAAATCTTTCACTTTCAGTCTCATCAACTATTGTTTCCTTATCTTTCCCAATGGTTTTCCCCTCCACTTCCTTTAACTTTTGTCTAGCTTCTTGAAGCTCCTCATCACCATCACCATCTGAAAAGTACATCACTTTTATTACATAAACATTCGCATCCTCTAAATCACTATCACTTTCATCCTCAACCCCCTCCTCATTAACTTCTTCAACACTACTATTTAAACCTCTATCGCCCTATTCTAACCCTTCAATAGATGCATCTAAACTATCTAAAGCTTAACCTGCAGCATCATTTTTACCCCCTTTACTGCCAGCAACCTAAACACCCTCCCCATTTAAACCTTCAACACCCTCAACCTCACCACCTTCACCACCCTTACCACCCTGACTGACAGCAACCTCAATACTCTTACGACCTTCACCACCCTCAACCTCACCACCTTAACTGCCAACAACCTCAACACCCTACCTATTTAAACCTTCAACACTCTCACCATCTTCACCACCCTCAACCTCACCAACTTTATTGCCAACAACCTCAACCCCTCCTCATTTAAACCCTCATCACCTTTACTACCAACAACCTTAACACCCTCCCCATTTGAACCCTCAACACCCTTAACACATTTATTACCACCACAAAAACCTTCACAGTAACTACAGCTAACAGTAAATCATCATCAGCAAAAATAACAGTGTCAATCTCATGCTTTGCATACAGGTCTATGTCCTTCTGCTTAACACAGTAGTTCAACATGTCAATAGTGGTACTATCATTCCACACAACCCTAAGGTTATCTTGCAAAGTCCTACTATCAGGTATATGGAAATAAATTAGTTGCATTGTATTAAACCCTAGCCAATTTTTAACTATTTTACACAACTCAAAATATGATATCTTATCCGGATCCTCTTTAAGTCTCACCAGTTCACCACCTGAATACCTAACATGGGGATCACGTGCAAATTTACCCCAGAAATACAAGTTTTTATAGCATTCCTCCTCTGAAAACATCTTCACTTTAAACAATAAAAAAACATATTAAAAAGTTAGAAAACAGTTAGATTCCATACTAATAGACAAACAAAGTGTAGCAAAAAATGTATAGACAAACAAAATATTAATATAAACAATACAAAATGCATATAAAGTTAAATGATTTAATAATTATATAATCAAATCTGATAAAGTTTATATATATAATAACTTAACAATAACAAAAGATGGAAGAACCACTTCAATAAGTTCACCTACTGAACTATGCCTAGAACTAATATCCCCACCAACCAACATTATAACCCCCCACATCAAAATTATGCACTGAACCAAACAGTATAATGAAACATGCAAATTTGTTAAATGTTGGGGTCGACCACTGTCACTATCACTAACGAACTCGAAATCCCTTAACCAACAAACCCAAAAACCAAAAAGTCCTCTTGTTTACAGTCTCCAAATCAAAACCCTAAAAAACTAAAATACACGAAATTCCTCTTCTAATTAATAGCCAAATCGATAAGCTTAAATCAATGTCTCAAAAATTGAAAACAAAAAAATCCAAAATTCAAAAACCCTAAACAAAAATCTCCAATATTAAAAAACCCTAAACAAAAATCCCCAAAATTAAAAATCCTAACCAAAAATCCCAAATTCAACAACCATAAACCAAAATCCCCAAATTTTACAACTTAAAACCCTAAATCCCCAAACGCAAAAACCCTAAATATAAATCAAAATAACAAACATAACATTTTCAAAGTGAAAACTTTTAAAAACATACCCCAAAATATCATCCAAAATCAAATGTGATTCTGCAACAACGTTTAGGTAATCTTCTTTTGCACAATTATTTTACTTTCTCGAGTTAGGGTTCATTGTCTGTTCTCTCTCTTTTTTTAATTAACTGATTCAAGAGTTTTTTTATTTTTAGGATCGAGCTTCTCTTTTTTAGAATATCTGATTAAATTGTTTTTTTAATTATTTTTAATTTTAATTAGGTGTCAAATGCGTTAACGCCTAGATGGAATAAAAAAATTCCAAATCAACGTCGTTAGTCAACTAACGGCCACCTTAGCATGTCTGTTAAAAACAAACTGATTTGACTAGAAAAAAGTTAGGTGTTAAAGTGCTCCAAAAAAACATAAAGGGCCAAAGTGACCAAATAGCCAAACGTTAAAGGCTATTTTTGACATTATGCCTAATTAGAATTCTAATGAATTTGGCATGTGTGGTTAATAATAGATTGAATTGAAATGTCATGTGATTATTGGCTATTATGTAATAGTACAAGGTACAAATGTGAAAGTTGGTTTATTACAAGACATGTAAATGAAAGATGTGATCATGTACAGGGATTAGTAATGACTTATATACGATAATGATGCATGTGTGAATTTAGTAAAAGGTTAGGATACGTTTGGCATGCCAATAGGGTTATATGTTTGTTTGGTCTGGGATTTTACATGTTATAATGAGGTCTAGCATTTTTTGCAGATTCTCGAGTTGTATATAACATAGGTTAACTTGTGTGAGCAACTTAGTTACCTGTGTATCCGAATTTGTTTTACTATAGTTTCATCGAGAAATATTGAATTAAATTGAAATGGAAAACTTGAAAGTGAATTGAAAATGAAATACTATATACTTATAGCTTGATATCTGAATTGTGATTTCCTTAATGTTAATTATATTACTCATGATATGTAAACATGACTAACATTTTGGTTGGTAATGTTGTAAGTATAGTAATTCTATTTTAACTTACTAAGCATTCATAATGCTTACTCTAGTTGTCTTTTTTCCTTGTAGATCGTCACTTTGCAATGGTTACCAAGTCGGATCAGTGCGAAGCACACACACAATCAAAATACTGTAGAATTATGTTTTTTGTGTCCAAATTTTGTGGCATGTATATAGGGGCACCTTAGTGTGCAAATGGTCATTTTGGGATAATTGGTCATATGGAAATTGTGGCATGGTTAATCTTGAGTAATATGACTTTCTTATGATTTGCTAAATGTATGGCATACGTCATGTTTCATACTAGTATGAGTGATGATATGAACTTATATGTTTTGGCATGTGAAAGATTATAAAATGAACTAAATAGACTAATTAAGTTTATGTATGATTAGAAATGGTATAAATGATTGTCATACTTGAACATATGTTAAGTACATGATTATTTTGGTTCATTTCTAAATCATATGGATCCTTGATGTTCAAAATAAGTAGATATACATATGTTGATCTAAGATAAGAAAATTGAAATAGTTAGGTAAGTAAATGGTGTAATTGAAGTTAAATGAATGACATGGATTATGTGTTATGTTAAATGGTTTAATTCAAATTGTTACAAACTTGTTTTGGTTGTTTTATTAAGTTTTGGTATGGGTGAATTGTAAATGAATGTATGTGATAATATGTTTTGGTTGGAAACATGTGAATAGGTACCTAAATGTGTTAAGTTGCCAAAAACAAGGGCAATGTCGCGCCCATGAGTCCCCAACGTCGCAACTTAGTTCGATAGTGAGTGGCATCGCAACGTAAAGGTGTTTAATGTCGCGACGTGACTCATTAAGTTGTGTAGTCGTGACTTGAGGAATTATGAAGTCACGATATCGACCCAAGGTTTTAAATACCAATTGGTCATAATTCAACCTTAGGTTAGCAAAAGAGCTTTCTTAAGCTTGTGTGGGATCCAAAAATGAATATGTTGCATAATATGAATGTGAAATTGTACTTAATTGCATATGTGTATAACTATATGTAGTTGCTCCGACAATAAATATAGCATCTTGCAGCTTGGACCTGACGATCAGGTCAGGTGATAGGTGTTACAATTTACTTTCTTTAACTTTCTGCTCTTTTACTTTCTTTTTTGTTTTCTTTATTTCCTTTACTAATTTTAATCCAAACATAGTGTACAGGAGAAAAAAGGAAACTGAAATGAGAAATGTGGAAACAAATAAAGTCAAGATTACAATCTCATCCCGTTAGTCCTTGTTTTTCTCAAAACATTTTTTTCTAATGAAATTAAAATGGGTAAACTATAAAAATAATCACTAAACTTCTTTAACATTTTTTTTGTCACTCAACTATGGAATTTTAATTTTATATAATTACCCGCCATTTAGCAGTTGTTACACCCTTAACAAAAAGTTAACGTGGCATGTTTACTTGGCCATCTAATTGTCACCTATTTTCCACTTAATTTAAATTTGGTGGAAATGTTACGTGGAAATTTGGTGGAATTTTGAAACAAAATATTTGGAAATTTGGTGGCAATTAAATGGCTAAGATAATGTGCCACCTCAATAAATATGTAATTAAAATGTTATAATTAATAACATTAATGATCAAAATTTATAGTTAAGTGAGAAATTTTCAAAGATAATTTAGTGACTATTTATATAACTTATCTTAGTGAAATCTATAAATTTCCATCTTCAGTTAATTATAAACTTCTATCTTCCATTAATATTTAATGAACTTATTGTATTTGTTGGTGTATTAGCCATGATCGTTCATCTTACAACTTACTTAGTTACATCATGGGTTTGAGTTTCTATTTGTAGTGTATGTGTTGAAAATGATTTGTTACCGTAACTAATGCATGAATTGTATAAAAGAAATTAATGATTTAATGTTTAACAATCATAGGAGGTTGAAGGGTCACATGGGTGTAAACCTGTAAGGTTAGCTCTTAGTACAAGTTTTTATGTGAATAGCATATTTCCCATCCATATTTAATGCGATTTTACTGCAATAAACCATATCACGATGAGCCCATGACTGTCCTGAGTTTTCTATAACCAACAAGTTCAACACCGATGACATGGTAGTAGTAATAATAATAATAATAACACAACATAGCATTTCTCTTTAAAACATTGAGAGATTGGGGCAGGAGCTTTTGCTGCTGGTCTTTGTAGAACCCAGGAATTGGAACAATCTCTTTTTTCTTTTTGGATGAACTAGAGCTGAACCTTTAGTTTCCCACAATCCTTTCTAAGATGTGTCATGGGATTATAATGTTACTTTTGACACTCTAAAACCTTTTCAAACATGATCAGAGTTGCCTTTCATCAGTGAAAAGAAACTAATAGACCATTTTGCCTAAATACATCTGACCCTGTTAAGACGGGCATTATTATACTGCAATTTTCACTTGGCATAATCGAATCGAAAGCAAAAATATTGGGACACACCATATCCAAAGCCCATCATTGCATAAGATTTCTTGACAAACGGACTCTTACTTACATGACTCGTAACATTAGCAATCAATCTCAATAGGCCGAAAGGATATAGCAAAAGGCCAAACCTAGTTATGTTTACGAGTACTATTTTTCAATAAATAATCAATTTATAAATCTTAAAAAGTCATATATGTCTGCCACTAGTTAGACAACACACTCCTTCCCATGGTCACTTATTTTTCTTTGTTCTGGTCGTCGTAATTAATGGATATCATTACGATTCCCAGAAATAATGTAGTCAAAGTAGAAATCGATTGATTATTCGTCTGTAATCTATTTTCACACAAAGCAATACACTGAACAAAATGCGATTACAATAAGCTGGGGAACTTGTAAGTAGGTAACACATTAAGAGCAACAAAGGAAAAGAGTGGAATCTAAGTTTCTAGTAGCATTTGGGTTCGAAAGCAAATGGCCCAACGGTGTAGAGAATAAACGGAAGCTTGTTCGCAGTAAATGGCTTCTCGGGCCTCAAGGTAGCCCCCTTCAATCCACCATGGAGATCAGATGGTTTGCTGCATTTAGCCATTGGCGATGATACTAGAGACACTGTGCATTTGTGGGCTCCAAAGCTGGTGACGGTCTTTGGTGCTTGCAGGAAGAAATAGCCATTCTTGTCAGTTTTCGCAGTGGCCTCTTGCTTGTATTTGGTGTTCTTGCATGTCAGCTTTACAGTGGCACCTATAAAAATCAAAAGCAATGTGCTCAGTCTAGTCAGTACTACTCGAGTATAGTTTTAAATTAATTAACTCTGCAATGGGAAAAGAAAAAGAAGCTAATGGGTTTTTTCCTTTTGTTTCAAGTTTCAACGTAGGGTTCCATGACAATGCAATGCATGCCAGTCATTGATGTTGTAGGAACCTAGAAGTACGAGCTCTAACGTTGAAAAATGGTAAAGACCTCACACAGTTAAAATCCAAGAAACCATTTCTCTCTCTCTCTCTCTCTCTCTCTCTCTGAACTCAAATTTAAAATGCAAGTTTCCCTTTCAAACAAACATGGAAGTCACATGCATGCCTAAATCCAAATTATTAGGCCATTAAAAAGAAAGACGTACTAGGGCTAATAATTCTCGATGCAAATGAATATAACCAAGCATTGCACTTAAAGTTTTTGTTTAGTGAAAAAGATTTTAGTCTCTTTTTTTAAGTATAATGATAGGTTTCAAACTGACCCAAAATAGGCTTTGCTCCCAACAGGGTGTCAGATCCAGCGTATTTGCATGACTTGCAAAAAACAACGCCCTGAACAGCGACTAGGCTCCTTTGTGGTTTAGGATAAGTTGGCGGCTTAGGTGGAGAAGGCGATGGTGGAGGATATGTTGGTGGGTGCACTGGTGGCTTAGCCGGGGGCGCAGTCGGTGGCTTAGTTGGAGGATAAACTGGTGGCTTGGGTGGAGGGGCGTAAGTTGGTGGCTTGGTCGGAGGAGCGTAAGTTGGCGGCTTGCTGGGTGACTTGGGTGGAGGAGCGTAAGTTGGCGGCTTGCTGGGTGACTTGGGTGGAGGAGCGTAAGTTGGCGGCTTGCTGGGTGACTTGGGTGGTGGATAAATTGGAGCAATCTTGGGTGCTTTGGGCGGGGGGTAAACAGGTGGGTGAGTTGGGGGCTTAGTAGGGGAAGGGGTTGGCGGGTGGGGATGCGGATGGGGATGGTGATGGTGGTGGTGGTGGCTTGGTGGGTGAGCAGGTGGCACTACAGGCGAAATTCCATGGTAATGAGGAGGCAAAGCCTCAGGCAAGATCTGAGAGGACACCGTGAAGCTACTCAGTACGAAAAGGGAAAGGTGCAGGAGCAAGGCAGCTTTAGCTGCTACTGCAAACCCCATATTTTGCTTAAAGCTTAGCTGTAAGAGACTTGAAGAATGGTGGTGAAGCTGAGTCTGTCTAAGGACTGCATTTATAGGGGTTAAGCCGTGATTCTCTGCGGTTTTTAGTCATGAAAATCTTGTTTTACAACAGAGTGAGGGAGTGGGGTTAGGGCCCTAATAGTAATTAAAAATTTAGTCAATGTACGGGTTAATCAGAATCCATAAAATTTACACTTATGAAAATAGGGTCATGACCTTAAATGCATAAACCAATTTAGAATGGTTTTTCAGCAGGATATTATTATATTGAGTGATTGATTCAATTTAGCTTTAATTTTGTAGCCAAGTACTGGGGCATGGCACATGCATGCAGAAGAAAAATGGAAATTCTACCCATACGTACATACGGTGCAAGAAAATGTAGAAGTTTCCAAGGACTTCGGGTAGTGGAGCCTTTTATAAAATTGGATGTATTCCATTAAATAAAAGATTAGGCCTCAAAAATCATGAAGCTTGGTTATGGCAATCATAGAGTAGGCTTGAACGTTGAACATAAAAGGAAGATAAAGTTGATGTCTTTAGGGTAAAATGATAGGAATCCGAGCTGCCTTGGATGAGAATATTGTCCTTCTCAAGGAGGTTTTTTTTTTTTTTTTTTTTTAACTTTTTCTAACACAATAGTGGTTCAATTCCATTTCCATTTTCTAGAAATAAATGTTTATTATTTTAAACTATATTTATAATATTATATACAACAAGCTAGGTGCTGGGCTGGCAGGACCCATTTTGTTAAAATGAAAAAAAATTTATTTAACTCTTTTAAAATTTTAAATTGATAAAAATAAAATTATATTTTAGTTCTTTAAAAATGATAAAATTTTGATTTAATATTTTAAAATTATTTTTTTACTTACAATTTAATTTCTAACTCCTAAAAAAATTTTAATAATTCTTCCTGCAACAAGCTTATTCGACCTTAAATCAACTGCTATTGTTGTAATTATCCAAAAAAAAATAAAAAATAAAAAGGTTTCCTCTGATTTAAAAGTTTCAAAGTTGTATCAAAAAATATTATATAAAACAAAACAAGATCAATTTAAAGTGTGCTCACTTTTGCTTTTGTAAAGATTTTCCAAGTCACATTTTTAACCTTGGTATAGTTTTTTTAATATTTATCTTGGGTATACATTTATTTCTTTTTTAAATTAATTTCAATTATATATTTGAAATTGTAATGGTTATATTTTAGTATTTAAAATATGATTTATACATTAATATTAAAATTTATAAACAATTTATATTAATTACTTAAAAATATTTAAAATTTATATTTTTATATAACAATTTATTTTTATAATTTTATTACAATTAAAATTAATATTTTCATATTCAGTGTTATTTGAATTAGACTGGAACTTATTTATATACTAGCCCAGACATAAGGATTGAATCAATCTTTGAGTAAACTACTCGGAACTAGTAAAAATTAAAAATTAAGATAAAAAATTTCTAGTTTAATTAATTTTTATAGTTTTTTTAATATTTTATTTTTATCTTATGAATTTGTTAATTATTTATTTTATTATTATTGGAACAACAATCAAATTAATTGAACTGAGAATCGTTGATTTAACTCATTTGTTTCATATATCAAATTAAGTCAAATAAATTAATAAATCAAATTATATTGAGAGAGAGAGCATATGGGAATGGGAGAGGAGTCAGTGTGGGGAAAAGAAGAAAAAAAAACCACTGCACCTTCGCCACGTTGCTATCTCTAATCAGGAAACTCTTGTGACGGTAAAAATTGACATGGGAATGCAAACAAAATATTGGGCCCATGGCCCCCTCCCAACGGTCCTTTCTTCTCACTTTTTCTAAGGATAAGTTTCAAATGAAAATAATAATAAGACTTTTGTTGTGTTCTATTAATTAAACAACCAATTTGTTCTACATCACACGTTATTCAATTATGGGTATTTTTTTTTTTTGTCAATTCATCATCCAATTACGCATTTTATCGAGATTATCTTTTATCAATTTTTATTATTTGTATTAACGGGAGGATGATGTGACTGTTGAAAAATTAATATAATAATAAATTTAACTTTTAACTTTTACATATTACATATTACATTGATTTAGTTATAATTTTAAAAAGTTAATTCTCAAATTTTACAAATAATTTTAATTTGATCCTAATTCTAAAAATTTAAAAAATACATATATATTTTAAAATTATATAATAATAAATTTAAAAATATATAAATATTTTTAAAAAATATAATAATAATTTTAATTTATATATTAATATTAATATTAATATTAATATTAAATTTAAAAGAACCCTCCCCTCCACCAATTCTATGGCTCTATATTTTCCAATGATTGGATGCTTGTCTTCTTCTCCACGTCTTCTATCATTTCATTGTTCAAGCTCTTAAGCTCCTCTCTTGACTCAGGTTTAATAGGCAGATGCTTTCTGTACTGATGTCTTGATGCAAGAATAAGAAAGACCAATAAATTTATAAATCCCAGCACTGCAAATAACCAGTAAATGTTATTTAACTTTCATTTATTCAGATTGGTCCTTAGCCAGCTCTTTTTAGTCGCATGGTCCACGATATACACTAATAAACTGCCCACAAAGAACCCCATTGAAATGGTGGTAAGGAAAAGCCCTGCGCTCATGGATTTCATTCCATCTGGTGCCTCTCTAACAAAGAACTCAAGTTGTCTAACATAAGCAACAGCTTCCCCGCAAACCTACGAGGAAGAATTCAATGAATACGCGGAGGGGGGGGGGGGGAAGCTTTTGTCGAAACCGTTTTTTTGAAAACAAAAATTTTAGTTGTCGACTTTTAAAAATAAAACTGGAGTCGCCACCTATCCTTTATTAAGGTGTGACCGGCCCACCTCAAAAATTATTTTGGTTTGCGAATTTTGAAAACAGGTTCGGGAGTCAGTTACGCACGAGGAAGGGTTAGCACCCTCGTAACGCCCAAAAATCGGTACCAAATTGACTATTTAATGCCTTAGTGTCGAAAGTTAAAAAAGATTTTAAAATAAGCCTGAATGATGAAATTGGCCAAAGGATAATCAATTGTTCAAGTCATGTAAAGAAATCGAGTCCCAATACGTTAGGGTACAATTCCTCATAATCTCCAAACTTGAATATCACTTTTATTTTATACGAAAATCTTCATTTCGAGAAAGTAACATGCCACACCCAATACGTTAGGGCACAACAAGTTAAGTTCCCAAAAATGATTTTTATGCATTTTGAATAAAAATATTCTCGGTCATTTAGGATTGACAAAGAAAATCAGAACCCAATACGTTAGGGCTCAATTTCCCACAACAAGTTAAGTTCCCAAAAATGATTTTTATGCATTTTGAATAAAAATATTCTCGGTCATTTAGGATTGACAAAGAAAATCAGAACCCAATACGTTAGGGCTCAATTTCCCTCGAAAATTCCAAACCTCAAATAATACTTTTATTCAAAAAAAAAACCTTTAAATCAAGAAAATAACTCTGATGAATAGTTAAAACCAAAATATATTTTTAAAGGGGCATGTTAAAAAGGTTAATGTACAATATGATACAAATCCTTTAATTTAAAGGATATATACATAAATATTTACAAATATATATACAAGTATAATATACACGTCCATTTGCAAACAAAAAGAAGGAGTGAAATACATCAGATAAAAACAAATAGAAATACATGCATTAAAAAAAATAAAAGTATGCATATGTATTTATTTACAAAGTAAAAATGTATAATCACATATGTATTGGTAAAACAGAAAAAATACGTATATGTATATATTAAAACACCTATATATATATATGTATAATATAGAAAAAAGATTTTTTTTAAAAATGTGTATATACTATAGAAAATGAATATATTTTTATTACGATAAAATATAGGAAATACCTGTATATTCTAAAATGTGTATATATATATATATATATATATATATATATATATATATTTGTAAAAAAAATGTGAAGAATAGTATATGAAAATAAAATATATGGCAATATACATAAATACTATTTTCAAGTAAAAAAAAGAGTATACATATATCAAAATTTGCTTGTATGCACAAAAAAAAAATTCAAAATATTCATATATTATAAAAACATATATCTATTATAAAAAAAATGCATGGGTATACTATGAAAATGCATGTACATTATATAAAAACTATGCGTATATATATATGTATAGAAAATAATGAAAATAAAATAGTAATAGGATATATATGCATATATATATATATATATATATATATATATATATATATATATGGAAAATGCACATGTAATTATAAAAAGTATGTATATGAAAGATGCGTGTAAATATATAAAAAAATAATGAAAATAATAATGATGACAAAATAATAAATAATATAACAGTAAGAATGCAATAATAATATTAACAATATTAAAAACTAAAATGTCAAATGAAGGATTAAATCGAAAATAAAAGAATTTTGAGGGCCAAATTTTAAAAAAAATAAATAATACGCGAATGGACCCAATTTAAGTGCGCACAACAGTAGGAGGAATTAATCCGTCCTCTCAAAACACTGCGCAGCTAGGGACTGAATCGAAACGCGGACCAAATATGCGGCCTAATTTAAAAAAGAAAAACAGGATTTAATTGAAACGCATTGCAAGAGGGAGGGGCCAATTTCAAAAATTCCCCATTTAACAAAACGCGCGGATCCTCGAGTCGGGTCGGTTGAAGCTCGGATCCCTCGCCCCCAAACGGCGCCGTTTCGCTCTATTATTTAAAACAATTTCCTTCCTCTAAAATCATTTGAAAACTGAGTGAAGGGAAAAAAAATAAAAAAAAGTCAAACGCCCTCTGTTAGGGTTTTGTTTTTGGCCCCTCTTTGCACCGCCGCCGCAACCGGCCTCCACCGCGCTTTGCCGATCGGAGATGCGACGTGATGGGCTCCGAAGGTAAGTCTCTTTCCTTTCTTTTTGATAAAAGGAAAAATAAATAAATAAATAAATAAAATAAAATAGGCTAAGAAAAAAACGCAAATTTCCTTTTTTTTTAAAAAAAAACTTTGTATTCAAGATTATCTCTATATTTTCCAATCTCTCTTTTGCCTTTATCTTTTCCTCCCCCCTTTTACAGATTTTGATAGGCCTTTTATAGGCCGAAATAAAGAAAATAAAATAATCTAATCTAAATGCTGTTTTTGCTGTTTCTTCTCTCTGGGACTCTCTAAGTCCGTGTTTTTACAGGTGCCGTGCGTGGAGAGGGGTCGATCTCCGAGTTGTGCGGCGAACGGGTGTTGGGCGCAACGTGCTAAGGCTGTTGGCGCTGAGGCAGATGCGGCGCTCCCTATTGCTTAGGGTTTTTCTGTTAACTTTGATGTGTTGGGCTGTTAGCTGCTAGGTTTAGGGGTTATTGGGCCACTTATTTGTTGGGCCTTAGACGAGTTTAGGCCTGCTATTAAAAACTGAAATTGCCTTTTTTTTGTTTGGGCCGGGTAATTTGGGCTTGTACAGCTGCCCCTCTTTGCTCATTGTCGTGTAACGGGAATAGAGCAAAGACTAAAAGCCCAATTATGCCCGGCCTTACTGAGCCTCGACTTCTTCAGTGCTTTTCTTCTTCAAGTAGCTTCATTCCTTCCTACTGCATCTTCAGAGGTATAGGAACTAGCGTTTCAATCTACTCCACTGCAGTATCAGGGAGATAAGATTCGTATGCTGTAGCTTCTCAATTTGCTATCTTTAATCTGCTCCACTGCAACCTCAGGGAGATAAGACTTGTAGTTTCAATTTGTTCTGCTACAACTTAAAGATAAATCTGATGCGGTCTGCTCTACTGCAACTTTAGAGAGATGAGATCTGCGGCTTTAATCCACTCCATTGCAACTTCAAGGAGATTGGATTGGTTACTTCAGTCTGCTCCACTGCAACTTTAGGGAGATAAGACTTGTATCTTTGATCTACCTCACCACCAGTATGGGAAGACAAGATCTGCTTTCTTCGATCTACTTCACGCCGGTACATGAAGACAAGACCTACTTTTTTCGATCTGTTTCGCCACCAGTATGGGGGGGCAAGATCTGTTATCTTTGATATACTTCACGCCAGTACATGAAGACAAGATCTGCTTTTTCCTTCGATCAGCTTCGCCACCAGTATGGAAAGGCAAGATCTGCTATCTTTGATCTACTTCACCCCAGTACATGAAGACAAGATCTACTTTTTCCTTCGATCTGCTTCGCCACCCGGGGAAATAGAATTACTGGCTTCAATATACTCCACTGCAACCTCAGTGAGGTAAAATCTGTCATCTTTGATCTGCTCCACTACTGCTTAGGGAGATAAGATCTGTAATCTTCAATCTACTTCGCCACCAGTATGGGAAGGTAAAATCTGTATATTCGATCCACTTTGCTACCGATATAGGAAGACAGGACCTACTATCTTTGATCTACTTCACGCCAGTACATGAAGATAAGATCTATTTTTCTTCGATCTACTCCACCACCAGTATGGGGAGACAAGATCTGTTTCTTTGATCTACTTCACGCCAGTACATGAAGATAAGATCTGTTTTCTTCGATCTGTTTTGCCACCAGTATGGGAAGGCAAGATCTGGTATCTCTGATCTACTTCACGCCAGTACATGAAGACAAGATCTGCTTTCTTTGATCTGCTTCGCCACCAGTATGGGAAGGCAAGATTCGGTATCTCTGATCTACTTCACGCCAGTACATGAAGACAAAATCTACTTTCTTCGATCTACTCCACCACCAGTATAAGGAGACAAGATCTGTTTTCTTCGATCTATTCCACCACCAGTATGGGGAGACAAGATCTGTTGTCTTTGATCTACTTCGCCACTAGTATGGGAAGACAAGATCTGCTATCTTTTCAACCTGTTCCACTGTTGCTCAGGGAGACAAGGCTTTATGATTTCACTGATCTGTTCTATGGGGAACATGACCTGTATAATTCACTTTATGAACCTAATTATGCCTAGTGATTAGGATGACATGATCAGAATGAATCAAATGCTCCTAACTAGACATGTATGAATGACATTTGAATGAATGCAGAATGTCATGAAAATGATATTTTAACGCTTGGGTTATTATTATTCCAAGTTTATTAAGGTTTCCTCACTAATGAGCTATAACACATTCTTGCTCAGCTAGCACCTCCAAAAAACACTTAACCAGATTGCCCCCACTGTAAACCTCTAAGTTTGATCCACTAGGATGCAAAATATGTACCATCCTTCTCCTGTTGTAACCCAAGGGTAAAAAGATTCGGCCTTTTCTCAATCCTCTGCTATCACAATTCAAGGATACAGGATGCGAAACTTTTTGGTCTCTTACACCATTCCCAGGGTGTTGTACCAAATGCTCATGCACAAATGAAGAAATCTTCTCCAAGAACAACTTCTTCTTATTATTCGGTGATCATTGCTTGCTTGTTTATTGAAGCTTTGTCACCAATACGACACCTTACCGTATTGTTCAATCGATGCTTTAGCCAGAAAAACTCAAAGGGATAGTCTGAATTTAGACTTTTCCTTATCAGATTTCCAACCTAGTGCGTTCTAAACAATAGTCCTGTTTGAGGTTCCTATATTATTCAGAAACTTTTAGAGTAATATGCAAAACTTCCCTTGCGAAAGTTTTATTGGTCTATTAATCAATATTCTAATGCCACATACTTGTAAAAAGATCATGGATAAGAATAGAGTTGCTCTGAGCATAGCTCGAAATGAATAAATTATCAAGGATAATAAAGATGGATGACAAAGAAATTGATTTAGAAATACGTATCTTGGCAATGAATGAAGTGTTCCAAGAATAGCAAAAATGGTATAAGGATTAGGTGCTCCAGACATCGCAGCTTGAACTACTCTGTACAAACTTTCTGAAAACCATTCTGAGCTTAACATGTGTTTAGGAGATCTATAGTACTTTTTCGATGCCCCAAGATGTCGCCTACCTTTTCCTGCTGATTCAGGTATAGCAAGACCACTGTATGCCCCATTCTGATCAGCATTTGAACTGCTCTGATAATTTTAAATGCCATTTTGATCAATCATTTGAGCCGCCCTTTTCGGGTTTTCAACTCAAATCCCCTTTGGTCTCAAGGCGCCCTTTGTGGGCTTTCACCTTGGCCTCTCCATTCCTTTTTTTTTGACTCAAAGTGCCCTTTGTAGGCTTTCACCTTGGTCCTCCCTTTTTAAGAAAAGTACTCCTTAGCTGAATCTGAGTTTACAGGGCTTGAAAAATCTTTACGATCCATCTTACTTAAGATCAAAGCTTCTCCAGAAAAGGCTTTCTTTGTTACATATGGACCTTCCTAATTTGGTATCCATCTTCATCTAAGATCCTTTTGTATAGGAAAGATTTTTCCCGACACTAGCTCCCCCTTTTGAAATTCTTTGGGACGAACCTCCGGATCTTCCTCTTAGGATAAGAATGCATAAAAATGGCAATTCGACTTTACTGAGCAGAGCTATAATAAGCCAAACAGAAGGACATTGCCCCAGGAAATAAATTTTATTGCATCGTTCATAACATTAATGTTGAACCTATTAGAAATTTCAAACATCATGCCATTATTCAGACTATAAAGTCAGTGCTTATCCCGAGCATATCTGGGTATGACCGTGTGAAGACATCATTGAATTCTTAGGGTAACTCATAAGGTCTCGCCTCGTCTTTGTGGCCACGTCAATCCCAACCTCACAATTTTTAATGATTTTTTGTGATGTAGGTTCTGTCCATCCTCTTATTCTATCACCCTCCTCAAGTCTGGAGATAAGCTACAATCTACGTCACCTTCCAAGTCATGAGATCCTTCCAAACACATGTCTCTCTCAAAAGGAGATTCTGAATCTGTAGTAGAGTCACTCATGTCATTGATATTTGGGGACCCATAGTGGGTACCAAAGAATATACAAAGAATGTATGAATAATATGAATGAATGAGTGAATGGTTTGGCAGGAAAAATCTAAAAGAATGAAAAAAAAGTAAAGAATGAAAGAACATTTGCTCAAAGATGATTGCAATAATGTATTTTATTAAAATAATAATGTTCAGACATGAGCCTATTTCACAAAGAAGTTCTGATTGCTTCTAGGCTGAAAGCAACAAGTGTGTTCTGAACATTACTCTAACAGCCTCTAAATACTTCAGGGGTTTTCTCCGCAGTCTCATTATTTAGAACACCTCTTAGGCAAATATCTAACAAGGACCCTTTAAATTGTGTCTGCATATATGGCATCGATGTGCAAATTTCTCACCATACATTACAGTCCCTCCATCCTCAATCATGATTAGGTAGCGGATTTCCTGCGCTAGACGAGTCACCAAACTTGACAATACCCATGTTGATAAGTCTTTCAACTTGCTTCTTGAAGGCAGTGCAATTCTCAATCGAGTGCCCCGTAATTCCCGTATGGTATTCACATTGTGCGTTCGCATCATATCATTCAGGATACGGAGGTTGTAGAGGCTTCACATGAAAAGGGGAAACAACATGTGCATCAAACAAATTTTGATACAGTTCCCTATATGGTACTGGAATTGGCGTGAATCAGGGCCTCTCTGTGCTTTGTCCTGTACCAGCTTCCTGTCTCGATAAACCTTGCTGGTTAGCAGCCACCTTTCTTGGCTGACTCACAGTAACTGATTTAGAGTAACCCATATTGTTCACCTCATCTTCTCTTCTCCTTAAGACTGACCTCTTGTTACTCTCTCCAGTATCGATCTTTCCAATTCTTATGGCATTTTCGATCATCTCGCCTTTTATGATTATGTCGGGAAAGCTTTTTGTGGCACTTCCTAACATATGTGTGATGAAAGGTGCTTTCAGGGTGTTAATGAACAACATGGTCATTTCTTTTTCCAGGAGTGGTGGCTGAACTTGGACCGCAACCTCCCTCCATCTCTGTGCGTACTACCTGAAGCTTTCACTCGGCTTCTTCTCCATGTTTTGAAGGGTGATTCTGTCAGGAGCCATGTCAGTCATATGACTATATTGTTTCATGAACGATTGTGCCAAGTCCTTCCATGAACCAACCGTGGCACGACTCAACTGATTGTACCATTTGGACGCTGCCCCAGTAAGGCTGTCTTGGAAACAATGTATCAAGAGTTGGTCGTTGTTAACATAACCTGCCATTCGCTTGTAGAACATGGTGATGTGAGCTGCTGGGCAGCTTGTCCCATTGTACTTTTCAAATTCAGGCATCTTAAATTTATGAGGGAGTACTAAATCTGGCACTAAGCTCAGCTCTTTCGCGTCTATGCCTCGATAACTCTCAGTGACCTCCATCGCCTTGAACTTCTCTTCGAGCCACTTGCATCTTTCTTCTAATCGTTTCGGTAGCTCTTCCTTCATTTTTTCCTTCTCAACCACTTCATCAAAGTCAGGAATGGCAGAGTTAACAGGATTATTTTCGGGATTAGATCCCGGTCCAGCTTGGAAGCTCAAAACACCAACTTGAAATTGCTAAGGCATGATGCTGATAGTAGATTTGCGCGGGTACTCAGCTTGAGTTCGCTCATGTGGAGGGGTGAAACCTGGAGGATAGAAAGGTTCATCATCATTTCCCTCATCGACATCTGCCATGGGGCCCTTTCCTTTGTCACTTCCCTTGGTTATTAGTCGGGTCAACTTTGCCACTATATCCTCTTGAGATTCCCGCATCTTCTCAGACATTTCTTGCTTCATCTTGTCTAACCGCTCCTGCACCTGTAGATGAAGTTGGTCCTGCATCTCCTTTTGACATTGCTCGAGTTTTTCTAATCTCTGATCCATATCTTTTGTCCTTGCTAGAGTGCCGTATCGGTGTTGGATTGGTTGGTTGGTTTCCAGGTTAACTGAGCAGTGATTTTGACTTATTAGGATAAAATAAAAATCTTTAATGCATATAATGCGATGCTAATGCATATGATGCGATGCATGAGATGAATGCAAAAAAGGCGATAATTATAATTTAATTCCACTCAGAAAACTTTACTAGAGAAAAAATTTCTTTACATAAAATGGCTATAAATAAGGCCTTGCCCTAACACTTAGAACTTTAATCTCCCTAAGTAATGATGCCAACTTCTGCCCCTGATCTGATTCCGACTCGTACTTCACACTTAGTACATTAGCTTGTATTGCCAAAGTCTGTAGGTGCTCAGCTACCCCTTGAATCTGAACCACAGCTTCTCCTATAATGTGATCCCTTCTTGCAACTTGATCTTGGAGATAGTGAAGCTGTTCACTTTGATGATCCTCATTTGCCTCCAAATGCTCGATCCTAGCTTCACAGTTCTGCAATGCCATCTCTAGTTCGGCCACCCTAGCTTTTAATTCATCCTTTTCATTCTGGCTTTCAGACAAACTCGTCTCAAAGGACTTATTTTGCTTTTGAGCCTCCTGAAATCTCTTTTCCCACCTATCAGCCTTGACCTTTTCTTCTTGAACTTCTTGACGCCACTGCTCTGAGGTTTTTCCCAATCCAGCAGTTCTCATTGACATACGTAGCCTCTTATAATCCATCTTCAAGCTATTCAAATCCTCCTCAGCTTTACGCTTTTCCTTCCTTAGGCCTTCGGTTTCCAACTTCTGAACATCCACATCCAGCTTCAGAATCATCTTTTCCTCTTCCATTCGCCCTATCTTCTTCTCAAGCTCAGAATTTCTTCTTTCAAAATCTTGCTTTATAATTTCTAGCTCAGAAGGGACCATATGTACATGTTTTTCTACTAATTGGCTGCCTCCTTGACCTGGTACAGGTATATTATCATTGACCCTCCTACCCAGCCAACTGATATATTCAGGAGTCGTTGACGGACCTACTGCCAATCTCTTCAATCGACGAGTCTGCCTCCAAGCATTTGTCATTTCTCGTATCTTCTTCTTGTAACCATCACACCTATACGAGAATTCACTTTGAGCTAATCCTTGGGTTGTAGGTACGAACTGCCTCGATCTATACTGCCTCAGTACCAACAATGGTGCATAGCCAATAGCCCCCCAAATCCCAAGTAAAGGGACCCAGTCAAAATCTCCGCACCTATATAAGATCTCATCTGACAGCATCCAATGAGCTCTCCATTCAATATCCCACTCCTGGAGATTCTGAAGAGTTGCCATCCATTTTTCCTCTAAGATATCACCCTGCCTCGGTAATGCCACTATTTCCTTCAAGGGTGAATAATTTTCAGAAAAAAACCCGATAGGAAACCTTATCTACCTTCCAGAAGTGACTGTGAAACCATGCCAAGAGAAGCTGCGCGCATCCTATGAATCTTCCTTCACCTATTCTCCGGCATTCGTTCAGTGACCTGAAAGTTTCTGCTAAAATTACTGGAACCGGTGTGACTCCTTTGTCAAGTCGATCAAAAAGATCAGTGACTGCTTCATCGATATGTCCCAAGGCTTTGGGAAAGACAACTAGGCTGTAGATACTCAAAGCAAAGACATCAACCCTCTTCTTCGTGCCTGGATGTACCTGAATTAAATCTCTCAGATTCTTTCAAGGAATACATTTGCTATCTCCCTTCTGCTTGATTCGTGCTGCGACCCATTGCTCACTCATACCAGTTATATTCATCAACTTCTTTAAAAAGGTTGGAACATTAGCAGCTCTTGAATAGGCTTTGTCCACTTGAATTTTTGCACAACAGAGCAATGCTGTGTATTCCTCCACTGTAGGCACTAAATCAACACTTCCAAAGGTGAAACAACTATAAGCAGAATTCCAAAATTGGGCTAAGGCACGGAACAGGTGCTTATCCACCTTTACGTCGAGCAAGTAAGGTAGGTCTCCATAGCTAGAGTAGAAGAGTTGCTTATTCTCATCATTCCACTGATCCCAAATTTCCTTTAGTTCCTGTAGGCTATTCTGAGTCACGCTAACACGAGTGAAGTCCCACAACTCTGACACATATCCCTCGGCCAAACTATCACCTTTCTCCTGCTGTGTTGTCTCAGACCAAGTTTGGACAGCCGCATTATCTTCCACCTTATCAAGAAACCCTTTTTTCATGATAAGCTTTCTATCTAGCAACCGAATATGAACTAACGCCCTTTTAGGATGAAATGCTATGCAATCATGATGTCATACAATCAAAACAGAAGAAACCCAAGTCAGTATCACATATAAAGATATAAACAAACATAAAATAGCAAGAAACACTTAATCAGGAATCCACTAAGGTTTTGGGATAGTTCTACCTAGGTCGAGTTCCTAAGGCTCACTATATGAGGCTTAGTTTCTAAAGCAAGGGTACCCGAACCAGCAGATTCCTCGATCCTCACCCATTATAGGCTCATATAGATCGAGTTCAGTTTAGGGGATACATTTCCCTATGGCTACACGGAGATGAAAATCTCACGAAGACATAGGTACGGATGTATCCCGGAAGCGGTCCACTACCCTGCACGGAGGTGACACGAAGGACTAGTTTCTCGCTCCCACTTAAAGGGTAAAATGCAAAATGCAAATGCAATGTTACCAACATACCATGATGAAAAATCAATAAGTATGAAGGGAAACTCATGAATTTTAAAAACTTTTGATTTTCGACACAAAGACAAACATAATCAATTTTGTGGCTCGACTCTCTAACGTCCCCAGTGGAGTCGCCAAGCTGTCGAAACTGTTTTTTTGAAAACAAAAATTTTAGTTGCCGACTTTTAAAAATAAAACTGGAGTCGCCACTGATCCTTTATTAAGGTGTGACTGGCCCACCTCAAAAATTATTTTGGTCTGTAAATTTTGAAAACAGGTTCGGGAGTCAGTTACGCACGAGGAAGGGTTAGCACCCTCGTAACGCCCAAAAATCGGTACCAAATTGACTATTTAATGCCTTAGTGTCGAAAGTTAAAAAAGATTTTAAAATAAGCCTGAATGATGAAATTGGCAAACGGATAATCAATTGTTCAAGTCATGTAAAGAAATCGAGTCCCAATACGTTAGGGTACAACTCCTCATAATCCCCAAACTTGAATATCACTTTTATTTTATACGAAAATCTTCATTTCGAGAAAGTAACATGCCACACCCAATACGTTAGGGCACAACAAGTTAAGTTCCCAAAAATGATTTTTATGCATTTTGAATAAAAATATTCTCGGTCATTTAGGATTGACAAAGAAAATCAGAACCCAATACGTTAGGGCTCAATTTCCCTCGAAAATCCCAAACCTCAAATAATACTTTTATTCAAAAAAAAACCTTTAAATCAAGAAAATAACTTTGATGAATAGTTAAAACCAAAATATATTTTTGAAGGGGTATGTTAAAAGGGTTAATGTACAATATGATACAAATCCTTTAATTTAAAGGATATATACATAAATATTTACAAATATATATACAAGTATAATATACACGTCCATTTGCAAACAAAAAGAAGGAATGAAATACATCAGATAAAAACAAATAGAAATACATGCATTAAAAAAAATAAAAGTATGCATATGTATTTATTTACAAAGTAAAAATGTATAATCACATATGTATTGGTAAAACAGGAAAAATACGTATATGTATATATTAAAACACCTATATATATATATGTATAATATAGAAAAAAGATTTTTTTTAAAAATGTGTATATACTATAGAAAATGAATATATTTTTATTACGATAAAATATAGGAAATACCTGTATATTCTAAAATGTGTGTGTATATTTATATATATATATATATATATATATATATATATATATATATATATTTGTAAAAAAAATGTGAAGAATAGTATATGAAAATAAAATATATGGCAATATACATAAATACTATTTTCAAAAGTAAAAAAAAAGAGTATACATATATCAAAATTTGCTTGTATGCACAAAAAAAAAAAGTTTAAAATATTCATATATTATAAAAACATATATCTATTATAAAAAAAATGCATGGGTATACTATGAAAATGCATGTACATTTTATAAAAACTATGCGTATATATATATGTATAGAAAATAATGAAATAAAATAGTAATAGGATATATATGCATATATATATATATATATATATATATATGGAAAATGCACATGTAATTATAAAAAGTATGTATATGAAAGATGCGTGTAAATATATAAAAAAATAATGAAAATAATAATGATGACAAAATAATAAATAATATAACAGTAAGAATGCAATAATAATATTAACAATATTAAAAAACTAAAATGTCAAATGAAGGATTAAATCGAAAATAAAAGAATTTTGAGGGCCAAATTTTAAAAAAATAAATAATACGCGAATGGACCCAATTTAAGTGCGCACAACAGTAGGAGGACCCAAGTGGAAATTAATCCGCCCTCTCAAAACACTGCGCAGCTAGGGACTGAATCGAAACGCGGACCAAATATGCGGCCTAATTTAAAAAAGAAAAACAGGATTTAATTGAAATGCATTGCAAGAGGGAGGGGTCAATTTCGAAAATTCCCCATTTAACAAAACGCGTGGATCCCTTGGGTCGGGTCGGTTCAACGCGCGGATCCCTCGCCCCCAAAACGGCGCCGTTTCGCTCTATTATTTAAAACAATTTCCTTCCTTTAAAATCATTTGAAAACTGAGTGAAGGGAAAAAAAATAAAAAAATTCAAACGCCCTCTGTTAGGGTTTTGTTTTTGGCCCCTCTTTGCACCGCCGCCGCAACCGGCCTCCGCCGCGCTTCGCCGATCGGAGATGCGACGCGATGGGCTTCAAAGGTAAGTCTCTTTCCTTTCTTTTTGATAAAAGGAAAAAAAAATAAATAAATAAAATAAAATAGGCTAAGAAAAAACGCAAATCACCTTTTTAAAAAAAAACTTTGTATTCAAGATTATCTCTATATTTTCCAATCTCTCTTTTGCCTTTTTCTTTTCCTCCCCCCTTTTACAGATTTTGATAGGCCTTTTATAGGCCGAAATAAAGAAAATAAAAAAATCTAATCTAAATGCTGTTTTTGCTGTTTCTTCTCTCTGGGACTCTCTAAGTCCGTGTTTTTGCAGGTGCCGTGCGTGGAGAGGGGTCGATCTCCGAGTTGTTCGGCGAACGGGCGTTGGGCGCGACGTGCTAGGGCTGTTGGCGCTGAGGCAGATGTGGCGCTCCCCATTGCTTAGGGTTTTTCTGTTAACTTTGATGTGTTGGGCTGTTAGCTGCTAGGTTTAGGGGTTATTGGGCCACTTATTTGTTGGGCCTTAGGCGAGTTTAGGCCTGCTATTAAAAAACTGAAATTGCCTGCTTTTTTTTTGTTTGGGCCCGGGCAATTTGGGCTTGTACAACTTTTTTTATTATTTAATATTAATATAAAATTTAGTTTTACTATATTTTTTGGAATTAGTTATTTATTTTTATATATTTTTAAATTTTATTATTTATTTTTAAAAATGGTTACATATTTTTATATATTTCTTTGAATTTTTTACAATTAGAATAAATTGAGACCATTTGTAAATTTTAAGGGTTAATTTTTTAAAATTATGACTAAATCGATATGATATGTAAAACTTGAGGGTTAAATTTATACGAATTTTTCAATTTCCACGCCACCCTTTCGTTAGTGCCATTAACAGGAATGGACAAAAAAAAAACAATCTCAATTAGTTAGGTGACCAATTGTAACATCCCAAAAATCAGGTTAGAAGATATTGAATTGGTTATGGAAATCGTTTGATCGAGGTTCGATTGTTATTTTTAGGGTTCAGAATTCATCTTTGTTGCTTTTACGTTAAAATCAAACCAGGTATGTAACAAAAATCGAGAATTTTGCAAACGACGAAAGCCAAACTTCGTGATTGCCGACGCCACATGACTGTGTGTCAGGCCATGTGGTAGGCCATGTAACTCACTAACTTGGGTCACACGAGTGTGTGTCCAGACCGTGTGAAGGACTATTTTGATTGAGTCACAATGGCAAATGATACGAGCGTGTGTCTAGATCGTGTGACTCTCTGACTTGAGTTACACAGAAGTGCGCTAGGCCGTGTGGGCCACACAGGCCAGCCATGTAGGTTGTGTGAATCCATACGGCCATGTGGGCCAAAAATTAGAATTTTTCCTTATGACCGTAAACGTCGTTCGACTCAAACGTAAGCCTTCCATGGGGTCTATATGATTTGAAACAAGCTATAAAACTTAATTTTTGATGATCTGTTGATGAATAATTCGTTATTTGTGCATATGTCTGATATGATATAAGTTAAGTAAACAAGATCTGCTAGCGTATAATGTGTTTTAGTTTGGGATGTGTTTAAAGTATGTTATTTATTCAGGTATGATCTGTGCTCTGTTAATTTTGATGGTACATTTCTATCTTACCTTGCTAGTTGTGAATGTGTGATATTCAAATAAGTTGTTGTGTTTGATATTGATTCTGATATGTAACCATGAATGTGACTTCATGAAAATTTTGTTATGATTCATTAAGATTTGATCAATTTGTTTTGCAAAGCATGGATTTCTATGCCTTTTGTTTCTATTATTACACAACATCATGTCCTACATGATTTTCATTCTAATCCTGTATTCATGTCATGACACATTCCATGGGGTTCAGGATGATGTGAAAGGAAGAAGTTTTTGGCAGTTCAATGACCTCCATTATTTGGTGGTTTGTCCACAATTCTATTTGGTAGCTTGTCTGCATTTATGGTGGCTCGACCACATACATTTGTTCTGGCAACTTAGCTGTAACATAGTGGCTTAACCACATATATCTGATCTAGCAGTTTTAACTACAACTCTGGTGGCACTGTCTCCAATTATCTATTGGTGTGATTTGGTTGGATGAGTTCTGGAGAAATTCTATTTTGGTGTGTAGCAGAGTTGGGTAGAATATTTTCTGATAAATCTGCATTTTGATTTTCTGAAAAACACCACATTGGCATAATCATACATTCTCTATTCCATTATACGATCGTTATGAAAATCTTTGTGACACTCTGATTTGTTCCGCTCTAGTTATATGATCGTTATGAAATTCTCTGTGTTACTTTGATTTGTATATAATGTTTTGTTTGATTTTTTTTTTTTAGTTTAGTTATACACTGAGCTTCATAGCCCACCATTTTGTTTTATCTTTGTCTGTTCAAGTAAACCTCTGACTTAGGACTGGACGGCGTGTAGGAGCTCAGATTGTTTTTGCACTTAATGTAAATATGGTGAATTTAGTAATTATTTGTTTTGATCTTTTGGGTTTGTAATCTGTTTCTAAACTCATTTTGGGTTTTGCTTAATTCGTCAGTAATTGATATTTTCTAACCCGAAACTGCAAAATCACTTAAGTTGACAAAACAAATTTTGATTTTCGAAACTAAAATTCCAAAAAAGGTTTTCCGCTGCAAATTAAGTAATTTCTTAAGTGGTTTCTGAAAGCGAATAAATAGTTTTCTAATGACTATTTGCGAAAGTCATATTTGCTTAATACTTACTGAAATTAGTTTTCCAAGTGAGTCAATGTAATTTCCCTAGATTCGATTATAACTTTTAGGCTAGGTTTAGGGTGTTACACCAATTAAAAAAAATCATAGTTAGGTGACCAAAAAAGAAAATGACCTATAGTTGGGTGACTTGTGGTATAGTTTACCCTTTCCCTAAATTATAAGTTATAAATCTCAAAACTATACATGGACTTTAGTCTAATGTGCAATTTTATACATGAATTTTGATTTTGTGCAATTTTATAAATGAAATTTTGGTTTGATTCACTTCTCACAAATTATTAGCATAATTATTGATATAGCATCATTTTATGTTGGTTAAATTATCAATATATGTTGAAAAAAAATTTAAGTAAATGTGTTTTTTTTTTAAATTTACTGATCTATGTTGTTTTTGAAGAGAAAAAGGAAAACGCATCCTATAGGACGCGCTATCAGCCACGTCAACTGAAAACGCATCCTGAATGCATTTCACTGAAAGTTGACAACTCGGTTCTTTTGGTCAGATGGTTAAATGTTAGTGCTTTTGTCATTAAGTCATGGGTTTAATTCTTCTCATACTCACTTTTTTATTTTTTATTTCATGTTGTTTTAAGGTTTTTTTTTTAATTTTTAATTAATATTTTTTACACATTAGCTCTTTTGGTTAGATGGTTAGATAATTGTGAATTCATCTTTGAATCTAAAGTTCAATTCCTCTTATAAGCATTTTAATATGTATTTTTTTATTTCATGTTGTTTCAAGCTTTTTTATTATTTTTAATTAATGTTTATAATTAATAAATATATTTTTTAAGTTTTTTATTTTTAATTCATATCTTTTTTATCTATAAAATTAAATAATAAATATGTAATTATTTTTTAAAAACATTAACTAATTTTTTAGATATATATTTTAATATATAATATTTATATGTCAAATATTTATTTTCTCCACCTATATTGTGGGGGTATGGTGATTTCTAATATTATAAAATCAAATAATTATTTCAAATATCATTGTTTTTTCATCTACATTGTGGGTATGATATTTCAAATATTTTTATATGTGAAATATTTCAAATATCAATAATTCAGCTTTTATCAATAATTCAGCCTTTTATGTTTCTATATCCAATATATAAATAAATTGATGTATTTATTTCTCTAAATGTGTATGATTGAATCAAAATTGAAGTTTTATATATACAATTGAATCACAACTAAATCAAAGTTCATTATCAAATTGCAAATTGAATCAAATTTATGTATAATTTTGAGATTTATCCCAAATTATTATGTAAAATAAGTTTTGATTGAACCAAAACGATATTAGAAGTCCTTTATACTTTTTAAAATTTTAATTCTCTTATTTTAATTTTGAGACATTGAATCTATCTTTTTTATAATTTTAATTGTAAAAATGTTAGCTATAAATAGAGCGCAATTATGCATGAAGGGAATCTACACATAGAAATGGAAGTAAATGAGAAGATTTTTTTTAAAGCTTACGAATTCAATCAAATTATATATAATTATACGTTAGAGCAATCACAAAGTGTAGAATTAAACCATTATAGCACAAATTAAGAACTAGAACAAAGTGTAGAATCAAACATTTACAATCGAAATTGTGGAGTGTGCCTCGTATTTACTGGACACTTTGCAAGTACTTAGGAAGACAGTCGATGATTGACCTAGAAAGAGCCAAAGCAAGCATAACATCACGACGAAGAGAACATCAACGTCATGAAGAGGAGCGACGTCACAACGAGAGAAGTGTGGACGTCATGACGATGGGACAAACTTCGAACTTAATTCAGTGACAACAGCATGACAAGCATGCATGGGACGTCACGACGATACAACGTATACTCCACGTAAGCAGCCACGTTTTTTTACTCCAAGTAGGACTTCTTCTTCCAATCAAACTCTAATTACTTCAAGGTTATTTCAGACATTTTTCCTTTAGTTTTGAGCCTATTTAAAGGGCCAATGTAACCCTAATTTGATGTGCCAATTAAGATGTAGCTGCATGCGCCGCTTAAGAGAGCTCAGAGGCGAGGGAAATTAAGAAGGCAATTAATGATGTAGTACTACAAGGTTTTTCTTTTGGGGGCAACAAGATGTAGTCGCAGATGACTTTTGGTGAGAGTTTTCATGGTAACTATGTAGAGAATTTTTGTACCCTTTTTGAGAGAACTCTATGGGAGTTAAGGTTTGATTTTCGATGTTTGGGTTTCTACATGGTTTACTCATTTCATGAAAAACTGAAGCCTCATTTGCCTATGGTTTTTATCCTCTTTGGAGGAGTTTTTTACGTAAAATTTGTGTGTTTAATATTTTTCACTTTTTGTGTTTGTTGTTTATACGGGTCTGTTGAAACCACTTTTTTGGAAACAAAAAATATAGCGTCGACTTAAAAAACGAAAATTGGAGTCACCACCGATCTTTTTTATTTAGGTGTGGTCGGATCACCTCCTAATTTAATTATTTTAATAAAATTTTAAATTTACTAAAACGATAATTTTTTGTCTACAAAATCCAGAAAACGGGTTCGGGAGCCGGTTACGCACGAGGAAGATTAGCACACTCGATACGCCCAAAATTGGTACCTAGTTGATTAATTAATGTCTTAATGCTAAATATCGAAAACTCAAAAAGACTAAAAATATGATCTTTTAAAAAAAAACTTGTATAAATCAAAATGCGTGCTAAGACCCCCTTATTTCGGGAGATAGAATGTCACATCCAAGGAGTTAGGATGTGGTGTTTCACATCCTCGAAAATGAGCTGATCTTTTGATTTTTAAAACTCATGCAATGAAATTTAAAAGGATATTCAATTGTTTAAGTCAGATGAAGAAATCGAAGCCCAATACGTTAGGGCACAATTTCTCAAAATTCCAAACATTGAATATTGCATTTATTATTTTTTAGAAAAAATCCTCATCTCAAGAAAACAACATGTCATATCCAATGCATTAGGACACAACGTATCGAATTCCCGAGAATGAGCTTTTTATTTATGTGGTGTTTCGCATCCTCGAAAATGAGCTGATCTTTTGATTTTTAAAACTCATGCAATGAAATTTAAAAGGATATTCAATTGTTTAAGTCAGATGAAGAAATCGAAGCCCAATACATTAGGGCACAATTTCTTAAAATTCCAAACATTGAATATTGCATTTATTATTTTTTAGAAAAAATCCTCATCTCAAGAAAACATCATGTCATATCCAATGCATTAGGACACAACGTATCGAATTCCCGAGAATGAGCTTTTTATTTATGTGTTTTGATTAAAGAATATTCTCGATTATTTAGATTTAACGAGGAAAATTGGAACCCAATATGTTAGGGCTCAATCCTCTCGAAGATCTCAAATACAGAGGATTGCATTATCTTGAAAGCTTTTGAATAAAATGATTTCGAAACTTAAACCATATTAAACGCAACTTTTTGAGTGAATAAAGCGCGATGGAATAACAATGTACAATGCAATGTGCTAAATATTAAACAATTATATGCTAATGAACAATAAGTAATCAATAAATAAGGATAAGTAATGCAATACACTTAAGAGCAATTATCTCACATCATATACAAATGATAACCTTAATATTCAAAAGCTAATGAACTAAAAACTAATCTTAAACGAAGCTCCAAGCAAATTAATACAAAAAAATGCAACAAGTTTAAAAAAAGAAATAACATGAAGGAAGGGAAATTATATATTAAAATAAATTTAAAATAAATAATATATATATGAAAATTTGAAATAAATTAAAAATATGGTTAAAAATAAATGCTACATAAAATAATAGTATCCAAATAAATTTTAAAATAAATATCATATAAGAAAATCAAATACATAAAATAATATACATATATTAATTTAAATAAGTAATACTTATGGGATGAAAAACTTAATATAAATAATATTTATATATAAAAAGAGTTGAAATAAACTAAGTATATATTAAAATAAAGTTTAAAAATAGACACGCAGAACAATTAAAATAAGTGATAAAACTAAGTAAACAGTATAAGTAGACATGTTTTAAATAGTTAATATAAATCAATTTAAAGCAAATAGTATAGGTTAATTTTAAAATAAGTAATATATAAAATAACTTAAAATAAAATAATATACAAAGCAACTTAATGTAAATAATCTATAAAGCAAGTTAAAATAATCATATACAAGTTTAATATAATATATATATAAGAGAAATTTTAAATAAAATAAATAAAAAATAAACTAATTTTAAAATAACATATAAAATAAATGGTTTAAACTAAATAATATGTATATAAAAAAAATATGAAAAACAGTATTTAATATTTAGAATTCAATAAAAATTATAGAATAACAAATAGCTAAATAAATTAATAAATAAAGCTTCAATAATTTGATTGGGTAAGTAGGGATTAAATTGAATTTAAAACAAAATCAGAAAGAAAAAAATAAAATAAAATTGAAGGGCAAAAATGCAACGCGCGAATAACATGGGAGACTAATTGGGAAATACTCCCCATCCTCCCAAAACGCAGCGTCTTGACACGGACCGAATTGAAATGAAAATAAAATGCGGGGCGAAATTAAAAGAAAAAGCAAAGAAAGAAAATGACCAAATTGCAAACCATCACAAAAGCGGAGGGATCGCACGCATAAATATCCCTCGAAGCAAAGCACGCGGATCCTCCCCCTGGGTCGGGTCGACGCGCGGGTTGAGGGGAGCTAAGGCCAAAACGGCGTCGTTTTGGCCACTGGAATTAAGGCTCAAAACGGCGCCGTTTTAACCTTCTATAAAACCAAAATTTTTTTAAAAAAAATTTATTTCTCCTCTTTTCTTTTAAAAAAAAGTCAAAAAAACTCTCAAACCCCCCTTCTTTCAAAAATCCGGCCATGGCTCCGGCATCGGACCACCGTGGCAACGTCCAGTCGCCGACGACAACGCCGCCATCTGCAGTGGCCGGAGAACCGAAAAGGGGCATTTTTTAGGGCCTTTCGACTCTCTTGGTCTAAAAATGTCATTTTTTATCGGAAACGATGAACCTCGACCTCCCACGGCTCTGTAAGCACCAAAAAAAGCGTAAGGTTCAATCTCTTTTTTGTACTTTGTGTTTATTTCTAAAAAAACAAACGTAAACAAAAAAAAAGATTAACAAAGAAGAAAATAAACTACCTTTGAATCTCTTTCTGTTTTTTTTTTGAAATTTTTTTATTTTTGTATTGAATCTCTGTAAAAAACTATAACACTATTTTTTAGAGCTTTATAGCCTAAAAATTACTAACTTTTTTTCTTTTTCTTTCTATTGCTGTCGTGTTACTATTTCTTGCAGGTACGGAGGTCATACGGTGGTGACGTGGAGGAGACGCGTGGCTGGGGCGGCGGCGGTTGCTGAAGAAGGCTAGGGTTTTTTTGTGATCTGTTTATGTTATGGGCTAGGGTTGGGTTAATGTTTGGGCCACTATTATTGGACTGCCATTTTTATCATTTTTATTTGTTTATTTTGTATATGCGGGGCCGAGCAAAAATTGGGTCTTACAGGGTCGATCCTCAATAAATTGGTATCGGAACAAAGCTATGTTTCTGCAATTGACCCATTCAGGGCTGGCAACAATGAATTTTGATATCGAGAAGTTTGATGGAATCACTGATTTTAGATTGTAGCAGAGTTGGATAAAGCAGAGTGTTTAAGGTAAGGTTGGTCGCAAAAGGTGACAATCAAGTGAAGGGAGTTGATTTCCTTAATGTTTTCTCTCTTATTGTGAAGCAGATGTCAGTTCGTGTACCACTAACCCTTGTTGCATTATACAACCTTGATTTGAAGATTATGAGTCTTTTGGTTTCCAAGTTTGAGAACGATTTGGGCTTGGTTGACATTCTGCAAAGATCAGGTTCAGCCCTTGACAGGGCCTGGATAATAAGGTGTGGTAAATACGAGTCAATGTGAAGATTTGTAGGGTGTGCCTTGCATTTATTGGGTAGTTTGCAGGCACTTACCAAAGTCAGTAGACAACGTCACAAGGAGAAGCTTCCAGACATTGCGATGACGGACGACATTGTAATGACACAAATGAGGACATTGCAACGTGTTTCCCACAAACACTTTTCTTCTCCTATTTAAACTCTGCTATCTTTTTCCAGTCAAACTCTGAATACTCTAGGGCTATTTTAGTATAATTAGAACTCTAATCTTAACCTATTTAAAGGGGTCACTCTATCCCTATTTAATAAGGTAATTAAGGATGTCATACTACAAGGATTTTCTTTTTGCCCTACGTTCTGGTTCTTCCTTCAAACCTAAATGTTTTCTTCTTCTTCTTCTTCTTCATCATTAAGGTAGAGCTAAGATTTCATTTAATCAGTGGATGATTCGACCTTCTGATAATTCTTATAGTTCTATATGTTACGAATGTTGAGGAATAAGAATGTAAGAACAGTAGGGTGAGAGTGGAAAGCATTACTTGGGGTCGTATGTAGTTGAAACATTAGTAAACTATTTGTAAATAGAGATTCTAATGGAAATTTCATGATTTTTAAAGTAATTGTTGCTATTGGATCGGGACAGAAGATCGAAATAGAAGCTTTGGACTGAAGTAAAGGTGAGTCACTAGGCATGTCACCTACACGTTATATTACAATGATTCTTTGCATGATTGGCATCTATATAGATAAGCATATCTTCTTCAGGAGTTGTAGTATGCATGTATTTTGTATATTTTTTGTGAAACACTTGTATGCATGTACTGAAGTGTATGATGCATTGCATGAATATGACAATGTGTGGTAAGCATGAATGAGAAATTATGTGTTAAAAAATATGATTTTGTTAAGAATATGAGCGAAATCTGTGTAAATGTGTTCATTATGTTATTTAAGTGATGCATGACCAGTATGGTTAGCGATAATAGGCTTTTGTGGAGTGTCGAAAAAGTATGTGATGTGATAACAGACCTCGCAGTGGTGTTTTGATGACGTCTACCAGGACATTAAACATGAAGGTTAGTATGGAGAAATGTAGTCTATCGGGACCGTAAACACAAGGTCTGTCGGGACAGTAAAAACGAGAAAATGTCAATATGGCAGATATCTGAAAAGACCATGGCCATGACACATTTTGGGAATGACAAATAAGCCGCATTTGTTTACTAGGGTTTCTGCGTATCCCGGGGGTAATGATGGGCAAACTTCAGGTGATGCTAAGTTTAAGCAAATCTATATCGTCAAGCACAAAAGTTTATGTGGTACCTTGGTGGCAAGCCTTTGTAGCGAATTATCTGAAAAGCCTTTGTGGTGAGTTATATGTAAAGCCTCTATGGCGAATTATCTGAAAATCCTTTGTGGTGAGTTATCTGTAAAGCTTTTGTGGCTAATTATCTAAAAAGTCTTTGTGGTGTATTGTATGGAAAGCATGTATAACGAATTCTATAACGCCTAAGTGGCAAGTGGTTAAACCGCCATTGCAATGGAATCTAGGTATGCATTTGAATAATTTTCTAAATGAATTTCTCAGTAGTGTATCTGACCGAGGAATCTCCCTTAGTAATTCACCAGGAAGGAGAATTTGGTGTATCCGGAGGTACAGTGGGGTAAAAGTTCGCTGAACCTGGATATTTTCACGTTATGTATCAAAGTTATTTGGAATTCTATGGGATGGTCTAAAATAATACATTCATCCGAGTAAGTACATTTGTCTGGATTAATTTGAAGATTCGGTGTGAACGGCGTTTTGATAGTTGCCAAAGTTAGTAGGAGAATCAGTTAAGAGTAGTATCCATATAAATATCATTATGAGGAGTGTATATCCAACAACTATCTTCAAAAAGATTGTGTAATAGGATTCGAACTATGGTGTGAAGTCTGTGATCCGCCAGTCAATTGAACTATCTATAAGGTGTTCAAGTGTAGAGATTGGCGTATAGTTATCTGCCAACTAAAAATCAGAAAAGTTTCAGCCAAGGTCTGAAAGGAAATCCAAGATCTTAAAGTTGATGATTTCTTCAGTGGTGTTAAAAGGTAAACTGGTTGAGACTTATTAAGTTCCATTAAACTTATGAGTGTTTATTTGTAATGCAGGTTCTTGAGTTGAACCAGTTTACTAGAAGGACCAAGTCAGGAATGCGCTAAGGTGGTTGATCATAGTGCGATATTATGCATACAAATGGATACTTTGGGGAATATGTTTTCAAATGGCGAATAGTATTATACACCACGAATATGCATGTCTTATCAAATATTTAAGTTGTAATGTTTTGTATTGCTTTTAAGAGACTGTTATAAATAATAAACGTTTCGTTCAAATCTTTTTGACTTGGAAAAGATTTTTAAAAATAATAATAATAAGTACATCCAATATAATTTTTGCCAGTTGTAAAATTTTATTAAGTATGTAAGTATCGTGACATCCTATATTTGGATCCGGTAAATCAAATCGGGTATAAAGTGTTACAGAGTAAACTTATCTCGTCTCATCCCACTATATTTACAAAATTACCCCTAATATATATACCTATTAAGTTAGGTTAAATCTAAGATGATCTCCTACTCGTGTCATCCACCCAGCTCCCATCTACTACTACTACATTCTTTCCCAGCGGTAATTCTCTCCCTCTCTAACTATTGATAAAAAATTTTATTTTGAATCTCCTTTTTACACATTAAAATGGGGATTATAGTACTTAATTTTTCGGTAATATATTAGGAATTACGATAATGGAAAAACTAATCTTATTGCTCCAAAATTGGCCAAAGCAAATAGTTGTTTGATAAACTTTAGAAAGATATAAAATATATTTAAAAAGAAAAAACAAAATTAGATTTGGTGGAGATCGGACCGTTTATAAAATATTGTGCTCTGTCTTTAGGTAAAGATCGGGACATGATAGTATAGCTTGGATTCCCTAACCTCCTTACAAAATTATAAGACAATTTCAGCGTATGACACTTGTTCCTAGGTGCATTAATGCAATCTTTGTTTAAGTATATCCATCAGCATATGCTACTTTCTTTGGCAAACAAAAAATAGTTGTTTTCTAGAAGTGGCACTCATCAAGAAGAGCTGTTCATTGACTTACAAATCTCCATAGCTTTGATTTTGGTTACTTGTTATTTACTTCTATCTTTAATTGTTTGCACTATTCTTCACACAAATTTAGGCATACTAAATTCCGGGTGGAGATCCAAAAATACTTTATTGGCTATCACATGCATGAATAAATGAAATTTAATTTTACAAGGAGAAAAATGGCAGTTCAAGTAGTGGTTTACCATCAGAATATGATGCAAGGCTCAAGTCAACAGTATTTTATACACCCAACATTGGCCCAGAAAACTAGGCTCAACAAAACGTAATTTATTTACTAGTTGGCATAGATTCCTAAAAAAATTCAAGGTGCATAGATTTGTTTGCCCTTTAATCTTTAAAAAAATTTATTTTAATTTTCTATTTAACTTTTCGTTTTTTTAACTCTTAAATTTATATTTTTTTATCAAGTCATCTTAAAATGAATGAAAAAATTAATATTTATTAACTTATTAATCTGACATGCATGTAGATTGCCATGTCAATATTTAATTAATTTTTTTAATTAAAAAATTATAAAAAATTATTTTTAAAATTTAAAAATCATTTAAATTATTAAAAGGTATAAAACTATAAAAAAATTTAACATTTTTAAATTAAAAAATTAATTAAATACTGATATATCATTCATGTGGCAGTCTACATGTATGTCATGTCAATAAAGTTAACAAACATTAATTTTTTCATCCATTTTGAGATTATTTGATAAAAATACAAGTTTAAAGACTAAAAGAACTAAATAGAGAATTAAGATGATTCTTTTATAAAATTGGAGGACCAAAAAAATCATTATGCCAAAATTCACATCACAACATATTTATATGCATATCAAAATTTGGATAACGTACCAGCTGGTTCTCAAGTCCTTTTAAAATTTTCCCTTTTTATGATATTTTAAATAAAATTGAGATTTCTTTTGGTATCTTCGCTCTTGTTTTTGAACTATATGTATTTTTTAAAAATAAAATTTTATTTTTTAATTTCTAGAAATTTTTTATAATTATCGTATTTTTTTCTGATTTTTTGATATATTTTTTTGAGATTTTTCTAAAATTGTTTGACATTTTTTTTGTATTTTCGCTCTTTTTATATTTTATGTTTTTTTAAAATAAAAATAAAAAATCTTTTTAATTTATGAGAATTTTATATATTTTTCTTATTTCAAAAAAAAGAGTTTTTTAGCTATTTTTTTCTGATTTTTTTAATTTAGTCAAAAGAAAATACAAACCCAACGATATGACAAACTAATTAAAAAAAAAATGATAACTGAGTGCAATTTAAGGTGTAAATAATATATTAACCCTAAAAAAAGGGTTTTAGGGAAAAGTTAAAGGTTCCAAATACCGAATGTGCATATCGTTGAGTGAAGAATTAGCGGGTAATTGTGGGCATGGAGTTTTACTGAAAGTAGCAGTAGATGAAATGAAAAGCGATGGTTGAAGGCAAGGCAATGTTAGATTTAAGTAAGGTGTGGATCGCTGTTTCTAATAATGGGAAACATTGAAATGATAGTTGAAGACTTCTTTTGTGAAGCTTTGGCTCAAAAAGGTTGGTTCAGTTTGCAGTGTTGAAGAGTCACTACCCTCAATGCCATATACCACTCTCATACACTCCAATTTTTCTTGAAATAAGTGAATATTTAACCAGTAAAGAAGGTCGAAATCAGAAATTCCTTTTTAAGGGAATCTGAACTTAAATTGTTTTTTAATAGTTATATCTTTATAATTTTTAAAAGCTTAAATTAAATTTTTATCATTTTTAAAGAGTTGAAGTATAATTTTATCTTTATTAATTTAAAATTTTTAAATTTTTAAATAAATAATTTTTTATTTTAGGAGGACCGGAACCCCTGTCAACCCCCTAAATACGATAAGCCACTACCACTACCACTACAAGTAAGCCACAACTTGGATTCTACAACTCTCATACTTGTTACTTTCTATATTTAGGGTCAGTTCTTCATTGCTTTTGAGAAGTGCTTTTGAGAAATTTAAGTGTTTGGCATTGCTGTTAAAAAGTGCTTTTGAAGAATAAAGTGTCCATTTTAGACATGAGATTATAAAGTAACAAATATGTATTTAAATAATATTCAAATTAGTTAATATTATGATATTTTAGCAAAAATATAAAAAAATAATTTATTATAAATTATTGTTAATATTTTAATATATAATATTAATTTTAAATATTTCTAAGTAATTAATATTAATTATTTATAAAATTTAATTAGAATATATAAACTATATTTAAATATTTAAATATAAAAATTAAATATTTATAATTAGATATTGACACGATTGTATTATTATAAAAATTATATTTTATTTTTAATTAATTAAACACCTATCAATTTCGTTCCAACTGTCATTGTATTGTAATGTTATAATGTTTTTGTTATAATATATGACAATGCACATTGTTTGTCATATTTTTGTTCCGATTTAATGCACACTACTATTTTAGTGTAATGTTTGCCAATAATTGTTTCAAAATGGTATGAACTTTGGACCAAAAGAAAAAAAAAAGTTATATAAACAACAATTCAATAGAAAGCCGACAAAATTAATTGAAGTTGGTTCGGTTCGGTTAATTATTTTAACAGAAAAAAGCTCAATTCAACTAACGGTTTAGTTAATTATAGTTCAATTAACAATGGATCGAACTAACTATTTCATCACCCCTTAGATTAAATGTTTGAGAATATAAAACAAAATACTTAGAATTATAAAAGCAAACACAGTTTCAATTGAACAGTTTAGCGTGTATTGCATTTCATTTAAAGGTTCAGCTAAAATCTTTAAACAGAATCAGACCTATAGTAATAAAACTAGTACATACCATGATGTAAAAAAGTACAAGAGAAACAGAAGAGCAAATTTCAGTCCACTCAGATGTTGAACATATTTTGATTAGACCAATAAAATCAGCTATCCACTATAACATACTTGAGAACTCTATAGGGAGTTGATACACATAAAGCATGAAAATGCTGAAGCCTGCATAAAACTGGAGAGCCTTCCACAACCTTGACAAAAAAGAAACAGAACATAAGCTACTAAAAACATTAACCAATGATAAAATCAAATTCATTGACAAAGAAAATGAAATAGTACAATGTACAAAGAGTCAAGAAGCAATCACCTGAATAGTCCTAGAAAATTGCTAGTCAAAGACCAATCCACTAGCCCAATACAGCTTCCAATGAAAAATGTCAGAGAAATCCACGAGGGATGGCTAATTCCCACAACCAGCTGAATAGCAGGTAGAAGTAAATAGGAAGCAACTTTAAGATGGGAACCTTTCATGAAATAAACATTGGGTTAAGAATCTGAGCAAGCATTAATACTTTGGGTTAAGAATCGTCAACAGCAAGCAACAGCTATGTCCAATTTCTAAAACAAGGAACTCAAACATAAATATGGTCTGAGTTACACATGATATCACCTTTCAAAGTTCAAGCCATGCTTTCCAATCTCTTTGTCCCACTTAAGCACTTGGAAAACAATATCCCCTTCTCCTACATTTGGCAACCTACTTGACCGCTTCTTCAATACAAAGGAAAAACTTGCATCCAAAAGGAAATATGTATATAGAGAAAAATACTCCAGTAAAAGTTGCATCCAAAAGACATGCCAAGTTCATGGTCAAAATATAGCAGAATCCAGTAGCAATCTAAATTCAACAGACATGCCAAGTTCATTGAAAAAAATATAGCAGAATCCAGTAGCAAAACTTAATATGCAAAGATTAATGCTAATGCCACAAAATTTGAGTTTAGAATTAATGAGACAATTGCAGTAAGTTGACAACAAATGCAACAGCATTGCCTACATACCAAGTAATGTTCTTTCACAATCTCCACAACAGCATTTACTGTTTGGTGCAGCTCCGAGGCCTTGGAAGCTTCTCTTTTGTGCTTCTAAGATCAACAAATTTCAAGTTAGGCTCAAAACAAAGTCTACCACAAAAACTTCATAAAGGGGAAAAGACCAATGTTTCAAAAATTAAAGACAAGAGAAACTCTAATTCCAAAAGTTTTTCATCTGATAGAAATACATATTAAGGTTGCAGAGAAATAAAGTGCGAAAGAGGGCTAAACCTTTTTATGTGTTTGGCTTTTAGAGCTTCCCTCTTGTGATTTCTCAACAAATTCAGATTTCAAGGATAAATCAACAAGGCGTTCTGCCTTGTCAACATCAAGAACTGCAGCTTGAACAACAGATCCAGTTTCTAAAGAAAGTCCACCTACTGAAAATATTACAACAGACTAGGTGTCAATTGTTGCAAGAAAATTAAAAAATAAAGATAACAAAAATTTAAGAGAAAATACATACATTGAGAGTGTGTGATAAAGCCTAAAACATCGTTATATTTGTCAAAGCTGACTTGCCTTTCCAATTTTTGCCTCAATGACACTGCCAATATTAAATCCTTCAATCCACTTCAACTCAGAACCATCAGAGCCCAGTGATTGCAGCCTAGCAATCTAAATTCAACAGACATGCCAAGTTCATTGTCAAAATATAGCAGAATCCACTAGCGAAACTTAAGATGCAAAGATCAATGCTAATGCCACAAAATTTGAAGGTACTGCAGCCATTTCAGTCCATAATATAATGAAAACAGATACATTTAAATGAACCCTGAATAAAATAGCAGTACCTTACTGATGTAGACAAATAAATTATGGTCAAGAGGTAACAAGTTCATTTAGTTCAATGTTCACAGCATAATACAGTCAACGTCCATTGTACAGAAATTTAGGCACCTACAGATCATTCCATATTTTCTCAAAGAAATAATGCTCATTTCAAATGATATTTCTGTCTTTACACCAGCATCACCCACCAAGATTAGGTTGGGTATTTCTCTAGATTAGTATGAATTGCTGACAAGGATAAACAATCATGAACTCGTTTCATGAAGTAGGACTAGAATATAAATGTGCATCATCATAACATAAAGGAAGCTTGGCATTTTATACTATTTAAGCATTTTATACTATCATCATAACATAACAGAAATTTTATATTCAAGATGATCATAAATTCTAGTTAAACACAACTGGCATGAAAGCCTTAAGATTAGATGTTTCTTTCATATCAAATTTCTCAACTTATCACAGGGCAAATTTAAAGAAAATAGCCTATAAAACATGAATTACGCATCTAAATTGCACAGACATAAACCAAAAGCTGGTGAGTCGCACAACATAGTTTCAAACACTACTAAAACAGAGCAAAGTTAAAGACAATAGCGTAAAACATAAAATCCCCATCTAAATTCAACAGATAAACTATAAATGACACAACATAGATTCCGATACTAAAAAAAAGAACTCTAACAAGAAATTCAAGCATATAATGAAAAGGATGTTTCTTAAGCATCAAATTACTTCATAAATAGAGAATCATCAAATGGATATCACTAAGCATTTTTACCTCATTGATGGCAAGGACTTGCCCATTGCTCTTCTTAACCTTCTTCAGCTTTCTCAAGAGGTAACTGATGAATATTCAAGAACAAACACTCAAATCAACAACTTCAATAAAATGGCGATTAAATTAACCCCAAAAAAAAAGATTCACAGATAGAAATGAAAATAATCACTAACCAGAACTTGGATTTGGCCCGAACCTCATTGATGGCCCAAAGCTTCATCCTGTAAATCTTAGGGTGCTCATCGTTCTCCGTTGGAAGAGCCTTCCCAACAACCTGGTACTGGTGAAACTGCAACCATAAACAAAACCAATATAAAAAATCTTTTTTTTTTCTTTGTGGCATTAATTCAAACAGCTTAAAAGCATTACTCCTCTATTTGGTAGCTAAGAAAATGAACCTCTTTTATCCCATAGTTTACTACTAAATTTCAAAGAAATGAAAACCCAAACATTCTAATGGATCAAAACCCATTAATAACATTGCAAAATTGAAACTAAATTTCAGTATAAAATTTAAAAAAAAATGAGGAGAAATCATAGAAAATCGAAGTAAAAAAGGTAGGGAAATTGAGAACCAAAGAACCAGCAGAGGGCAGAGGGTAGGGAAATTGAAAATCAATCCCAGACAAACAAAACTATACAGAAGAAGAGAAGAAGAGAAGAAAAAAATAAACTCACCGGCAGAGGGCAGAGAAACAAAGAACCAGCAAAGGGTAGAACAAAGAACCAGCATAGGGCAAAGATGAGGGCAAAGAACCAGCAGAGAGCAGAGAAGGGCGTTCGCGTGTGGCTAAAAAAGTAAATGAACCAGCCAAAAGTACTTTTTGGCTGAAAAGCTAAAAATTTTTACTTCTCCATCTGCCCAAAAGCACTTCTCAGCTTCTGAGAATCTGCTACCAAACGAAGGTCGTTCTTCATTGCTTTTCAAAGAAAAGCACTTTTTCAAGGAATAGTCCGTCTGTTAAGCAATGAAGAACGCAGCCTTAGTCAACAAGTTTGGGATACAAAACTACTTCAACCTAGGCTTTGGTAGAATAGAAAGAAAATTAGAAATATAAAAATTGAATGAGTTAAAAAAAAAAAATATATATATATATATATATATATATATTTCTTTGGAACGTGTTTGGTTGAAAAGATAAAAAAAAGTGATAAAAATAATTTTCTTTGAAAAATGAAAGGAAATAAAATAACTCCAATAAATTTAAATATATTTAAATAAGTAATAAAAATTATTTAAATTTAAAGTAATCAAACCCTAAAATAATTCAAAACACCTAAATTTCAAATTCAAATAGTCCAATGATTAAAAATATTTTCAAATTTTAAAATTCGGATTCTCGCATACATATTTAGCATTATGACTGGCAGAAGATGCAAATTAATTGCAGTTAAATTATAAATGGGCAACCTGAGTCAAGAAAAACCTCTATGGGTTAAATTTTTTTGATTCTATTAAAAATATTTTTATTAAATAAATAATAATTTTTTGAGCAATAATAGATGGTAAATTAAATTACTTATGTTTATTGGATTAAAAATTTACTTTACATTTAAAGTGTTATGTTTTCATTATTAATAAAAAATAGAAAAAGAAAAATATATATTATTTTTGTTTTAAATAGCAAATTTTAATTATTTATACAATAAAATTTTATAAACAATAAATCTAATATATTACAAGGCATAAATCTCAAAACTATACATGGACTTTGGTTTAATGTGCAATTTTATATACGAAATTTTGATTTGATTCAATTCTCACGAATAATTAACACAATTATTGATATAGCATCATTTTATGTTTATATATTGCATATACATATAATTATATTTATCCAGTATAGAAATAAATTGGTGTAGTTATTTATTTAAATGTTTGTAATTGAATCAAAATCAAAGTTTTATGCGTATAATTGCACCAAATCGAAATTCATGTATCAAACTGCACATTGAATTAAAGTTCATGTATAATTTTAAAATTTATCCCTATAATATAATTATATTAATTAATTATTATTTTAAGTAATATTGTCTTGCATTAATTATTATGAAATAAAACTGTATTATACATTATAAACAATGAAAATGCTTTAATTATATTTAAATTTTTATTATAATGATTGAATTATTAAACAAGTTAATATATTTTAATTATATCCAACATTTCAATTTGCAAATATTATTTTACACTAATTAAAAATATTTTCTTTATTTTCCCAATTTAAATATTTTTATTTACTCTAATTTGGGAGAGGAAAACTAGTAAAAGGAAAGTAAAACAAAATTTTAAGGTGTAGAATGTCTTTTTAGTCTTTTGTAAATAATTGGGTAAATTGCATTGCTGGTCACTAAACTATACATAAATATTTTTTTTGGTTACTCAATTTTTAAAACTTTCAAAATGATCACATGACTAATCAGGTTTATTCTTTTTAGTTTATCTTCGATTAGTGACATTAACTATTTGACAGGAGGGTGAGGTGACAGTCCAAAATTGAGTATAATAATAAATTTAATTCTTAATTTTTACATATTATGTTAATTTAGTCACAATTTTTTTTTTTAAAAATACAACGCACCCAAAAATGAAAGTAATTCATTGAATGACTTTTACAACAGGCTGAATCGGCGATAATTGTCGCCACCGGAACTGGTACTATATGGGCCAACTTTCAAACCTTAGAGCATGTTTGGTTGGGTGTATTGGATTAGCCAATACACCCCTAATCCGTGGGCCCCACTAATCCTCACTTAATCCCGTGTTTGGTTTGATGTATTGCCTATTACAGGCCTATTACAACACGGATGTATTCCTCATTTTCTCTGCTTCAACAACGATTAGCCAATCCGTTTCAAAAGTAAGGATTAGCTAATCGTTCTTGTTTTACCCTCCCCAGCCAAAATCTGCTGCTCCACCCCACCCTCTCCCTCCTAACATCAACAGCAGTTTTCTTCGAACCAAATCTCCACCGTCTCGTGTTTGGGAAGCGAGAAAGTGCGAGAAAAATGAGCGGACCGGGGAAGAAAGTCGTCGATGTCGCGTTCAAAGCATCAAAGAACATTGATTGGGAAGGGATGGCTAAGCTTTTGGTCTCCGATGAGGCTCGCAAAGAGTTCGCTACTCTTCGTCGCACTTTTGATGAAGTTAACTCTACTTTACAAACCAAATTCAGCTAGGTCTTTTTCTTATATTCTCTCTAATCCCTAGCTCCTTTTTAGCATTTTTATTGATTTTTTTCATAGATTTGTTGGGTTAATCCGTTGATTAGATCTTAGGGTTTTAGTTTTTTAATGATGATTTTAATATTTTATATTGAAATAAATTTTCAATAAGGTTGAATTTTTTTGTTCAAGGTTTGATTTTGGAACTTTTTTTTTTCATTTTTAAGGAAATTTTAGTTTTGTTCAAGGTTTCAGTCCTATCTTGTTAATAATCCGATTTCTTAAGCAGGAACCTGAACCCATTGACTGGGAGTACTATAGAAAGGAATTGGCTCTCGCCTGGTAGATATGTACAAAGAGGCATATGAGAGTAAGTTAATTTGATAGTTATCATATTTGGCCTACTCTCTATCCAATTTTCCAATCATCCTATATATGGCTATGCTTAGATCAGTTGCAGGTCTGTAAAATCATAAATTGTTTGGCTTCCACATGTTTGTGTTCCTCATGCGGTGCCACTTCCTGAATTTGTTACTTTGAAGATCATCTCTATGGTACAAGGGAACTATTACTTAGTTGGATGCTGATATGGTCACCTTAAGTAGCTAGCTCTTTCCTTTCTTCACTCTCAGTTTTTGGGGTTTTGGAAGGGGTATTAGTAAAGTATGGATTTTATTGCTATTGCTTTATATTTCTCTGACTATTTTTTACGGAAATATCAATGCCTGACCTATATCTGGACCATAGATATGGGGATATGACCCTTCAAGGACCCTACAAATTCTTGGAAAAAAGTTGAACATACCCATTTTGGATATTTAGCCTGATCTGACACTTGCACTCGAGTTTGTGTAACACAGTTATCAATCATTTTCCAGCTCCAGATCTCCTTGATCTTTCCTAGATCAGTTCCATGCCCCATACTTCACTGAAAGTTAAATGGAAATCAATTGCCAATGAGGACATTGTTTAAATTGGCTGCTATTTTGTTTGCAAATACAATTCTTATTTGTGTGCAATTCACTTGTTGAATGCTATTAGCATTTAACAATTTCAGATTAATGCCGTAGATGTTTCATTTCAATAATGCTATTATGTGATCAGATTCTTCTGGACACCAAAACTTGAGATACTCTTATACTTATGTTCAAAGTAGAATGAAGAAAATATAGACATCTAGCTACTCAATTCTCACTTGTCTGCAATTTCTAGCAGTCGAAGTAATCATATTATCATGCTTGTTATAAGGTTTGGATGGAGTTTTGAGGGATTCACCGTTACAAATGTTATATACTCTTCCATTGCAGGTGTAGAGATCCCCAAGTTTGTTGACACCGTCACTTCTCAATACAAACCAAAATTTGATGCATTGGTGAGAATCAACAGGATAATTGACTCTCTTTTACCCTGTCTCCAAGTTTTTTCCTCGAATGATGTGCTATTTATTTGTGGTTATAGCTTGTAGAATTGAAAGAGGCAGAGGAGAAATCCTTGAAAAAGTCTGAGCGATTGGAGAAAGAAATTGCCGAGGTTCAAGAACTTAAGGTAATAAATAAAACAATGCCGAAATGTGTGTTGTTGTGTTCCAAATCACAATTGCTGAATTTTTTATCTTTTTTTATGAACAGCAAAAGATCAGCACCATGACCGCAGACGAGTACTTTGAGAAACATCCAAAGCTTAAAAAGAAATTCGATGATGAGATCCGGAATGACTACTGGGGCTATTGACATCTTTGTGAATTTAATGGCCAAGCTTTTGGTCTCGACTAGAATTTCTGAACCGTTTCTGTTGTTTTAACCCCTTTTTCTCTTGTGCGGTGATCTGGGTTGGAAAGATTAGGCTGTAATGATAAGAAAATAATTGTGTGAGAAAAATTTATCCAATCATTTGAGAAACAAGGTGGATCTTGTAAGACATGCATTCTATTTAGCAGGCATCCGCAGTCATACTTTCATGGCAAAATTTTTACTGTCTGCCCTCTTCATTCCATTTTGTTTTATGTTTATTTTTTGAATATTATCTAGATACAATTGAATTTGGACACCTATTTATCTAGATCCATTCTATATGTATTTTTTAATAAGTGGTTATTTATATTATTAGTATTTTGAAATTTTAAATTTTATAAATTAATATAAAAAAGGTTTTTACATCAAGAATGAATTTATTGATTCAAGTGCATCTAGACAATCATTTATCCAAATTCATCGGGACGTGCTTTTTAGTTCTTTTTAATATTAATTATTTTAAATTGTATAAATTCATATAAGAAAATTTATTATCAAGAATTTTATGAAATTATATATTATTATTAAATTATATGTAATAATAATTATTTTAAATTATACAAATTCATATAAGATAATTTATTAGTTATAATTATTTTAAATTTTATTAAATCATATATTTTAATTAAAATATATTTAATATTAATTATTTCAAATTATCTTTTATAGTATCATATATTATGATTTGAGTAAATTCATATAAGAATATTGATTATTAATAATTTTATTAAATTATATATTTTAATTATAATATATTTAATAATAATTATGTTAATTTATATTTTATAGTATCATATATTATGATTTGAGTAAATTCATATAAGAATATTGATTATTAAGAATTTTATTAAATTATATATTTTAATTATAATATATTTAATAATAATTATGTTTAAATATGATTAAATTATTTATTATTGATATTAATAATCTTATTAAAATTTAAATAACAATAACAATAATAATTTACCAAAACAAATTTCTGCTAATTATTAAGAATTTTATTAAATTATATATTTTAATTAAAATATATTTAATAATAATTATGTTTAAATATGATTAAAATATTTATTATTGATAATAATAATCTTATTAAAATTTAAATAACAATAACAATAATCATTTACCAAAATAAATTTATGCTAAGGGTATTCTAGTCATTTTAGTTTTTTTCCATTATGCTATTACACCTCTATTCCATTCAACCAAACACAAGATTACTATTACGCCTCTATTCCATTACATTCAACCAAATAGTTGATTTGCTATTACACCTCTAATCTAATACACCTCTAATCTAATATCTAATACAACGAACCAAACGCACTCTTAATGTTTCACGGGGTGCACGCTTTCAGTTCCACCTGCAAAATCTGCTCCTCGCTCGTTCCATGGTGCTTTAGCTTTGGCTTCTCGTCATCACCACCATCATCTGTATGAAGAAGGGTTTGCTCTTAGGGCTTTAGATTAATTTATTATTTTAAATAAAATACAATGTAATTTATACAATTTTTTAAAATTTATTATATTTTTGAAAATCTGTGTATTTTTATTATTTTTATTTTTTTAAGAATTACGAGCAATTTGAGAAAATTTGTAATGATGAGGGTAAATTTTTTAAAACTATGATTAAATTGATATAATATATAAAAATTAAAGACTAAATTTATTATTATACTATTGGATTATCATATCTCCAACAAAAAATGGATTAAAAAAGAACAAATCAGATTAGTTAAGTGATAGTTTAAAAGTTTTAAAACTTTGATGACAAAAAAGAAAAAACATCTGAACATAATTGGGTGACCTATAGTATAATTTACCATAAATAATTTTATGAAAAGTTATAATTATACAAATTATAATCCTTTCCTGTCAATTATTTATCTAAACAAAAATATTAAATTAGAGTAGGTTTGAATGGGTGGTGCATTTACCTACAGTTAATGTAAAAATAACGATGACGGTAAAATTAGATACTATAACAATACTGTAATATGAGAAAAAAAATAAGCTAAACGCAGCACAACACATCTTACCGTCCATCCAAACTCAACCTTACTCTTTTATTCAAACTAGACTTGTTTATGAGTCAAATCACTTAACTGAATTCAAAGCCCTGCTTGAAAATAAAAATGTTTAAAGACAAAAACATGATATCTAAAAAATAAACTTGAGTAAAATTTAAAGCCATATTCAGCCTAACCCAACACAAGTATATTATATTATAAAAATTAATTATATAAAATAATAATTATATATTTATATTCAATTATTAATCCAATAAAAATTAAGTTACTATTCAAAACCCAAAAAAAAAAATTACCCAATAAAATAATCCAACTCAAATATAAAATTTTAAAATACATATTTAATCCAAACCAAGTCAGACCCATATTTACCTTCTTTTTTTTTTTTTTTTTTAATTAGGCAAAACTTGAGCAAAATTTTAAACCTATTTTTCAAATCAGGCTAAACTCGAACTTGAAAAATTAATCTAAATACCTTAGATTACATTGACCCAACTTGAATCTGACCTAACCTAACCCAACCCATGAGATATAATCACTTTCTTTAGCTTTCCACTCTTTTAATACAAAAGTAGTGTTAAAGAGTAACTCGAATCAGATGACCAAAATTATAACATTTAAAGAATGCGAAGTTCATAACACTCCAGGAAAAGAAACAGCCTCCAGATAAAAGAGAATATGAAAATGCAAAAGCCTTGTAAACTCGGTATCACAGTTCTTGACTTGCATGAAAGCTTCAAAGCATACTTATCTATCACTTTCAAAAGTTGAATAAATGCTCCTACAAAATCTGCCCGCACATGTTGCCAAGTCGGCTTGCAGATTCACAAAAATAGCTAAGAAAGAAAAATACAGTGGACTAATTTTGAGCTTCAAACGTGGTCCTTTTGAGGCGATAACATCCCCTGGATTGTTGTCCTCCTTAATCACCAATAAGCTCTAGCAATCAACACTGAAAACCGCAAGCATAAGACACAACTGACATAGCAAGCAGACAATGAAAGACAAAGCATCCACACAATATAGCAAGTAGAACAATGAAGAGTTGCTCCACAAAACAAATGATTGCTTCAATACATAAGCAACTAATAAAGTTCTTGAAATTTGAAATTTGCATGCCATACAACATACCACCAAATCAAAAAGATATTTCCAATAACCCCAGATGAACTGTATAGATTTGAAGGATTTCGAATTGAACAAAATGTTGTAGGGAAGTGGCTAAACAATTCTAACCTCTTAAAATTTTATGAGCCATGGTAAAATAGAAAAGAAAATTGAACATCATTAAGGGAGGATAAGATAACATGAAAAGCCAAGTTTCATATGATTACAAACGATTTGTATATTAAAAAAAGAAAGAAAATCAAGTTATAAATACTAGTATGTGGTACTGTGGTTAACTCAATAATATTTGGATCCATACAACATGCCAAGTACTAACATAAGAACAAGGGAAATTAACTTGCATGGAAGTCTTTGAGATAATAGTCTAGTGGCACAACACAAAATGCAGAGGAATATATTAAGAAAAATCCCAAGGAACCATTACCATTAAGTTTGTGTCTCAGTCTCTTTTGCCTCAACATCATTTGTAGTGCCATTCGGCTCCCCAGCTTCAGTATCCTCCGCCGGTGGCTGGACCTGCTCCTCTTCTGGCAATGGTTCTTCCACATAATCGTTCTCAAAAGCATCAGCTGGGACCTCATAAATCCTAACTTGAGGCTTTGATGGATCCTTCACAAGCACATATTTCCCCTCATTCAACTTCATACACAAATCCACGATGGACTTCACAATCCCCCACATATTAGCAGTATTCAGATTAATTTGTGCAGCAAAATCCCTTGGCTTATAACCAACAACACCCAATATCACATGGTTAAAATGATCCCTAGGATGAACCCTCGAAACATAACCCAATTTCATCAAATCGGCACTAGCTAATATTGATTGAGCAGTCCATTTAGCCAACTTATTCGCATTGTTCTTCAACTCGGTAGCCAAGACTGCCCCCCTTTGTGTTTCCAACTTCTGCCTCCAATCAACACCAGAATACTTGGGATCAAACTCATTAAGCGCATTCAAAGTGAGGAAAGACTTTTGATTATTAACTTCAACAACACTCTGAACCTCACACCGTGCAATCAAATACATATCATTATCAAGTTTCCACCTCCTATACCTATATGCCACAGAAGCCACCTCATCACCTTCATTGGCAAATGGGTTCGGCTCATCAAAACTAACCTTATTCCCATCCCTAACCAAAACCTGCTGTGAAAAATTCTGATTTATGTAAGCTGCTTCAACACTCAATGAATAAGCAGAGTTAATATCATCTTTAGCTTCAGGCAATGGCTCCTGAGAGGTCTCGTGGACTGATAGCAAATCTAACTGTGACCCATCTCTTTTGTCGAAAAATAGTTTATTCCCAACACGTTGAATCACAATGTCCCAAGAATAAACTGACCTGGGTGCACACATTAACGTTGCCAGAATCGTATCAGTGGCGAAAACAGTTGCTTTGTCCTCATTTGCCAATCTTCGGATCACCGGGTCGTCAGTCGTGGTGACTTTAAAGAAGTTTCTGTTCTTGAACCTCTCGAGTCTCCGTTCGTTCTTCGGGGTAATTCGATCAAAGGAGCGATCGTAATACTCTAAAGCACCGCAGAGAAGTAAATCTTCAGGTTCTGGAACGGAAAAGGATAATTTGGAGAATGTTGAGAAAGGGATTTGATCCAGCATGTTCCACTCTGGTTGGATATCGACGGAGGATTTGAAAATCGCAGCTTCACGACGTTGCTGGTTCTGGTTCGATCGGTTGAGATTATAAAGACGGTCACGTCGGGCTCGTTCTTTTTCAGCTTCTCTTTTACGGGCCTCAACTTCTTCATCTCGCCGTTGAGGAAGTTGAGGTCGGTGTTGGTTGAAGCGCCACTTGGGGCCAAATTTAGGCCGCGTGGGCGGCTTTGCGTCGACTAAACGGAAGGAAGAATCGTCTTCGGGGTTTGCAAGAGGGAAAGTATCGAGGTCGAGCGAGAAATCGAAGGGCGACTCTGAGGAGGCTGCGCCAGGCTTCCCTGAAGAAGGGCGGTTAGATGGGTTGGCATTTGCAAAAGATCGGGTGAAGTCGGCGATTCGGCCGAGTTTTTCAGAGCGGGAGAAGGGAGCGAAAGGAACGTGAAGAGGGAGAGTGGTGGTGGTGGACGGCGCGGTGGCGGTGGTGGAGTCGGGCGGACCCCAGCCGTCAGGATTAAACGGAACGGCGCCTACTTCGAAAACTCCTACCATTGTCGACGGATCTCTAGATTTTGCTTGCAGTGGAGCCGAAGTGTATAAAGAGTAAAAGTGTGTAAGAAGATAAAAGAAAACCCTAGTCCGACGGAGGGGATCTACATTGTCTTAAATGTCAGGTTTACCATAGGAATTTGGGCCTTTTGTTTACATTTATATGAGAACTCGGATCTCTATTTGGGCCTCCACTATTTGAGTGCTACTCAAATAAATATATTTTAAGTGGGAAGAATCTCCTTGCACTAATGTAAAACTTAAAAGTGGTTTTATATTTAATTTTTAAGTGACATTTTATTATTAAAATTTAAATATTAAATACTTAGATTAAAAGCTTAGCTTTGTAAATGGCCTATATTAATAATTTTTTTTATGTTATGGCAATAGTTTTGCCAATGCAACATTTAGACAATAGTCAAACATGGTTCGTAAAGGTGTGTCGAGAAGCACTAAACAAGGTTGAGATGATAGTTGGATGTGGTTCACACTAGTACACTAAAATCCACTAAAGAAGATGTAAATCCATTAAAGATGTAAAAAGTTGGGCAGGGTTTCAATGGTGTGTTAAATGCTTGGAGTTTTTTTAAAAACGAAGAGGGTTATACAGAGCAGTTTGATGTGGCTTCCACTAAATAGGTATCGTATAATGTAAGACCATACAGCGCTAGTAGTAGAGCCTTAGAGTGCTCTACTAGGATGTGATTGGATATACAACTTGGCCCTACTCTTATAGAATCAACGATTGTAACATCCCTTACACGAGTCAAATCAATAACTAGAGCAAAAGATGTCACATTTCAAGATTAATACATCACTTAAGTTCCATTATTTTCTTTAAAATACCTCAATACATACCTTCAAAACATCATGTAACTCATCCATGTTCAATCACTAATCATTAACCACACAATCTTCAAGACATTCCCACTTCAACAAAACTTGTTTTCAAGGCATTTCACTATCTACTTAACACATTCCTTACCTAAGAACATGCCACATTATTGTCCATAAATTGAAATTCATACTTTTCCATATTACTGTGTTGATGCAATGTGATTCGGTAAGCCACTCACGAACACTTTTCACATGATCACTTTCAGCACACTCTTTTTAGCTAGATTTCACTCTTTTGCTTCTATTTTCTTCCTTTCACACTTTTATCACTTTCTTTCCTTTGTCTACAATACTTTCATCACTTTCTTATCTTTGGTTACTATAGAAATTGTAGCATCTTTGGTTTGGCAGGTCTTAAGTTAGACTGAGAGTAATATATGTGGCGTAGTTCTATCCGCCTAATAGTTTCTTTTAGGCGTATAGAATGGGCGCATAATAGAAGTTGAGATATTAGGTAAAGAATGACCTTAAAATGTGTTGAGTTTTAAAGAAAAAGATCTCGGTAAAAGTATTGGGGAAATTGCAAGTTGGGTTAATACCAAAGGTATTGTACGCCAAGTTTGATTGAAATTACTATGCTAGTTACGTTGTAAACATTCTGGTTAGGAATCAATTGAGTAGATGAGTTAGGTATAAATAAATTTATTGGATGATCATTTGTGTTCTTTTCAAGGGTCGTAGACCAAAATAAGGACAATTTTGAAAGATTGTGACACATGTCAAGTTCCATAATAAGGATATAGGTTGTATATATATGTATTCAAGTTTGAAAAAAAAGGGGAGTTTTCTTCTTCCTTCTTCTAAAGTGTATTATCTTATTTTTAAGGAACCAAAAACATTTCTTTCTTCTTTAAGCTGGAAGTTGTAATTCTATATTTTTATCAGTAGATACTCCATGTCAAGGTAAGTATTATGGCTCTGCATGTTAAGTTATGAAAGTTTAAGTCTGTATGGGTACATTAACAGTAAGATGAAGAAATAAAGCTTTGCATGGGGGTTATCTATGCTCGAGATGATGGTAAATAGTATGCGAAAGAGTTTTAATGGTGTTCCTATGTTTTGTCAGCAGTGGTTGCTGCAGTTTCATGATGGAAGTTTGAATCTGGAGTTTAAGGTGATGTACGTGGGCGTCAGGTGAGTTTTATGTTGACTCATGTATGTATACTGATCATATTGTGAGTCATCTATAGGAAATTGATTGAACAATGGATTCGAAGTCATGAAAAGTATATTATATGATCATTAGTGTACGAGTATTGAAACATTGAAGTATGGTTGAGTACGTATATGTCTGAAATGTATGCTATGAGATGTGTGTATTCTGATTGAGTGTATGTTAGTGAAGTAAAAGGTTGAATTTAGATTGTGTCAATACATAAAGTCTCTGTTAAGAGAGTCTGGGTCTGTTCATCGCAGTGGTGTCTAATGGAGTCCGTTGGGACTAAAAACATGAATTCTGATATAAACTCTGAAGGAAAAGTCCATGGTCATGGTACCCTCTGAAAAAGAACTAGGGAATGGTGATTACCTAATGGGGTTCTCTGTGTATCCCAGGACGATGATGGGCAAACCTCACGTAATGTGAGTTTAAGAAAATCCATATCGTAAACATGACAACAAAGAATAGCCTTTGTGGCGAACTCTAAATGGAATGCATTTGTGGCGAACTCTAAATGGATCTCCTTAGTGGCGTACTTTATCTGATTGCATGTATGGTGTGCTTTGCTAAGTTTATGTGGTGTGAACTATCAGGAATATTTTGTAAGCTATGAATCTGAATGTCTGTCTCTTTTGTAATAAGTATGACCAAGATAAAGTATTGATATGCTCTGGAATAAGAGTTGAATAAAGTCATAAAGGTTCTGTGGAAAAGAAATGTATATCTGTATGTTGAGAAGGGTATCTGTCATAATAAACTATAAATATGAAAAGTGAGGGATATTACATCTTCTTCTAAATTTATTCTGAATTTGAGTTAATGGCATTTTGAATTATGAGATTCTGATATAGCATGATATGGAGTTCATTTGGATGTTATACGTAGTGGATTATCATTATGAATATGTGTACAGATCTGGATCAGGGTATGTCTGAGTGTGAACCAATGGTATGAAACTCTGCATAAGTATCCGCCACATATATATATCCACCTAAGATAATGTCAATAAGTAGTTGTTTAAAATAAGAGTATGGATTAAGGTGTGGATTGTTGGAAGTAGTTTCTAAGGGTATGTTCTGTTAGGTAAGTATTATGAGACAAGAGATTTATGAAATGATTGGAAGGATTCCTCAGTTAACAAGATATGGAAGATTAATTATGATAAGGACATGATAACTGACGTATAAAAGAATGATAACATTGTGATGGTATCAGCCGAAATAAATGGTGCAGAATATGGTTGACTCGTAGAAATTCATACAAGATTGCAATGTATCCATAAATGTATGGTTATAGTAGGATTCATTAAGTACTTTTGTACTTACAAGGTTTGTTATTATTTTTAGGTTTGTTGTTGAAGAGGCTTCGCCTGGAGGGACAACGCTAGGACTACGCCAAGATGGTGGCGGAGTGGGCGATTATACATACAATGGATTTATGGCGCAATATTGAATATGCCTTTTGAGTCTGCCTTAAAACAAAATTCAAACTTGTAAAGGCATGTATCAAATATGATGTAATAAGTTATTTATCATATATTTTATTTTAAATTACCAAATGTTAAGCTTTTCTTTTGGAGCTACAAATAACAATTTTAAAATAAATGAGACATTGTAAACTATTTTTGTTAAGTAATTTGTATCGTTTAGTAACACTCGAGATCCAGACCCAGTGAATCGGGTCGGGTTTTAGGCGTTACATATATTTCTAAGATTTGGGGTTGAAAAGTTGAAATTTAATGGAGAACCGAATTCTAAGAGAACCAAAATTTTCTCTCTTCCTCCATGCTATGGACATGTGATGCATGGATGAATGAAGAAAATTATTCATTATTCTCTTTTTATAATCATAAAATAATATAAAATATCTTATAATAATAATTTCAATCCAATGGCTAATATTTCATCTCACTTTCCATCAAAATCCAATGGCTCAAGATGTGCCAACACTTCATGATTAATAATTATAATAAATATATTTATCTTTGATCCAATGGCCCTTATTAAATCCTTCATCATAAAGCAAATCCAATGGCTCAAATTCAATACACTGTGTCTAAGAGCATTTTGGTAATTTTACCAAATTATCTCACTTGCAAAATAATTATTTTGCCTTTGAAATTTTTAATATCTACAATTGAGCCATTCCAACTTTTGGTATAATTGTAACTTTAGTCCTTCAAATTTTCTATATTTTCAATTTAACTCCTCAACTTTTGAATATTTATGATTTAACTCCTTTAATTTTCTTTTTTTAAAATTTAATCCATCCTCAAATTAATATCTAACAACATATTACTTATTTCAACTTCCTTCGGTATCGAATACCCTTGTTGTCTATTACTGATATATCACACATATTCCCAATATAACTCTTCACTTATATAGCACATTGGTTTTACATGATTTAAGTTTAAGAAATTATTTTTTATACAAGTTTAATTTATAAAAATTATATTATAAGCATGAACACATATAAGTGTTTGGGATGATTATGTCAAAAAAATTCTAAAATAATACTATAAATCTTAAAAAAATTATATTGTAAAAAGAAATTTATGTGTATCTTAATTTTATAAAATTATATGAAAAATTATATTATGTAAATTCTAATTTTTTTTGAAGTTATGGCTAAAATGCATAATATAAAAAAATTTATAAAAGCTAAAAGTGTTATAATATACTTATATATAAAAAATTATGGTAAAAAAATATAGACATAACTTATTTCATTCCATGCTATATGATATAAAATGTGTACTTGCAAACTATTTAATTTAAAACATTCTAAGCTTTGAAATGTGGTTTAGAGGATATTTGTTGTTCTAAAAAAGATTTCCTATATTAACAATATCACCTCAATATAGCATAAAAAAAAAAGGTTGGGTTGTACAAGCATGTTGCATACAAAAAGTATATGGAATAAGGAGATCTTGATAATCTTAATGACATATACAAAGTTTCAGATTTAGATTCAGATTTGGATTATGGACTTGATTAAGGACCAACAAATGATGATAGTAATGGACATGTGTTAAATGTTAAAGAGGGAATAGCCCAATAATATGGAATGCTAGAGAAATTAGATAAAATTGCATTATAATATTTATTTTTCTTGTTATTTTTATTAGTCGTCGTATTATCAACTACTTTCTTGGACTAATATATTACATATTATGATTTGATTTTAATTTTTGCTACCCGTTTAGAAATTATTTTATCGTATTGATAATTTTTTATAGTAATGAATATTTTTAAAAATACAAGTTACGTAATTGTGCAATTACAATTTGTACTATTGAACATGACTTATGAGATTGCGATGTCATTACACTCTATCAGCCAAATATACCTAGGGTATTACAATTCTTTGTAAATTACTACCCTAGTAGTTACACTTTCATCCAATTATTATATGTTATCCAAACATACCCTAAGGGTGCTAATTATTTAGATTAACTAATGAGATTATAATAATAGAGGGACCAAACTAGATCAAACAAAAGTATATAGATTAAATCGTAAATGTAAGCATAGTAGAATGACCAATACCATAATATGACCTAAGATAATCTATACCTAACCCTAATCTTTCGTTTTATAGAGTCATTAAATGTTTAATAAAAGTTAATTATTCAATTTATCTTTTATCGATTTATATATTACATATTTGAATATTAGATCTATTATTCAGTATTAATTTAAAATATTTATATGATACATTAGCGGTGGAAAGTTTTAGCTCCACGTGTAGGTTTGAGATTTTGCTATATATCCTCAAATTGTATTTAAAAAATTAAAATAAAAACATGGTAAAATCTCAACTCTACTTGTGGAATAAAAACTTTCTATTATTCGTGTACTAAATAATTATCCATTAATTTATGGAGCAAAAAAAATATTCATTCACTTTAAATTTAACATAAAAGTATGAGAACTAAATTTCAAATATAAAAAATTATAACATATTATAACATTTAAAAATTTACTTTATAATTAAAAAAATAATTAATCCAACTTGTAGCGTGAGTGCAAAATCACTAGTATATTCAACTTTCACTTTGTTAAGATAATATTTTTTTTGGTAAATTATAAGAGGAGGGTAAAACTTTAACAACAAAACAACTAGTGTGATTTAAACTCAAACCATAATCAGGACATTGAACATCCTAAGTAGGAGGTCAATACACGAGTTCTACTGTATAGCAAAATTTGTAAACGTTATATAAAAATAAAGTGTTGTTTATACTTCTGCACCAGTCTACAAATATGATGTTTTAAATTAATTGAAGAAAAATAAAGAAAAAAAGGCAAGCAAACGTCATTCAATACATACAGATGAATTTATTCTTTTTTCATACATAGAATAGAATTAATATAATTTTAACAAACATACATATATTGTATTATAATATTATATGATCCAACTTCCTAAGAACTTCTCCAAAGACTTCCACAATTGATTGACTTCCTTTTTGTTCATAACATAATTGAATTCTCATTCCATGTAAATATATGTCCTGGCATTAATCTAAAAAGAACAAAAGGAAGTTTCACTGAAAATTACAAACATGCCTTTATACTAAACTTACATGCTTTTCTTAGGTGGGAAAACCTTTTCTTCCAATCTTTCATGAATATTATTTTTGAAAATTAAGTGATTGTATGAGTTGAATCTCCTACATTTTTTTTAACAACCATCTTTCTAATTGATTATAAAAAAGGCTTTTGCCAATAATCTTAAGAGTCAAGTATTGCGATTCATCGGTTCAAACAAGTTAAGGCTTTCTTTCTTTGCTTTAAAATGCACTTTACATAGAAAATAGAAACAAGTAAAATAGGCTAATATTTATTTGAATTTATAAAAATTAAAAGAAAAAATAAACATTAATTCATTAGAAATTCATATGTAAATAAAGGTGGCATATTTCAGGAAAATAGATTCTGTGTTATATTGTAACACCATTTCCAACCTAAAACAACAAGAAGATTTCATATGGGGAATTGAAAACATCATTTATAATTTCATAACAATAGGTGTAGTTGCCAAGCAGCATTATTTCATGATTTACTAATCACCAAGAGGCATTGCTGACTCACATTTCTATATCCCTACAACAGTTTATAAGATCAATGATTCAGATTATTTACCCCATTAAGACAGTACCTTTCAGTACTTATTGGATGCATCAACATCGTGGACAAACTTGTTCAATCTTTGAGATATCCTGGCAGCTGCCGATGGCTCCCCAATCTACAACGTTTTCAACCCAAGAATTTCAAAAACAAAACCCACAAACCAATATTCATCAAAAAAAGGGGAGGGGGGGTAAATGAATGTGAAGAAAGCACAGTAGCAATGAGTACCGTGAGATGAATAGTGTGGAAAACAGTATCATCATCGACAACAGAGAAATTGGCATTCACAACCTCGACTCTTTCTTCATGAACAATACGGATGGTTTCATAGAAAATGAACTGACCGTTGAAGCCAGTGTTCAAGGCGATCGCCAAAGAAGAACCAATTTCTTGAATCTGGATTTGAGGAGATTTTGACCCATAGCTGCGACTTGTACTTGCCCTTTCCACTAATCCCCTTAATCCGTCTTTCATTTCCTTCATCCTCTCCAAGTTTGCCTTTAAACTTTTTATGTAATTTGTAGCTTCATCTAGTTGATCAGGCAGTGATATTGCTTCCTGCAAATTGAAAAAACCCCATGCATCATGCAATGCAAATAAAGAGGGGAAGAAAAACCCCAGATTTAGCAAAGATCTGTGCACATTTTGGAGCAAGTTCGTAGGTAAAAGATTAAGAGAGAGAGAGAGAGAGAGAGAGGAGTAAACCCTAGAGGTGTGATGTGGAACGAGGGAATTGAGCTTAGAATAGAGAGCTTTCATTTGAATTCTCCTGTTTCTCTCAATGAATTTCCTATCCATTTTTGAGGGATTAGGGTTGTTGATCTCCATGGATATTAAAGTATTTGTTTGATAAGCAATACTAAGCAGCTACCAACAATACTGAATTGAAAAGACAACCTTTGTTTTAAAGGCTCCCTTACCTATCTATATTACTCTCATTCACTGGATTAATAACACGTGGAATTTTAAGTAAATTAAAAATATTTAATTATTTTTAACATAAAATAATTAATTATTAAATATATTTATCTATGTTATTATTTAAGCTTTTGATTGGGTTTGTGTGAGTCAATTAGATACTCAAAAATAACTTAGGGTGTGTTGATAAATTTTTAATGTGTTTGATAATCATTTTTTATTTAATATAAAATTTTTAACAAAAAATATTGTTGAATAAGATAAGTAACAAGGTAGGTACTTATCACTCAATGTAGAAAATATTAAATATACTTTAATTTATTAAAAAAATAAATTAAATTATTTTCTAAAAAAATGAGATATTCAAATTACCATATTTATTTTTATCTAAAATTATCTAAAATATTATATTAATAAGATTAAAATTAAAAATTAATATTTACTTTTATCAAACAACAAAATCATATTCAGTATTTATTTTTAATAATTTATAGAACAATTTTCTAATAAAAATTCAGCACTTATAAAATTTTGCAATAAAAATTTCATATTTAATTCTTTAACACTTAAATTTTTAATTTATCAAACACACCCATAATTAGAGATTTACTAAAAAGTGTTTTTTTTACAAAATAATAATTATGATTTAAGGGTGTTTCTATCCTTTTTATACTTTTCTTTTAAAATGTTTTTATAAGATATTAGCATGGTGACGTTTAAAACTAGAAGTAGAACACCATAATCCTCATAAGTTCAACCAAACTTTATTTTTAATTTATATAAATATATTTTCTGGTGTCTCATAATTTAATATCAACAAACACAATATCTTATATAAATATGATAAAATTTCATATGCAATACAAATATATTTATAATAATAAATTTAATCACATGTTAGCATTTTTTGATAAATTTAAGTAGATTAATATTTGATGCACTAATAATATATAATTTTATGTATTATTAATAAAATTAAATAATTCAAAATAATAATATTTGATGTAAAACTATTTTAGTTTAGAAAAAAATTTGCTAAGTTTGAAGCGGTGGTGGAGTGTGATGGATAATTGAAAAAGGTGTTTCCATATTTACAGATGGCAAATATATGCACAAAAGTTTGTATATATCCAAATATAATTTGACTATTAGATGGTAGTTATATTCCCAAATGGAATTTTATAAAAATAATATTTTAATTTAAGTAAACTTCTGATAATGTGCCTAATTCTACTTTCCAAGAGAATGATGGTAAAGTTCATTAGAAAATGACAGTCGCATCACCATCTGATTTCTTATTGACCAACAATCTATGACTTCAAAGTTTGGTAGTGGTAGAATGTTATTTTGTTGGAAGAGAAAATATGTCCTTAATTTGAATTTTAGTTTATATATTTTTATTTTTATTTTTAAAATTTTAAAATACAAACTTTAACTGTAAATATTATATATTAAATTTTTGTTATTAGTTGTTTATATTTAATTCTATATTTTTCGGTAATTTAATTTGTTGAGTTCAAAATTGAGTGGATAATTATTTAAATTAATTTCAATATTTTTTAACACTTTTGAAGATATCGAAAGACTTATTTTTGTTTAAAATTTACTATATTGTTACTTGATATAGAAAATAAATAGACATGTACATAATAAGGTACAAAGTAATATACATAAATTGAAAATATTTTTAAATTGTTGAAAATATTTTTTATTTTTCATCATATTATTATATTCATATTTAAAAATAAAAATTAAAGTAAAATAGAAATTGTGATAATTATACATTTAAAAATATTAATTTAATAGAAGTTCTCAAAATTACACATTTAAAAATAATTATAATTTAATTTACGATTATTAGTTAAAAAGAGTCATGCTAATTTTAAAATAGAGTTATTACTTGAATAAAACGCTAAGGGCTGATTTTGAAGAATATGCTAGGAAAAAATATTGAGAAAGTAGGTTGTTTTATTTTATTTTAAATTTACTGATTTACATTGTTTTTTGATAGAAAGGAAAATGCGCCCTGTTGGACTCATTTTCACTTTGTTAATTTTTTTTCTTGCAGTTGGAAATTAGAAGTTTGTGGATTTATTTTTTGTTTGTGTTTGAGATAGACATTATTATAGTTTTAAGGTATGTTTCAATTTACGGTGGTGTCATGGAGCTGAGTGACCTAGAAAATTCATCTACCATGTGAGTATGGAGGCATCACCCAAGAAGTCAGATCGTGTTCCAACTCTATGTCCCAGTAGGTGGTGATTATACAGTCTCGGGTTGAAGTGTAACTAGGGCTTCAAGTTTATAAAGGTTATGTTGTCAAAGGATGGAGCATAAATGGAGCCCTAGTTGACAATGGTTATACGGTCACGACAACAAGCTTTTCCTCGTCAGATGAGGATGCTTTATAAAACCCAAATAGAAGTACGAGAAAGAAAAACGTAGTAATGTTTTAGTATAATCAAGTATTTCATTTTAACCATGTCCACCAAAGACGGTGGCCCCGTTACTATAACCTGTGATAGAATTAGGGTGTAACATGTTTTACTAATAAGGTCACTACCTTTGGTGGGGATGGACAGCACGAATTACTTGATTATACTTGAAGACTCTTGCATTTTCCTTCCTCGCACTTCCGTATGGGTTTTATAAAACATGCTCCTCTGCCGAGGAGAAACTCATTGTCGTGCCCGCATAACCATTGCCAACTAGGGCCCCAATTATGCTTCATCCTTTGAGAACATAACCTTTGTAAACTTGAAGCCTTAGTTACAGTTTAACTCAAGACGGTATAATCATTGTCAACTTGGACTTCAAGTTGCAATGCGATCTCGGCTTCTTAGGTGATGGCTCCATACTTACACGATAGGTGAAATTTGTAGGTTACCAAACTCCACAACATCACCATAAACCCAAACACAACTTAAACTATCACCGTGAACCCAGAGAGAAATAAATATTTAAACCCATAAATTTTAACATGTAAGAAAAAGAAAACAATTTAAAGGAGATTGAGATATGTTGGAGTAGGGGATGAGAACGACCATTTATATAGGGGATAGGGCGGGGTAAAAGAGAAATTTTTTAATTTATCCCAAGAATCTCGAGTTGCAATGTATGAAACTTATCTAGAGAATCTAGAGTTGCAAGGGCTCAAAGAAAGAAACAATCAAGTTGGCTTGGGTGTTGAAATGGCCAGAGAGAAAACGCTTTTTGCAGGAGGCATTTTCAACTGGTATGGTAGTGAAAACACTTCCTGCAAGACGCATTTTCCACTGACATGTCAAACATGTGACTTGCTGAAAAATGCTACGGGGGAGCGCTTTCTCCCCCACAAATTTAAACTTTAATTGTATACCTCAAAAACTTGTGATGCCTGGGGCATGTGTTGTTGCTAGAATTGTTTGATGTGCCTTGGGGTACGAGCTCTATAAAATAAACTCAATGCAATCCCTTGAGTTTGCATATTGAGCTTTTAAGCAGCTTGTTTCCATAAGAATACTTGGCATTGGGAATTATCGAGGTTGTTGTGAAAAACATGAATTTCGTACCTACGTTATTGATTCCATTAGGAATACTGACGGGGAGGTTACACGACTATTAGGTCATTGTGTGAAGCTGGAGTAAATGTTGATCCCCTTGTGGCATCTTCTCCCGACCTAAGATTGATGGGCCCTCGTCTTGGCCTCCTACGACGACGTTGCCTACTCCTTTCTGAAGTTGGCAATAGATACGACTTGCCATTATACTTGAACCAATTCATGTAATCTAGAGATTTTGCCAACTCTAGTGTGAGAAATGGTTTATGTGTTAGCAAGTAATCGTACCTACGATGCCAAATCTCGATATAATTCTTGTAGAATGTTGGCCAATCTTCCTCGAGTCTCCCTCGTAAGTTGATATTGTTAGAACGTCGGCACTCTTACGGTGCAGCGAAAAAATAAAACATCAGACGATTCTAACCATGGATCCATGTGTGAGGAATGAATCGGGGTGAAATAAAGGTTTCGAAATTACCGAATCTTTATTCTGAGTAGACAACGATGCCTTGGCAACGAGTAATATGATCTACTATCGAACCAAGCTGTAATCTATCGTGACTCCGGCCTCTACGTAATCCACCCAGTTGACAATGAACGGAAGGAATCCCAAAAACTATTTTTGGAGAAGACTTTGCTTTGACGGCTGCTCGACCCCCAAATAAAGAAAAACTAGATTTTTATATCTATTTTTAGGGTTTCTAAAAATTAAATAAATATAACAATATTTTTTAAACCGAAAATTATAATTACATTAATTATAATAATGATTTTGATAAACTATATATTTATTTGAATTTATATACGAGCCAAATTCATAACAACCTTGTACATATAATGTATTCGATATTTGATTACCCAATTTAATTCAAGCGACAACCAAATACAATACCGACTATGTTTTATTCCGCTCATTTCAACTATAGGGTGTGACCTTGTAGGTTCTTGTAATGTTAGCAGTATTACTAGAATGATTCCAATGTTACAAACAATGAGTGGCACCTAGCAATGCATCATTGCTACCTAAGTCACAAGAAATCATGATTCGACATAACATTTTTATGATTAACCTTTCATGCAATAATCCTTAAGTCCTTTATCTCTGGATTGGACACAAGTCATGGAATAGTCACACTTGCATAGTCCATTCCATGTTCCTTGATATCTTAAGTAGACTATGATATACAAATAAGTATGACATCTCATATCAGCTTATTTGAGCATAGCCATGCCTTTCTAGTCTCACTCAATCAAGTGGTATATCCAACATTAGCCTTTATAGAACAACAAGTTACAGTGTACGTTTGACTGTATCAAAATATACAACTCACGATGTTGAGATTATGATGATCTCAAGTCTGAGGATCATATACATATTAATCACTATGAGTAATGTTGTGACAATTACATAATAATCCAAGAAACATACTCATAATGGGTCAGTCCAATATGTTGTTCTCTAACACACATAGTCATGCATCAATTTTGACATTCCATATCAATGACAACTCTTTATCATCAATCAACTACATGTTAGTCTTAATGCATTATTGTTGTCCTAGCCAACAATAATACTTGACTAAGGACCTTTTAAGAATAATCATATTATTCTCAGGACATTATTATAAAATAGTTTATTTATACACACAGAAAAGAAACTGAAATAATAATGGTAACGCCTTATATTAATAAACATGATAAATCAAGTATGTTATTACAACCATCTCATTGATTGATCTTTAGGCATACTCTAACAGATATTTTACAGGTCATTAAGCTCCTAGGGTGGAGGTGGAATATGTTGCATACACCCGAACTGCTGCATCACTCGGTCAGATTTGTGTATCTTAACCATTACAAAACGATCAATGGAACTTTGACGTGCCAGATGTTGTGATTGACCAAAATTTTGGTTGGGATGCATTCTTGAATCCTCGAATCCACATATGGCATTCATACAAACTGCAATACAAATTTATAAATTTTAGCACGTTTATAATATTTAATTTCAAATATTGGAATAAAAAACCGATAAATTTGAAATTCATAAACTAACCTCCTATTTGGTTTGTTGATCTAATGCTAGCCAAATATCCTCGAGCTCGGTCTGTATACCACTGTGTCTTAAAGGTTGTTCCACCTATTCAAATAATTTATTTTTTTTCAAAATTACAACAATGAAAAATTAAAACGATAATGATATTATCAAAATAATTTTATCATATTATGAGTGAAAATTCATAAAGGAGGTCCATTTGGGGGCATAAAAATGTTAGTTGATACCATGCCTATGATTGAAAAAGGAGTATGCAATTACCGATTTTAACTTTTTCTGGTTTCGTCATTTGACACATTTCTCGATGCAATGTTGCCAGCATCGTTGATCCCCAACTAAGTCGTCCCACTTCTTTCAAGTCGGCTAGTAGTAGTAGCCACCTTAAATGTACCCGATGTTGAGATTTATCTGGAATGAGAAAACCTTCGATCAACCTCAAGATGAATGCGTGCTTGAATTGTTCTTTTTCAATGTCACTTGCGAAAGCCTCGATAGTTTTGAAGTTGTCCTCCAACCATCTTATCTCGATTCGGCTATCCCTAAACTTGTTCGACACATTCTCTAGTAGTTGCTCGCATGTGCTCCAATCGGCACTAAGCACTGGCCCCATAATGACTTCCCTATTGACCGATAGACCGAGTTGTAAACTAATGTCCTCAAGTGTAAATATACACTTATTGTAGAGAAGATAGAATATGTGTGTCTTCGGTCTCGATCTTTAAAACAAAACATTGATAAGTGGGCGATCCAATTTAGCCTCTTCGAGCATGCAAGCCACGTTTAAAAATCTTGCATCTCGCAAGTGTCCATAAATAACATCCGATGCACCTTCGCTTAAATTATTTATGTACGTCTCCAAAATCCAATCTTCGGGTTGAGTATATAAACATAAAAAATTAATAATGTTAATAACATAATAATTAACTATTTAAAACTAAATAAGTTAATAATACTTTCTTACCTTTAAAACTAAATAAGTTAATAATACTTTCTTACCATTTGTATCTGAACATTGGAGATATGCTTGTCATCCACATGAATAAGTTGATTTGCTATTTTAAAAATTATGAGTAAATTAAAATCAAAGAGAATAAAATTCAGAAAAAGATTTCTTAAAAAATAATTACGAATTGAGAATTGATGATTGATGATTGAGGATTGAGGATTAAGTATTGAGCTAAAAAGAATGAAGTTTGGAGGGGTTTATATAGGAAAAATTATGGTAGTTGGAGCTCTTGTAGCCGTTGGAATAGTTATCGTTGAAAGGAAAACGCGTGTAACAACCCATTTTTAGTGGTGTCAAAAACAGTGGTTTCGAGATCAGAAATTCGATGAGTAAGTCTGTAATAATTAGTTTTTAAATTATACGAGCCAACAATAATTTTTTATTGAATATTTTACTTGATGAATTTTAGCTAATTAAATTAATGGCTAAGTATTAGTGGTTATTTCGAAAGTCAAGTGGTTTCAGAAAATGAGGTATCAAGACCTCATTATGAAGGTTCGATTTAGATATTTTAATGTTTGAATAGCTAACTAATTAAAAAGGATTAACTTGTAAAAGACGTAAAATTTAATCACTATTGAATTTTAATGATTTAATGGTTTATTTAGTAATTGTAAGAGGTTTTATATTACAAATATACCATGTTATAAACTAGTGGACGATTATAGGTTTGTGATTAGTTAAAATGTATTTTTAAATAAGGGGTAAACCAATAATTAAGTAATTATAACTTAAGTAAAGTAAAACTAAAATTTTATCATCATCTTCTTTAACATTATACTCCAGCGAAAATAGAAAAGAAAATACCATGGATGGATTTTGAAGGTTTGGATGTAAATTCGTTTTTAATTCGTTTCTCTTAATTTTTATGTTTTTGTAATCGTTGTAGCTTAATCTAGCTAAGTAGGGGACTATTTTATAAAATTTTTAAAGGTTTTGGAATTTACCATTGATGAATTCTAGGTATTTTTTTTATGTTAAATGATGAATTTGTAATCTTGGTTATAGTTTAGAAATATTTTGTAAAGGAATTTTTGTTAGTTTTTAGTTAAATGACTAAGTTGATAAAATATTACAATTTACAAAGACTTCTTATGAATTTTGAAAAATTATGGGCTGTACTAGTTTAGAAAGAAATCCATCTAACATAGGAATTTATGAAATTTTAGTAAATTTGGAATTTTGGATTTAGGGACTAAATTATTTAAAATGTATAAATTTAGGGAAAATTTGTAAATATAAAAATTTAAGGGTATATGCGTAGAAATAAGTTTGATGATATATTTGAAATTGATATATTGAATATAATCATTATATAGATCAAGAATTGAATCGTATAGAGATTAATTGGGGAAAGAGAAAGTTGCGGATTAGTCCTTACGAGTTGAGCTAAAGCATAATATAAGTAAGTTTATAGTGCAATAATATGTATATGTGTGTTTCTTTATGATAATATATTAATTTCTAGTTAATTGTAATAAATTTGAAATTTCATTATTTAGTTGTAAATTATTAATTATTGTAATTAAGTACAAATAGAAAATGAATATTTTGGTAGTGGTAAATCTTGTGTTGCACAATATTGAAATAATGTAACATATTTATAGTATGTGTACGGAAATAAGAAGTGCCTCTGAATGGTTGATTTACTGATATTATGAATTTAATTATAATGCTCGGTTGAACGTAGTAAACGGTTAGGATACGATTGGCAAGCCAATAGGATTAGTATGCGAACTTGTATGATATTGCACTTCGGTGCCTCTGTTTGCACTTAGGTGCCTCTGTTTGCACTTTGGTGCCTCTGTATTTGCACTACGATGCCTCTGTTAGTATTTCGATGCTCTCTAGTGTGTTTTGGGGAAATCTGAGTATCCAAGTCAATTTGCTAGAGTTTAACGGGCCATGAAATTTTATGTTTAAATGTTAAATTACTTTTTGAGTTGGATTTATGTACAATGATATGTTTGTGTATATATATATGGAAGCATGGATAACTTTGGTTTGAGCCTGTGTATATATTAAATTATATGATTGAATGTTTTGGTACTAATGATATGTGATTTTAGAAATGGTTGTCAGGATTATAATGATTTAAGATTAATTAGTGATCATTTATAAGTTATGGGGAGTTAAATTAAATTTTAACTATAGGCTTACTAAGCTTCATAAGCTTACTTGTTTTGCTTTGATTTTTGTAGTTAACATTTTGCGGAACGGGTCAGACGGATCAACTTCAATGCTCACACTGTCCAAACTCTTTTCGGTAGCTTTTGTCTTTGGGTCATTTTGGTTGTGGCATGTATAAAGGGTTTGATGAGGTTAAGTTTAACATGTTAGTTGAATTTTAATTAAGCTTATATGGTTATGAATTGGTAAACCATATTTCATGTTGATACTATTTTAGTATGGTAATGTTGTGCCCTTGTTTAGGCATTGTTTTGATTTGGTATCTTTAATAATTTTGGAAATGTGGTATGGCCAATTTGATAGGCAATTTATGATGTTAGACATGTTTGATTTGCTTTCGGTATGCTTATTGGTATTTGGAAATTGCAAACATAGTTGTTAATTGAATAGTATGTGTATGATGGAGACCTTTTAGGTGATATGTTTATTGTATTTGTATAACAATTGTGGTGTCAATAAGGACACATTGATTTGGCACATAAGTTGTATGAATTTGGTATGTTATATGTGTGTTTGAATGTGTTTTAACCATTTAAATGTGTGTCGAAATGGTTTGGTTTGATACCTAAGTAATTAAGGTGGATTTGGCTTGCATTAGGGATCATTTTGGGAGCACATGGCTTGGGACACAGGCTATCACACGGTTGTGTGCCACACACGGCCACCCCACACTGTCGTGTGTCTTTTAAAATTTTAGGTGTAGGATGAACGACATGGTCTCAGATAGTTACACGGCCTGGCAACACGACCATGTAACCTAACTTCAAATGCACACACGGCCTAGCACACGGCCTACGACATGGCTATGTGACCCTATTCGAATACCCAAACGGGTGAACACTTAAGCTGGGACACGGTCGTGTGTCTCACACTTCGAATTATGTGACCCCATTTCTAAAATTTCCAAAATTTTCAAATTTGTTTTAAATTAGTCCCTGAAGGTTCTTAAACTATTTTTAATGCCCAGTAAGTTCGGTTTAACGTAAATGTACCTATGCTATAAATGTATTGTGTATTTGAATGTTAGTATTTAATTTAAATAGTAGTTTCTATTTGAAGTTAAATATTCTAAATTGTTCTGTAATACTCTGTAACCCTAATTCGATAGTGAAGACAGGTTATAGTTGTTACATTTAGTGGTATCAAAGTTACGATTTAGTCAATTCTAGGACTAATGTAGTGCGTATCGAGTCTAGAATATACATGTCACATATACCCTCCAATAGTGTGATGCTTTTGATTCATTTTGATTCGGTTTTTCTTATAGATACAAAATGTTGGCCGAATCAAATTGTCCTGTAGCAAATGAAGATGAAAGTAATGCCCAAGCATCCAATCAGGAAGCAAGTCAAAGTGTGTTAGCTCTGCAATCATTTGATAGTGAAATGAAAAATATTTTCTACGAAATGATGAATCAATGGTTTAGTGATTTTATGAGAGCCAACCCTATGGCTCCGCAACATCTACCCCTGCCTATGCCTCCTCCAGCACCTTCGTGTCCTCAAAATCTTGTACCTGCAATATCCCATTGCCCTCCCATTGATAAAATTTGTAATGTAGGGCTGAATAATTCAGGGGGTAAAGTTGACGAAGATCCTTCTAGAATTAAGTATTGGCTTGAGAATATATAGAGAGAATTTGCTGAACTTATGTGTCCACCCGTGGATAACCTGAAATGTCAATTTCACCATTGAAAGATGAAGCATGCTCATGATGGTGTATGTTGACAACTATGGTTCCAAATGATTGGGTTAATTGAGATTTCTTTCTGACAGAGTTTAAAAAGAAATTTGTTAGTCAATTATATCTGTATAGGAAGAAGAAAGAGTTCCTCAAGATGAAGTAAGAAAATCAATCAGTAGCAAAGTATGAACAGGAATTTGTTCGTTTGAGTAAGTATGCTCGAAACATCGTATCATCAGAAAAAGAGATGTGCATTCATTTTGAAGATGGACTAAATGATGAAATCTGAATGTTGGCTTGAGCTTTAAAGTTGTGAGAATTTGTGGAGTTATCAGAAAGCACGCAAAAAATGGAGGAAGTTTGTAAAAATAAAAGACAATCAAATATGAAGTCTTGAGATTTCAATAAAAAAAGGCCATCCAAATCAATTCAGAGTCATTCGTCAAAGAAATTTTGTAATGATGCTAGTCGGTTTACTTCTCCTTCAAGATTCATTGATAGAGATAGACCAAGGCAGAGCAATTTGAAATATGTAAATTCACCAGTTTGCGAACATTGTGGTAAAGGCCATTTCGATGAATGTCAATTCAAGTTGGGAACTTGTTTTAAATGCGGTTCCACTAAATATTTTCTTAGAAATTATCCAAAGTAATATAACAACTTAGGGTATCAAGCTTCCAAACCTAAGACTACTTTCCAGAGAGGTAGAAAGCTGGGGAATAGTAAAGGTGGTATAACTGGTTGAGGGAAACTGTTAATACAACAGAGCAGTCGGAGGCTAGAGCGCTTGGCAAGGCCTATGCTATTAAAGCTCACGAGGAAACTTCTACTTGAGACGTTATTGCTAATACATTCTCTCTTTTTGATATTAATGTTTATGCATCGATTGACCCTGGGTCAACTCATCTTATATAAGCATAACATTAGTAAACAAAAAGAATTTACTTGTTAGGTCAATTGATTACATTGTTAGAGTCACAAATCCGTCGGGTTCGTGTGTGTTAGTTAATCAAATTTGTAGAATGTGTCCACTGAAAATCCATACTTACTATTTTCCTGCTAATATAATGTTGTTGCCATTTGATGATTTTAATCTCATTTGGGGTATGGACTGGTTGACTGAACATGATGCAATAGTAAATTGTCGATAGAAGCAGATTTCTTTGAAATGTCAAGATGATGAACTTGTTTATGTTGAAGCTTATGGAACATGATATGCTACGAATATAATTTTGGCATGGCCAGCTTAGAAATGATCAGAAAGGGTTGTAAGCCCTATCTTGCGTACATTCTTAATTCAAGTGTGTCAAAAATGACAATTGATCAAGTGCCAATAGTTAAAGAATTTGCTGACGTGTTTCCCGAAGAGTTACCAAGGTTACGACCGACCAGAGAAGTTGAATTTATAATAGAACTTATACCAGAGGCAGCTCCATATAGAATTACTCCCACATATTTAAAAGAGTTTAAAGCACAATTACAAGAATTGTTGGATCGTGTTTTTATTTGACCGAGTGTGTTGCCTTGGGGTGCACCAGTTTTACTCATGAAAAAGAAAGACAGATTGATAAGATTGTGTATAGACTACCGACAGTTGAATCGAGTTACAATAAAGAATAAATATCCATTACTTTGAATAAACGATTTATTTGATCAATTAAAGGGAACTACAATATTTTCGAAGATTGATTTACGATTAGGTTATTACCAGTTGCAAGTTAAAAAGCTAGACGTGCCTAAAACTACATTCAGAACTCGTTACGGTAATAACCTATTGTAAAAAGATTGTAATAACCTAAAGCTGCATTTATGGACCTGATGAATCAGGTGTTTTTACCGTACTTAGATCATTTTGTTGTGGTATTTATAGGTGACATTTTGACTTACTTGTTGAACGAGTCAGACCATGTCGAGCATTTGAGGATTGTATTGCAGACCTTGCGTGAAAAATAATTTTATGTGAAATTTAATAAATGTAAATTTTGGTTACGGGAGGTTGGATTTCTAGGTCATGTAATCTCTACTGATGGTATTTGTGTTAATCTGAATAAATATCAGCAATTGTTCATTGGAAGATATCAAAGAATGTTTCTAAGCAACTTTTTGGGTTTAGCGGGATATTATCAGTGTTTTGTTAAAAACTTTTCCATTATAGCATATCTGATGACTAAACTATTGCAAAAAGATGTTAATTTTGTTTGGTCTAATAAATGTCAAAAAAGTTTTGATCAACTGAACAATATGTTAACCGAAGCTCTAGTTTTGATTCAACTTGAAACTAAGAAAGAGTTTACCATTTATAGTGATGCATCCCTTTGTGGACTAGGTTGTGTTTTGATGTAGAGTGGGAAAGTAATTGCTTATGCCTCAAGGTAGTTGAAGCCTTTCGAGCGAAACTATCCAAAACATGATTTAGAATTGGCAGCGGTTGTGTTTGCTCTAAAACTCTTGTGACATTATTTATATGGTGAGAAATGTCATATTTTTACCAATCATAAAAGCTTGAAATACTTGATGACTCAGAAAGAATTGAATTTGTGTCAGCGCAGATAGCTTGAATTGCTAAAATATTATGATTTAGTAATTGATTATCATCCTAGGAGAGCTAATATTATTGCAAATGCTTTGAGTCAAAAATCTCTTTTCACTTTGAGAGCCATGAATGCAAATTTGACATTGGAACGTGATGGTTTTATTTTGGCTGAGTTGATGGTGAAGTCAATATTCTTATCGAAAATTCGAGAACTTTAGAAAGATGATTTAGATATGTTGTCGAGGTTTGAACTAGTGAAAAGTGGTCAGAAGATTGATTTTCGTATCAGAGTTGTGATTGTTTTTATTTTCGGGATCGATTTTGTGCACCGAATGATTCTAAGTTAAAATGAAAGTTGTTAAGTGAAACTCACAGTAGCGTTTACTCGATACACCTTGGAAGTAACAAAATGTATAATGATCTATAAAAACGTTATTGGTGGCCCAGTATGAAATGTGAGATATTCGAGTTTGTATCCAAATGTTTGATATGTTAGCAAGTGAAAACCGAACATCAAGTTTCGTTAGGTTTGTTACAACCTTTGATGATTCCAGAGTGAAAGTACGAATGCGTTACTATGGATTTTGTTTCAGGGTTACCATTGACTCTGAAAAGAAAAGATATGGGTTATTGTTGATAGATTGACAAAATCGACTAATTTTATACCTGTTCGAATAGATTATCTGCTCGAGCAATTAGCTGAATTATATGTTTCAAAAATTTTGAGATTGCACGGCTTACCATTGTCGATCATTTCTGATTGTGATATAAGGTTTACCTCTAGATTTCGAGGTAAGTGTTGTAAAAAAGGAGTTTAGAAAACGCAGCGGAAAATAAATTTAGGGAAAAACCAGAGTTCTAAATTTTTTTTCCAAAATAAGATCTTGGTTGTGATATCTAAAGTAATAAACATTTAATCAAAATTCTATCTTTTCGATTCGTTTAGGATGAGCACTTCGACTGAGTAGTCTTCTCCACTATCCTCAAGCTCACGTCTACCGAGTGTGGGCTCGCTTTGAATCAGAAATTTTTTCACAAAATTACCAGTGGGGTAATTTTGTAATTTCTCTAAATATTTGGGTCAAGTTGTAAATTAGAAAAATATCTCTAGACATTTTCTGGAATAATCTCTTTAGAGAATTTTCTTTCTACAACTTTCTCTTAAATTTAAGTGTGTGAAAATAATGACCTAAGGCTCTCTTTATATAGGGAGAGCTTAGAGAGTTTAACTATGATTAAACTTAATCACTTTAATATTAAATTTAATCTAATATGATAAATATTAAACTAAATTTAATATTAAATTTTATTAAAATAATAAAATATTTATCTTGTTAATAAACATTAAATTAAATTTAATATTAAGATAATAAAATACTATTAAGATAAGTATTAAGATAAGTATTAAATTAAATTTAATATAAAACTATTAAAATAATATTATTTTTGGAATAATTAATCTGAAATTAAATTCTCTGGTAGAATTCCAGTAGGAGTGTAACTTTTTCCCTACTCAACCACCATTGACCAATTGCTGTTAGCCATCGGGACGCCACCGTCGTAGCCATCGGCACCGCCGTGTCAGGTGATATAGATGTGACACCCTTACAGTATCCCGAGCCAGTTCGGCTGCTGCCGATTCGGTCTGAGTCAATGATGACCCGACTGGTCTAGCCACTGGTTGGACTGTCGGCCCGATTTCACATATCGGGCCCAGCTCGACCAATTTTTGGGTCTTGGTTTTGGTTTTGGGCTCTCAGGCCCAATTTACGATCTCAAGTCCAATTTTTAAGTTTAATTACCTATTGGGCCAATTTTCTTACTTGAAAATTAAGTTCCAAAAATATCATATTAATTTTAATTGATTTGATTAATTTAATTTTACTTGATCAAAATTAATTTTTCTAAAAATCACTCAGATTTTCCAAATTAATTTTTCAATAAAATTCTTTAATCAAATTCTTTTGTTGAACAATTCTTACGACCACCTAATTTAATTCCATATCGAATAAATCGACCTCATTAAATTATTCCCAAAGTCGTAGAATTTTCTTCTGATTCAAATGCAGTTCGATCGAGCTTTTGTTGAGCTAGCGGGGGGACCAATTGGACACATACAATTGGGCTCTAGTGATTGCAATTATATCCAAAAGTATCGTTCCGATAATTCACAATTACTTAATCATGAAGTCAGTCCACAAGAAGTACCATAATTGAAAAACTCTTTATTGTATACTCTTTACGAAAGCAATTCATCCAACTACTTTGTCCAATGACATCGTCATATGTGTGTTACCCTCATATGATATCTTTGATTCCTTTGAGTTCAAATCATTCACTCAATACAATCCTATTTTATCTCATTGTCACCATTGTGTCTTTTTAATGATTAATATGATCACTGTCAACAAATGACTGTGATAAATTGCTCGTTCGAGAACAAGCAACCTGTGGCCACGTTCCATATTTATCAATCCACACAATGTCAATAAGAGGATATCATTAACTCTTTAATTGAGCTATGAATTCCACTGTTGCTAGTAAAGTCATGCCATACACAAGTCATATACGCAACATACCGGCTATGGGTTTAATCATCTTTAGAGCATAAGCCTCCACTTATATCAAAGCACATGAGTTGCATACGTATGGTCAGTGACTAACTCAGGATTTAGGTTAATCACACCATGAATGTCACAAGTGAATTAATTTACTAACGGTTTCAGAATTAATTCATCTTGGGTCTAGTCCAATGTATCATTCTACCAATGAATACATCTATGTCTTTAATCATGGAATCAATTGCTCCGATTAGGAGTGAGCATTCAATCGAATCGAATCGAATGAAAAAATTCTGAGTTAATCGAGTTGACGAATCATATTTTATCATCCTAACTCGATTTGAAATTTTCTCGAATCGAGTCAAGTGAGATGGAATTCGAATCGAATCGAATCTAATATATTTGTTCGAGTTAAATTAAAAAAAAATTTGGTTCCCTATAATCATTGTCACTCACCGTAATTAAATTTGTTATTAACTTTCACCCCCGCATAATTTATTAATTAATATTTTATATACGAGTTAGCTTCTTTACTTGCTTAGTTGCTTCAATTATTCTTTACTTGCTTAGTTGCTTCAATTATCTTTTGTTTCTTGTCACTATGTATTTTGAAATTAAAAAATATTAAATGTAAAAAATGTGATTTTTTAATAAAAATTATATTAAAGATAAAATGTGAAATTGATACCAACATAAAATTTTAACACGAATATTTTATGGAATCATTAATAATTTATTTTAACAAAAATTTATAAAGATTCAATATGATTAAATAATTTAATAATATAAATAGTAGATATAAATAAAATTATTACTATTTAGGTTTAGAGATTTTGTTTGGATGATTTTAATTTTTGATTTGGGGATAAAGGGATAGAAGTAAAGTTTAGGGAGAAAATAAAAAGGTTTGAAGGTTGAGGGAGTAAAATTTTGGGGGGAAAGTAAATGGGGAGTAAAATTTTGAGGGGAAATATTAAAAAAAAAAAAGGGAAGGGGAATGGGTTTGGGGTAGAAGGGGGATGGGATGGGATGGGATGGGAGGGGAGTAAAAGTTTTGGAGGAAGTGGGAGGGAGTAAAAGTTTTGGAGGGAAAGTAAAGAGGTTTGGGAGTTTGGGATAAAAATTTATAATATTATAGTTTGGTTTCGGTTTATTCGATTTATTCGAATTTTTCGAGTGATTCGAATTCGAAAACCAAACTCGATTCGAATTTTGAAAAAATTTGAGTTGACTTGAATAACTCGATTCGTTTAACTTGAAATTCAATTTTTTTTCGATTTCTTTCAAGTGAATCGAATTTTGCTCTCCCCTAGCTCCGATAGCCAAGACTAGCCATCTCCCTAATTGGAATTGTAAACGACATAATAATCCTTCTCAGTATTTGAATCAAAAGCTCACTTTGATTTTTTTACGAGATTACAGACTCATTTAGATTATCTACTGAAGTAAGTTGTCTTTCTCACAATGTAAACATTCTTTACAATGCCACTTATCTTTAGTTTGAACTTTAGACATCAATGAGTTAATATTTACTTGTCACAATTTCGCTATGCATGCAAAATATAAAAGATAGAAAATAAAAAAGACATAATAGTGAAATGTGAAATTAACTTTATTTGTTTATTTATTGTTCAAATAAATAGAAAAAAATTACATGTTTATTACAATATACACACATTTCCCAACAGTAAGTTACATGAGAATTTGGGCTTTAGATTAAATTTCAATATTGCTTTTCATCCGCAAACAGATGGTCAATCTAAATGGACAATACAGATTTTGGAAAATATTTTACGATGTTATATTATTGAGTTTGAAGGTAGCTGGGAAAAACATTTGCCATTACCTGAATTTACTTATAACAATAGTTATCAGTTGAGCATAAAAATAGCTCTGTACGAGGCTTTATACGGGTGTAAATGTAAAAGTCTGTTATATTGGTCTGAACTAAATGAAAGAAAGTTAGTTGGGGTTGATTTAATTCGAGAAACCAAATAAAAAGTCAGAATTATTTGATATAATTTGAAAGATGCATCCGTTCATTAGAAAGCTTATACCGATTTGAAACGTAAAGATATCGAATTTTCAGTTGGTGAGAAAATGTTTTTGAAAGTCTCCCATTGGAGAAAAGTATTGTGTTTCGGCAGAAAAGGAAAGCTCGGTCCAAGATTCATTGGACCATATGAGATTTTAGAAGGAATCAGGCCTATGGCGTATCGTTTGGCATTACCTCTGGAACTTGACAGAATCCATAATGTTTTTCACATTTCAATGCTCCAACGCTATCGTTCTGATCCGTCACATGTGTTGTCTACGGACGAAATTGAATTACAACCCAATTTGACTTACAACGAAGAACCAGTTAGAATTTTAGCTCAAGAAGTAAAAGAATTAAGAAATAAATATGTTCCATTGGTTAAAGTGTTATGTCATCGACATGGAGTTGAAAAAGCTATGTGGGAAACAAAATACTCTATGAAATCACAGAACCCAAATTTATTTTCAGGTAAGAAATTCCGAGGACAAAATTTTCTAAGGGGGGAGAGTTGTAACAACTTGTTTTCAGTGGTGTTGGAAACAATGGTTTCGGGATCACAAATCCTACTAGTAAATCTGTAATAATTAGTATTTAAATTATACGAGCCAACAAAAATTTTATATTAAATTTTTTACTTGATGAATTTTATCTAATTAAATTAATAGCTAAGTATAAGTGGCTGTTCTGCAAGCATGTGGTTTCAAATAATGAGGTATCGGGACCTCGTTTCTGTAAATCGAGCTTGTAAATATTTACAGATTTACTGTTAAGGTATATGAAGGTTCGATTTTGAAATATTAATGTTTCAATGGCTAATTAATTAAAAAGGATTAACTTGTAAAAGACGTAAAATTTAATCACTATTAAATTTTAATGATCTAATGGTTTATTTAGTAATTGTAAGAGGTTTTATATTGCAAATATACCATGTTATAAACTAGTGGACGATTATAGGTTTTATGATTAGTTAAAATGTATGTTTAAATAAGGGGTAAACTAGTAATTAATTAATTATAACTTAAGTAAAGTAAAAATAAAGTTTTATCATCATCTTCTTTAGCATTATACTCCATGAAAAAATAGAATAGAAAACACCATGGATGGATTTTGAAGGTTCAACCTGTATTGCATGTAAGTCTGTTTTGAATATTTTCTTGTATTTTTTTATGTTTTTTTAATCATTGTAGCTTAAGTACCTAACCCGGAGATATTTTGTAAAATTTTTAAAGGTTTTGGAATTTACCATTGATGTATTCTAGATATTTTTTTATGTTAAATGATGATTTGTAATCTTGGTTGTGGTTTAGGACTATTTTGTAAAAGAATTTTTGTTAGTTTTTAGTTAAATGACTAAGTTGATAAAATATTAAAATTTACATGGAATTCTTATGAATTTTGAAAAATTATGGGCTGTACTAGTTTAGAAAGAAATTCGGCTAGCATGGGAATATATGAAATTTTAGTAAATCTGGAATTTTGGATTTAGGGACTAAATTATATAAAATGCATAAGTTTAGGAAAATTTTATAAATATGAAAATTTAAGGGTATATGCATAGAAATAAGTTTGATGTTACATTTGAAATTGATATATTGAATTTAATCATTATATAGATCAAGAATTGAATCGTATAGAGATTAATCAGGAAAAATAGAAAGTTGTGGATTAGTCCTTACAGTGCGAGCGAAAACATAATCTAAGTTTATAGTGTAATAATATGTATATGTGTGTTTCTTTACGTTTATTTATTAATTGCTAGTTAATTGTAATAAATGTGAAATTTCATTATTTAGTTGTAAATAATTAATTGTTACAATTAAGTACAAATAGAAAATGAATATTTGGTAGTGGTAAATCTTGTGGTTGCACAATATTGAAAAGAATGTAATAGATTTATATAGTATGTGTATGGAAATAAGAAGTTCCTCTGAATGGTTGATTTACTGATTTAAGTATAATTCCTGGTTGAATGTAGTGAACAATTAGGATACGATTAGCATGCCAATAGGATTAATATGCGTGCTTGTACGGGATTGCACTTCAGTGCCTCTATTTGCACTTCGATGCCTCTGTATTTGTACTATGGTGCCTCTGTTCACATTTCAATGCTCTCTGGTGTGTTTTGGGGAAATCCAAGAATTCGAGTCAATTTGCTATAGGGCAACGAGACATGAAATTTTATGTTTTAATGTTAAACTACTCTTTGAGTTGGATTTATGTATATATTTATAGAAGCATGGATTACTTTCGTTTGAGCCATTGTGTATATTGAATTATATGATTGAATGTTTTGGTACTAATGATATGTGATTTTGGAAATGGTTGTCAGGGTTATAATGATTTAAGTTTAATTAATGATTAGTTTTAAGTTAAGGTGTAACACCCTATACTCGGTTTGGATGCCAAGCTTGAATATCGAGATGTTACACCACCGTCTTATGCCAACACAACAAGAAAAAGTGCATTTTTATCAAATTGTCTCCCCTTTTAACGTTTGCACAAGTTTAAAGTCTATTTTAAGCTTTAGTTGTTGTCGTTACATGCTAATATACATTAAATAGCATTAAAATAATAATTAAATATACATATGGTCCGTTTTAGCAAAATATCAGAACATTAATGTAGGGATCGATACTAAAGACATGGTATCGATATTTTTCTCAAGAGGTATTAATACTGCTTGGAAAATTGGTGCCAAAACTGCTTACTGTTTTTCACTTAAAAACTCAAACTTCGAAAATTATTGGTACCCATGCCAAAGTATCGATATTTCTACCCCGAGTATCGGTACTCGAGATAAAGTATCGATACCAAATCTCTATTCTATTTTCCTGTATGTTTGAGAATACAGAGGTGTCATTTTTAAAACACGAATATCGATACCTCTGATTCAAACCCAAAAAATATAACATTTTTAGGCATATAAGTCATTCCAATCGTACCAGTTCGAAATGCTATCATATCATCATCAAATAAACATTGAAACGACCATAATAATAGTTTCAAACATCAAAGCAAATCTAAGCAATAGTCAAAATATTACGTATCAAATCCCAAAATCCTAAGAGCAATCAAATCATAGAAACAACCCAAAATATCATATCCAATACTATTACTGAGACTACCATATTGCCTTATTCCCAAACATAACCAAATAATAAACACCTACAAATAACGAAAATAGGTTTTCTTGGATCACCTCTTAGAACCACACCACTCACACCATCACACAACTAATTTGCAAAGTTTAAGAAGGAAGTGGGTAAGCTTAACAAGCTCAGTGAATGCTCAGAGTAACCACAATGTATACACAATATCAAATGTTAATCAAGAGCATACTACAACACATTCATAACCATATTCCATTTGAATCATAATTACATGTTCATGCTTCATTAATTCATCTTACAATAATTCATCAAGACTAAACAACAAATACATGCTTTAAAAACCCACAAATTTAACTTATATATTTACAGGCATTTACAAGATATACGAAAACAACCCACTCCACAATTACATAAGAAATTTATTATGAGAACATACTAACGTTTTCATGTAACTTCAATCAACTCATTTAACATATTATTCACAATTAAAAGCAACAATCTCTTGTCATATTATCATAACATATAAGATCATATTTAAACGATAAATTGTAACTTGAGGCTATGAAACATAAAGTGAGCTCTATCATCACTCATCGAACATACGAATCTCCAACATACCAAATGACTTATAGAGTCGAACATATTTCAAAAAGTGAAGCATAAAGCTAACACTCTCTTACACACCAAACATGCCCGTTGAATGGAGTTTTGCTCACATTCCCTTATCTCTCCAACCATGTTCCAAGGCCTCAACGCCTAGCTCACATAATACATATAGGTGAGTACTCACAATCCTATGGCATGCCAACTATATCCAACGGTCTCATAAGGTTAAAAGGCCAAAATATTCACAATATAATTACACATTTTTAATTATTGATTTAATGCACATCATCCCTGTTCATATTCGTCAATTCACATCACAAACTTGTACACAATACATGCTTATCGAATTCACATTTAATTGCACTTAAAGTGCCACAATAATAATCATTGAGCCATCACATATTTTTCTACAAATGTGTCCATTAAAACCAGTACGTCATACATCACATACAAGTATTCTCACATTCCCTTCATAATAATATCACATTCCATAATTAAACACATATGTACTTACTGGTTTTTGCACACTTTCACTGCACAGTTATATCGCTAAAACAACATTATCACTCTCATTTAGCATATTTAATATGCCGACAACACAATACAATTCACAATAATCGTCACACATGTCTCACATCGCTATATCACATCATAATGATCACTCTACAGTTATTCACAAAATCACATAATTTATCGAAATAAAATAAGGGAAATAGAAAGCTTACACTGGAAAATTAGGGTAGGGGTTTAGGCTATTCCTAAGCTCCCAATTAACACTATGAATTACGGCTACAAGTAACGAATCCAAACACTCACCAATTATGCTTTCGCTGAAAAGTCGAAAGCTTAAACTAGCTTTTCCTTACCTTTCGCCTTGCTCGAAGAAGGTTCCAATGGTTTTGATGCTTCACACATATTAACCACACAATATACACAATCAATATTCAGCCAAAGACTCACTTAAACCAACTAAAAACACAAGCCTAAGCTATATTTCTCAAGAAATTGAAATTTTGACTAACAAACTTGGAACTCAAATATCTCGGTCTATACTTAATCTTTTTTACTAAAACGAATTCCATTCATCTAATTGTTCACCTATGACTGATTCTCTACCTTTAAACTACTCAAAACTAGTCAATTCATGATATTAAAATTTTTGACATGTTTATGGCAATTTTCACGAAAATTCATTAAATCCTTAGAAAACCTTAATGAAACTTTAAAGTAAGTTTAGAAACCTTCTAATCCTATTAAAAATAATTAAAAAACACTTTGAAACCACATTTTTATCCACAATCCCAAAATTCACCATTAAAGACTCGATTTTCAGTTTTTATTTAAAGCATGCGTTTCAATGGCTACAAATCTAGTTTAAGGGACTAGATATTATTTAAAACTCATAGAAAGTCAAATGGTTACCATTGATGGAAGAAAAATGAGCTTTGACACTAATCCGAAAAAACCCACATTTGGAGAAGATAATGTAGAAGATGAAGTTTTTGGGTGATTTTCTTAGTTTAAATGGAGGTTTTAAGGTTCAAGGGTGATAGAAATCAAAGAGGATTAGGAATTAAAAGTAAAAATTGATTGGGAGAGTAAAAGGGAAAACAAAGGGATGACACCAATATTGTAGAGGAGAAGTTGACGTGAGAACTATTTGGAAAAGGGGGCTTTTAGTTTGGTTTTGGACATTTGGTCAAATTGCTTCATAAAAACTCTTAATTTTGACTCTTTTGCAAATCAATTCTATTTTCAAAATTAAAGATATTTAAAACTCATTTTCAAAAATTGATTTAATTTTCTAAAAACCATAATTGAAAACATTATCGATATGCCATGTCAAAAAATTCTGAACACTCGAAGGCTAAAATTCCTAAAATCCCCCTAAAACTTCTAGGCCCTATTTTGGGTGTGACATAAGGTAAGTTAAATTAAATTGTAACCTTCATAAGCTTACATGTTTTGTTTTGTTTTCTGTATTTAACATTTTGCGGAATGGGTCAAACAAATCAACTTCAACGCTCACACTATCAAGACTCTTTTCGGTAGCTTTTGTCTTTGGATCATTTTGGTTGTGGCATGTATATAGTGTTTGATGCAGTTAAGGTTAACATGTTAGTTGAATTGTAATTAAGCTTATATGGTTATGAATTGGTAAACTATGTTTCATGTTGATACTGTTTTGGTATGGTAATGTTGTGGCCTTGTTTAGGCATTGTTTTGATTTGGTATCTTTAATGATGTCGGAAATGTAGTATGGCCAATTTGATAAGTAATTCATGATGTTGGACATGCTTGATTTGCTTTTGGTATGCTTTTTGGTATTTGAAAATTGTAAACATAGTTGTTAATTGAATATTATGTGTATGATGGAAATCTTTTAGGTGATATATTTATTGTATTTGTATAACAATTGTGGTGTCAATGATGACACATTGATTTGACACATAAGTTGTATGAAGTTGGTATGTTATATGTGTGTTTGAATGTGTGTGGAAATGGTTTGGTTTGATACCCAAGTAATTGAGGTGGATTTGGCTTGCATTAGGGGCCATTTGGAGAGCACATGGCCTGGGACACAGGCTGTGGCCGTGTGCCATTTAAATTTTTAGGTGTACGATGAACCATACGGTCTCAAAGAGTTACACGGTCTGGTGACACATTCGTGTGACCTAACTTTGAATGCACACACGGTTTAGCACACGGCCTACGACATAGTCGTGTGACCTTATTTCGAATACCCACACGGGTGAACACATGGGCTCGAACACGGTCGTGTGTCTCAGACTTCGAATTGTACACGGTTGGCCACACAACCATGTCTTTGTGCCATACGGCTTAGCGACACGACTGTGTGACCCCTATTTCCAAAATTTTCTGATTTGTTTCAAATTAGTCCCTGAAGTTTACCAAACTATTTTTAAGGTGCAGTAGGCTCGATTTAAGGCCCGTAAATGTTCTTATGCTATAAATGTAATGTGCATTTGAATGTTAGTATTTAATTTGAATAATAGTTTCTATTTGAAGTTAAATGTTCTGAATTGTATTGTAATGCTCCTTAACCCTAATTCGACAACGGAGTCGGGTTAGGGTGTTACAACGTGCCCTATAGGGCGTATTTTCCTCTCTCTCTCCAAAGGCAGCAGAGATCGGTAAATTTAAAAAAGAAACCTACTTACTAAAAAAAATCACTATATTATTCAAAATTAGCTGAACTTTAAGTATAAAATATAGGAAAATTTGTGATAATTATGATTATAATTACAATTACTAGTTAAAAAATTATGCAAGAAAAAGTTTTTCTAATTTTACTTTTAAACAATTATGCTAATTTTATTGATGTAAAATAGAGTTGTTACTTGAGTATAATTCTAAGCATTTTAATTATCACTTACTTAACATTAAAGTTAATTAGTTATTGTTTTTAATAAATTATATTCAATAATTTAAATAAGAAATATTATTTTATGCAGGGGTAGAGCCAGAAAATTTTTTGAGGGGGACCAGAATAAAGTTGTATATTTTTACGATAACAAAAGTAAAATTTGACCATTTTACTAACCTATATCTTTATACTTTTTAAAAGATTAAATCAATCTTTTTCTCATTCCTGAGGGGATCAAAAATGTAATTTTACCATATACTAATTTAAAAAATTTTAAATTATAAAAGGAGTAAAAGTGAAAATTTCCATATTAGGGGGGCGGGGGCCCTGCCAGCCCCCCTTGATTTTCCCCTAATTTTATGTTAATTAATGCAATTAAAAATACAATATTTAAAAATCTGATTAAATATTAAACATGTACAATCACATACAACTCATGTGACATTAGAAGCTAGTATGTTTAAAAGTTGAATCATATCAAATGAATTTTAAAAAATAAAAATTATTTGATATTAACATTTATATATTTTATAAATAAAATTAAATTATTTAAGAAAAATCTTAAAATATGTTAGATTTATTCCAAAGGAAAAACAAGATTATTTGTTGTAGAAATTTGACAAGACAAATTAATTAGCTAGTCTGGTCAAACATGGTGAGGCAAGACCAATAAAACAATATGTTGTAATGATTGTCGTAGCAATTTTTCATGTTTAATATCATATATAATTATCATGCGTAAAGTCGTTGACTCCTTAATCTGACGTTTTTATTATGTAGATATAATTTGTTTTAAAATTTAATTGATAAAATACTTTTAGAAATTTTTTTTTCAAAATAGTATTTGATAACTATGTGATATTATTAGTTTTTCTTATATTTTAACCATGGTTTTTTAAAAATAAAATTATTTAATGTAATAAAATTTTATATTATTCAATAATAAATTACGGATAGTTAAAAAAAGGGTTAATTATAATGATTTTCTTTTTCATTTGTAAATAATACATATAAAAATAACATCACTTTTTTTTCCCTAATTTTCTTCCCAAATTGGGTAATTAAATTTACTTTTCCTTAAATAAAAAAATGAATCAAATGTTATTTTCTTTACCAATAGTGTAAGTTGGGAAAATAGGCCATTTTCTCCTGAAGTGCAAAACCATTGACAATAAAATAAAATATCATTTTTATAGGACAGCGGTCAAACATTTACTCATTTTATCAATAGGTGTAGATGATTTTTCTTTATCAACATTTTTCATGTTTAGTATAATAATTAATTACGACTCCTTAATTATCTCATTTAAATAAAGGTTAATTACACTAGAAATCCTTAAAATATGACTTTTATATTAAATTAGTCTTTAAATTTTAAAATATTCTAATTATACTATTAAACTATCAATGTTTCGTTATTAAAATTGTTTATATTTTTTTATGTGGATATTAAGCATCACCCGAGATTCGAACCTTGGCATTTGGGGGAGAGGGGTGGGGAGGCTAAGCCTCAACTACTAAGCCTACCTTAAAATTAAAACAAAGTAAATTTGAAAGAAAAAAAATAGTGAACAATAAAGCTTCAAAAACATCAAAACAAATATCTATTTTATAATATTTATTTTTAATTATGTCACATAGGATTTGATCTGTCATTTAAAAATTAAATTAACGATTTTAATATTAAAAGCACCTAATTGATATAACCTTAACAGTTTAGAGATACAATTAGAATGATTTAAAGTTTAGGACCAAGTTATAAATTGGGATGTTTAATAAATTATGTCTTAAATTGCTAATGGATTAGTGAGTTTACACGCGACACGTGGTTGACAGAGGTCAACAGAAAAGGCAGTTTAGGGTTCTTCCATAAAAACATTATAATTAATGATTTACATATGGAGATTCATTCTTGTGCTTTGCCAAATAAGTTTCCAATTCAACATTACATTTTATTTAATCTATAATGATTTCAGTCCTTTTCAATATATTCCTAATTTATTTTCAACTTTCAAAAACTCTTCCTGTATTTTTCTTAAAAGTAATTAATTCCCGGTCGGTCGACTAACTTTGTTTTCCTTTTTTTCTGACAAATAAATCATACAAATTGCTACATAGCAAACAATTAGTCCAACACAAGACATTATCACACATATTCCAAATTATGTTTCTGTGAACTAAACTGAAATTTTGAGTTTGATTTAGTATTTCGGGGTTTATTTTATTAATTGAGTTTACCTCTTTGAATAACATATACATATAAACTATTAGATGGATTTAATTTTTCGATTATGACTATAAATTATAATTGGATTTGAGTTCGGATAATGGATTGGGTTTATATATTTTATTTTATTTTTGAATAATTTTATTATAAGTTCTGATCATATCTGTTTTCTTTATACCATCTTTAGAATTACCTATAGTCCGTTCCTAATCCATAAATAGGAGGATAATGCGCTTCAGCGCACTCAAACCCACATCCTCCTACATTGGCAATAATGTCCGTACCAATTGAACTAAGACTCAATCGGCTGGGTTTATATATTTTAAAAATATAAATATAAGTTTAATACATACTCAAAGTCAGTTAATTCATTTTTTTCAAAACCAAAATTGACTTGACTTACTCGATTTATCTAATCTCTCACACTGAATTATAACCAAACCGAATTTATGTTGTGTTTGTTTCACAAGCAACAACTTTTAAAAAATAAATTCAGGAAAAATTGTCAAACAACATAGTCTGTTTTGCACCGGTTCCGTTTGTTCCTCTCGGTGCGCACCATTCCGTAATAAATTGGTACAACCAACTCCCTTTTCTTCACCAGTAAAAATTTTGATCCATTTCAGTTGCACCAGTCGGTTCTGCTCAATTCTAATTGCACTAATTGGAACATTGTGCACGCCGATGCATGAAAAATATTAAAAGTATATATAAAATTTAATAATAAAAACTTTTACTAAAACGTTATGCATCGTGCATTTTTTTATAAATTTAAATTTTATTTAATATTTAAAAATATTTTTTATATACATATATTAAATATTTTTTAAAAATATCGATAAATTTAAAATAATACACTAAAATAGATGAATACCAATACATACCAATCTTAATAGAAAAATGGTACGTCTACTTTACAATACTGACTGTCTTGCAATAAATTCGGGTTTAAATTCAAATAGCGTAAAGGCTCAACCAATTACTAAAATTTCCCATTAAGCAATGGGTAACCCTTTGTTGGCGGTTTAAGTGATCGACTAACCCTTTATGCTATTTGAATTTGATTCAATGTCTATTGCAAGGTAATTAATATTGTATTGGTAGATACAATGTTTTTTTTACTATAATAGTTTACTATTTTAGATTTATAAATATTTTTAAAAATATTTAATGTATATAAACATTTTTAAATATCAATATGTTAGTGGTACAAAAAATTTATCTTTAGCTAAAATGTCCCATGATAGTTATGAAGATAATTCTATAAGCTTAGTTAAAAAAAAGATATGTCGAACGAGATCGAATGAAAGAATTTCTTGAAAGTTTTTCTTCGTGTACAATCTTTCAAAGGATGTTAATATAGATATTCAATGAGTCCGCTAAAGTAATAATTTGACAAATATTAAATGGTGCTGTCACGAAGGAGAGTAAATATATGTTATGCTCTTTTTTTTCTTAGCAAAGGTTTTTAATGAGACAATAGTGTTAATATTATGTAATTTTCTCATTCACTACTACTTTCCTTCACTAAGCTTTTATTTCATTTGATTTTTCATAAGAAGAATTTTAACGAGGCACATAATATTAATGTGATTATGTATATCCAAAAAAGAGTGTTATAAATATTAGATTATTGTGCATATCCATTGTGGTAATTTATTAATTTTTTATTTATTTATCACTATATATTCATTTATCTCCCTTTTTTTATCTTTGATTTTGAAAGTTGTATCATTATATTTTATCCTCGATACTTTGTACTATAAATATGTGATTCAAGTGAATGAGAATACAATAGTGAGATTTACTTTCTCTATTTTCTTTGCCATTTTCTAGCCTTCTTTTATTTATTTATATTTCTTACTAATTTTTTTATTTTATAGCAACTATTTTTGATAGTTTTATAGGTTTTTTTTTTTTGTAACTTTTAATAAAAATTTTAATGATGACATGACAATCCCAGATGTCATGTCTTCACATCTTAAAGTGTTATAAAAAATGATTAAATTGTTTAATGAAATCCAAGTTCGAAACCAATCTAGATAAAATAAAAATAAAAAATTAAGTTAAGAAAAATTTATCAAATTAAAAATTAAATGTTACTTTATCATATTAAAATACAATAAAATAAATATATTGGAACAAAATCAGCATATAGAATAAAAAAACTTTTTTTTGGGTAGAAAAATGATATTCAAAGAACCTAAACAACATTATGAGCCAATATAGAATTAAGAATAGAAATATTAAGTGATATTTGAGTAAGCAATCTATCAATAAACTAGGAGACTCTTTGAATATGTGAAGTCCCCTTATTGCAATTCTACTGAATCTTGCCAACCTATTTGCACAGGCATTTATATGAATGAAATCTAGATGCTAGAGTCTTCTACACAGTAGTTGCACATGACGAATCTTATTCCATTAAGTGGATCATAAGCATTGCATAGAGTTTGGACTAAAAGAGCATTATCAGTCTCAATCACCACTCGTCGATAACCTTTGTCCCATAATAAATATAAGCCTTCCATAATTTCTCGATCTTGTACTTGGAAAATAGATGAATCACCTATATTCTTCATGAAAACGACAATCTAATTGCCATGGAAGTCGCAAACTACTCTACAAACACCTACTTATTCACCGTTAAAGCTAACCAAACCATCCATATTCATTTTGATCCAATCAACTCTTGGTGATTGCCAAACTTTATCATCCATCATAGCTGACTTAGGCTAACGTGTGTGAGGGCCAATGTAACCTTCTAAACTCGACTTAGACGTTAGGCTCGAATTCAGAAGATTACATTGGCCACCAAAATGACCCGGTAAGCTATCGGGGTTTATAAGGCAATCATTTTAAAACATTTGTTTATCTTATAAGAAAACTTAGCCTATTTTCAGAAAAACTCATGAGTTAACAAAAATCGATTCAGTAAAACATTTGCCTTGCAACAATGACTACTTTTGAAAACTTAGTTAATTTTCAATCTAATTAATCTTCCAAAATTTATTGATAATCTAAAAGAGAAAAAGTGATTTTCAACTTAGTTTTAATTAAGTAAAATCAGAATAAATTGTATGCAAAATTAATTTCTAAATCAACGTTTCATCATCCTAAATTTTAATTAAATACCATGCATGCTAAATAAACCCTAAACTTAATCCCTTTGACATAGTTTAAAATAAAATAATACAATCTCTAAATAATAAAGACATAAAAAAATATTGTAATAAATGAAACCGAGTGGAGACCCTCCAAATGCGTGTCCATATCCTAACCTAGTGGGTTATCTGTAGAGATAGAAATAAAAAAAGGAGTGAGTTATGAAGCTCAATGTAAGTTCCATTATCAGAAAATCAGTGCAAACAGAAGATGACTTACACAACATAGCAAGTCTCAAAACAATCACATTCATATAGTAATTCAGAGTATCAATTCTTTAGATCAACACATCAATATCACAATATTTCAGAATTCACAGTTTATGTATGCACATGCTCATGAATGGCGATGCACTTACAATTTATTAGAAAAACTGTCTTACCCCACTGCTACACACCACACTATGAGTTCCCCAGGGAATGAAAGGAGACACCACTATAAGACTCGCATGGCGAGTAGAATGACAAAATGATCGTGGTATGTCTAAGAGCACGAGAAAATGGGATAATAAGTGTAACAACCTATTTTTTAGTAGTTTCAGAATAATGGTTTCGAGGCCACAAATTCTAATGTGTGAGTCCGTAAATATTATTATGTAATATTTACGAATAATATATGGTGTAGTAACAAAATTTAATTTATTGATTTTTGGTTAAATGGATGAACAATTAGGTTTAAGTGGTATGACCCTAAAGTCAAGTGGTTTTAGAAAATGAGCTATCGAGACCTCGTTTCGATAAATCGAGCCGTAAATATTTATAAAAATACTTATGGAGTGTTATTAAGGTTGTATTAAAGTTTCCTTAAGAAAATTTAATGTTTAGAAAGTTAATTAAGTAAAAAGGACTAAATCATAATAGTTAAAAAAGTCAATCGCTATTAGTTTAAAGGTGTTAATTGATTAAAGAAACATAATTGGATGGCCTTAATGGATAAATTATCCATTCTTAAGTTGGTTGACGATTAAAGCTTTAACTCTTTTAATTTTATATGTGTTTTATATGTTATAATATTATTAAATGATAAAAACAAAATAAAGAAACATAAGCATCATCTTTCTTCTATTGTGGAACCGAATGCTCCATGGGAGTTTTCTTTTAAGTTTTCGGCCATTTTTAGCTACTCATGCATAGTATGATTTCTTAATTCGTTTCTTATAATTTTTATATTTTTGATATCGTTGCAACTAGGTTCAGTTAGCCCGTACCTTTGTTTTTGAAACTGTTAAAGATTTTGAATGTTGTCATTGATGAATCTTTGTGATTTTAGATGTTAAATGATGAATTTTAAGTATTAGTTGTTATTTATAAGCATTTTGTTAAGTAATTTTTAATGATTTAAAAGTATATCTATGTTCATGAAAATGATGATTTCAAGTGATGTTGTTCATGTATAATGACTTATCTTATGTTAATTCAAGTAAATTATGAGTTGATGCACTAACATGTGTTGTTAATGATGTTTAGCTTGTGCCAAGCTTATGGTTGGATTATGTCATGCTTAATCTTAATGATATACTTTGAAATGGTAAGTGTCCAAATGTAAATGTGCTTATGTTCATGAAAAGGTTGTATGAATCAAAAGATATATTTTCTTATGAATGGCTTATCATGTGGTTGATTCCAAAAGAGTTATGTATAAATGCACTAACTTGTGTATTGATGATGATATTTTGGCTTGTGTCAAGCTTGTGTGATTGGTTGATGTTTATGCTTATGTCTTGTATTATGCAAATGATACGGGTAAGAAGAGGTAATGAAATGGTAAGTTCATAGTTGAGATGTAATATGATGATATAAAAGGATTGATGAGTTAAAGGACTTACTTATATGTGAGAAATTTACTTATGCTATGGATAAATTTACCTATGTCATGAATAAGCACACTAATTCATGAATTGATAATGTTATTTAAGCTTATGCTAAGTAAATGGAATGGAAAGTAAGTAAATGAAATGGAAAGTAAGTAAATGGAATGGTAAGTAAGTAAATGGAGTGGCTTATAGTCTTATGAAAAGGTTAATGGTTGTGTAATATGTCTTATAAAATCCTATTATGTTAGGAATGAAAAATATATGAGATGTTGATGGACTTACTCATTTGTGAGTTGATGGTTATGTAACTTTATAAATCTTATGGCATTGGTATAGGTTTACATTTATCTTATAATTTCATTATTGAAATGGAATATTATGTTTAAAGTTTATACGAGCTTACTAAGCATTCATTGCTTACATAATTATTTTCCTTTACTTTATAGATTATTGAAGCTCGACCAGTTTAGAAGCTTGTCAGAGATCTATGACACTATCCAACAATTATATCGGTAGTTTTTGATGTTTTGGCCAAGGTTATAATGGCATGTATAGGTGGACTTGTGTTTGAATGTTACTTGATGAGTTTGACATGTATATGTTATTTTGGATTAATGTACTTTTGGTACTTTTGATTCCTTGTTGGTATGTGTTAACATGGCTAAGTTTGATGCATGTTTTTATGACCAATATGGTATGTGAGGGTATAGTTTCAAAATGGTCAAGATAGGCTATGCTTTGGAAAGGTATTGAATTATATGAGTATGATTGAGATGTGGTAAGTATTCATGTTTAGGTATGTTTGAATGATTGTATTTGAAGTGCCTTGTATGGCATATTGGTTAAATGATAATGGCCTATTAAATTGGTTGTTTCATGCATGTTTTGGTAAAGTTTTGGTGCTTTAAAGTTGTGCACAAAATGCTTATACGTAAACATTTGGGTTGGAGATGGAAATGGCTTGATTTTGGCCAATTTCATGTCCACATGGCTTGAGACACGGGCGTGTGACTCAGCCGTGTGTGACACACGGTCATACGACACAACCATGTGTCCCCTGTAGGTTTTAAGGTTTACAAGTCAGGTAGTTACACGGCCTCGCACACGGGTGTGTGGCTTGGCCGTGTGACCCAACTTCAAAAGTTACACGGGCTGGGACACGACCATGTGTCCCTATTTCGATTGTTACACGGCTTGAGACACAAACATGTGTCTCAGTTCTGTGAGTCACATGGCCTGGCTACACGACCGTGTGACCCCCCTGCAGTCTAAAGTTTTCTAACTTTTTCCTAAACTTTCCAAATGTTTCCGATTTAGTCCCAATTTGTTTCTAAAGTGTTTTTAGGGTCTCGAGGGCTTGATTAAGGGACGATAAGCATGTAAATGAATGATTTAATTCATGATTTTATTAATGTATGAAATGTATGTTTTTATGTTATGTTTTTATAGTAATGCTTCGTAACCCTATTCCGATGATGGATACGGGTTAAAGGTGTTACAATAAGGGGATCCACCAAAATGCAATGAGAGTGGAGCTAATAGAATCAACTTAACGCATGTATGAGTGAAGGGAATTAGAAGTCCCTTCAATGTATGAGAAAATCTCGTGTTCTCCATTAAAAGTTCGCCTGAGTTGATGCTGAGCCAACATGGCTTAAACAAATATAGAAAGGATTATTATAGTTGAAATCCTAATTGATAATCATATGAAAAAGAATGTCTGCCAAAAGCTGATTGATCAATAAAGTTTGCCAAGGTTTCACAAAGAAAGAAGGTACCCGTCAAGACTTACTGGCATAGGTTAGGCCATGTGGGACTGTCCATAGAGGAAAATCCGCCAAGGGGAAATCTGAGATAAAGATAGTTTGTAACACCCCTAACCTGTATCCGTTGCTGAAATAGGGTTACAAAACATTACCGTAAAAATGAAATTTTAAAACATAGATTTCAAACCTCAACATAAACATACTATAAAACATTCATATACATGCATAACGTCCCTTAATCGAGCCCTCAAGTCTTTAAAAACACTTTAGAAACAATTCAGGACTAAATTGGAATCAATCGTAAAGTTTAGGAAAAAGTTAAAAATTTAAACTGTAGGGGTCACACGGCTGAGACACATACCCGTGTCTCAGGCCATGTAACAATTGAAGTAGGGACACACGACCGTGTCCCAGCTCGTGTCCGTGCCCGTGTAACTTTCGAAATGGCCTCACACGCTCTTGTGAAAGGCCGTGTAACAAATTGACTTGCATGGCTTAAAACCTACAAGGGACATACGACTGTGTCGCATGGCCGATGTCACACACGACTGAGTCACACGCTCGTGTCTCAAGCCGCATGGATATGAAATTGGCTAAAATCAAGTTATTTCCATCACCAACACAAACATGCACCTAAAAACATTTTGTTCACAACTTTAAAGCACCAAAACCTTACCAAAACATGCATAAAATGACCAATTTAAATGACCAAATCCATTCAACCAATATGCCATATAAGGCACCTCAAAAGCAAGCATACAAACTCACCTAAACATGTATATTTACCACTTCTTTATCATATTCATATAATTCAATACTTCTTCTAAAACACACCATAATTATGATCATTAGAACTTCCACACAAACATACCATTTGGTCACTCAAACATGCACCATAACTTAGCCATATTCACACACATCAACAAGGCACCAAAAGTACCAAGATTAGAACAGCCAAAATGACATATACATGCCAAACTCATCATCTAACATTCAACTAAACATCAACCATAAGTCCACCTATACATGCCATTATAACCTTGGCTAAAAAAATGCTGATATGATCGCTGGATAGTGGGATATATCTCCGACGAGCTTCCAAATCGATCGAGCTTCTGAAGATCTGTAAAGTAAATAAAAATAACTACGTAAGCAATGAATGCTTAGTAAGCTCGTATAAACTTTAAACATAATATTTCATTTCAATGATGAACTTTAAAGGATAATTATAAACCTATACCAATGCCATAATATTTATAAAACTACATAACCATCAACTTACAAATGAGTAAATCTTTCAACATCACGTATACTTTTAATTTATAACATAATAAGATTTTATAAGTTGTATTACATAATCATCAACCTTTTCTTAAGACAATGAATCATTCCATTTACTTACTTTCCACTTCATTTACTTACTTTCCATTCCATTTACTTAGCATAAGCTTAAATAACATTATCAATTCACGAATTAGTGTGTTTATTCATGACATAGGTAAACTTATCCATAGCATAAGTAAATTTCTCACATATAAGTAAGTCCTTTAACTCATCAATCCTTTTATATCATTATATCACATCTCAACTATGAACTTACCGTTTCATTACCTTTTCTTACCCGTATCATTTGCATAATACAAGACATAAGCATAAACTTCAACCAATTACACAAGCTTGAAACAAGCCAAAATATCATCATCAATACACAAGTTAGTGCATTTACACATAACTCTTTTGAGATCAACCACATGATAAGACATTTCATAAGAAAATGTATCTTTTGATTCACACAACCTTTTCATACATATAAGCATATTTCCATTTGGGCACTTACCATTTTGATGTATATCATTAAGATTAAGCATGATACAATCCAACCATAAGCTTGGTACAAGCCTAAGAATCACAACAACACATGTTAGTGCATTAACACATAATTCACTTGAATTAATATGAGATAAGCTAGATGTACATGAATGTACTACTTTTGAATTCATCCTTTTCATGAACATAGTTCGTTTGAACACTTACCGTTCCTTTCCTTTTTATGCCCATTGAACCATTTAGAATAACATCGGATACGCGGGAAAGCTCACACAAAGTGTGCTAAACATATAACCTTTCCTTTTCCTTTACAACGTTGCTCATACGAGCTGTGAAGTTGGTCTGCTCACACAAGCTGATGGTCATGATGTAAGCTACGCGATACTACTCACACAAGTTGTTGAGTATCAGTAACAAATGCTTGACCTCAGCCATCGGTAGGACATTCAAGACTAGCAGCCAAAACATGGAAACTCTAATAATTACATGTCTTTTGTATCTTACGAATTCCTAAGGTTCAACCGGGACTCGACATCCGTCAATTCATCACTGACTCGTTACATTGGTATATTAATTGATTTACAATAAAACAACCCAATAAGCATTCAATTTAAACAACATTATATCGAGTACAGTTAATATGAACTTACCTGGCTATATTGCAGCAATGACTAAGTACAGGGGCTATTTGGTAATTGTCTCTTCTCTTCGATTTTCCACTCGTTCTTGATCTAAATTAACAATTTCATTCAATTTATTAATTTAGAAAAAAAAATTCATTTTATGCAATTTATTCCTCTTTGAAATTTTTACAAAATTACCCCTAACATTTTACTTTTATTCAATTTAGTCCCCCAGTCTAAAACATGCAAATTAACCATTTTTTCTCAAATTTAAGCTTAGCCGAATTTATTGGGACCTTACTATGGCCCATATTTTCTGTTATTACACATTAAATCCGTGTACTTTTACTATTTTAACAATTTAATCCCTAATCGTTAAATTCATCAAAATCACTTAACAAAATACTTACAAATAACAACTAATACTTCAAATTCATCATTTAACATCTAAAGTCACAAATATTCATCAATGGCAACATTCAAAATCTTTAACAGTTTCACAAACGAAGGCATAGACTAGTTGGACCTAGTTGCAACGATCTAAAAAACATAAAAATTATTAGAAACGGGGCCAAAATGACATTCCATGCTAGCATTTGAACTTACGGAAACCTCAAAGCTTAAAAATGGCTTCTTCCCCCTTTTAAAATTCGGTGATGAAGACTTTGAAAAGATGATAAAAGCTTTTGTTTAATTTAATTTAATTTAATTTATCAAATTACCATTTTAACCTTGGTCATTAATTAAATAAAACACCAAATCCATGTCCATATTTGTCCACTTACTCCTTAAATGGTTTAGTTACCATTTAATTCCATTTACCTTTATTCATTAAGTCATTTAATCACTCAAATCTAATAGCGATCAAATTTTACATCATTTACAATTTAGTCCTTTTTAATTAATTAACTATCTAAACATTAAAATTTCTTAACAAAAGTTTAATGCAACGTGAATAACACTCCGTAAATATTTATAAAAATATTTACAACTTGGTTTATAAAAACGAGGTCCCGATACCTCATTTTCTAAAACCACTTGACTTTAGGGTCATACCACGTGAACAAATTGTTCTTCCATTTAACCAAAAATCAATAAATCAAATTTTATCATTACACCATATATTATTTGTAAATATTAAATAATAATATTTACGAAATTACACGTCAGATTTGTGGCCCCGAAACCACTATTCTGATACCACTAAAAAACGAGCTGTTACATAGTCCTCCAAAAGATATCTATTTCTGGGGATGTCTTAGCTAAATATTTTTAAGAGGTAAGGTCCTACAGAACTATCCTGCGGAGTACAAAGTCCGCAAGTAAAGGGTCGTATATCTGTCAGCCAGGTGTCATATACAAGACCGCAAGTGAAGATATTAGAATTAGGGCTTCCTTAAGGAAGGGTCGATGCAAGGGCTAAGTCAAAAGATTGTGGTTGCATTAAGGGAATTGTATATTAAGCATAGTGTATAATGAAGGGATCGAGGCAAGGACCCAACGTTGAGGCGGGGACAATGTTGAGGCGGGGACAATGGTAAGTCTGCTAGTAGAAGTTAACAATCTAACCGATTAGGGTATATGGTTGTCCTTAAGAGTCAAGTGGGGAAAGGTAATATGGATGCCTGTAAGGATGCTATACCGGGTCAAATTCCCAAAGATATTGTAATTTGGAATAGCACACATATGCCTAAACCAGGGATTTAATTTTTCCTAATGATTAACCTAGTGGTTTAAGGCTTTGGTTACGCTAGTAGATCAACGAGACTTCCTAAGACACTCAGGGGGTTTTGAATTCTATGTTTTTATTTCATTCCTAGAAATATAGTACGTTTTGTTCATTGTTGTACAAAATCTCACTGAGTTCAACTGAATTTACGTTTGCATTGCCTTAGATGAAAGAATAAAATTTTCGGAGACGTTGTGAGGGGACCAAGCCAGACACCACTAGCATAGCGCGATGGTCACGGTCACTGTATCAAGCGTATAAAGGAGCACCCTTAGAGGACATGCCTTAGGGATTAAGTTGGAGGTGTTTATAATAAGGTCTAAATTTAGAATTGTAAATAATGACTAGGTTTAACAAGGTGTCAACTTTGTAAGAATTTATTTTGAATTATACTTGAAATAAAAATTTGAAATTTGACATTACCTAAGTAATCAAATAAATCAGTGTAGAAATTTTGTTAAGATATTCGAGTTGATGGTGACATTTGGTACCCGGACCTGACGATCGGGTCGGGCATAAGGTGTTACACGTATAGTGCCTTATGTGTGGAGTTGGGATAGAATCCCAAGTTTCTGAACCATATTTTACTAGGATTAAAATGGCCAAAAACCAATATGTGATAAGGGTTAATGATAAAATGGAAAATAAAAAAAAAGGTACATGATCTATTATGCTAACAAGATATTGATATGATAATAAATTCCAAATATGTTTGGCTTAAATGAATTTGTCTTTATTGATATTAATAAAATTAATAATCATACACGACTTATTAAAAGAAGTTGAAATTAAATATGTGATGTGAAAAGAATACGTATGAATTATTATATATACATGTAAGAAGTTAGGAAGTTAAGGCATAAAGGACTAACCAATATATGGATCAGCCAAAAAGGTCTTCAACATGAAATCCATATGGTGATAGGTTAACAAGTCAAGAAAATGTAAGTTGAACCCTATATGTCGATTAACTTAAATTAATCTGTTAATAGTACTAAATGTGGCTAGAATGAATTGGCAAAGACATGTTTAAGAAAGGATTAACGTTAACTAAGTACAGGATGAGTAGGTTTATCCATGGATACTTACTAAGCTCATTGAGCTCACGTGTTAATGGTTTAAAATGTGTAGGTTATGGACTTTTCGAGGAGCTTCTAATTCCGACGCAGGAGCATGCATCACCAAATGGTCTAAATTTTGTAAGTTATATTTGAAATTGTTATTTATAATTTGACATGTACATAGAGACTTAGACTATATAAGAGTTTGTAAGCATTGAATTTGTGAAATCAAGTGTGGTTATGATAATCTTTGAATTATAAATTGATTTAAACATGTGTATGATTTGAAATTATGTTTAAATATGGTTTAAAATGGTTTTATTGATTTGAAACCATTGGGTATGATTTGATGTTGTTTAAGGACATTTTAGTGTGTTTTTTAAATGTTTGGATATTACAGATATCATATGTTGGTGTTTTGGGATAGTTTTGGAGTGTTTTCAACTTTTATATTTGGTCCCCTGCCTCTGGATCTCGAGACATGACACTTATTTTTTTGAGATATATTAGTCAGAATACTCAAATACTACTTCAAGGGTTTAGTTTCTCGGGACATTGACCCAGTGTCTCAAGAAATAAGAGACAAAATACTCAAATGTTGTTCCTGAGGCCCAATGTCTCCAAACATTTTCAGAATGTCTCAAGACATTCTACCCTACTCTATAAAGCATGTTTTTTAAGTTCTGGAATGATTTCAAATGATGGTTAAATGTTCTCATTTCATAATGGGACTTTGGGAAGGATCTAAAATGACTTTTAAGACCTCAAAAATGTTTGGATGAATTTTGTGAAATTAAGGATTGATTTTAAATTTGGATTTAACATTTTCATACTCGAATCAATTTGAAAACTTATCTTTTGAACCATTTAAGTGTTTTAAAGTTTGTTTTAAGTGTTTCAAGCTTCTTAAATGTCGAGAATCGTTTTAAATATTTTTTTATAAAATTATATAAATGGTGTTTTATAAAAAAATATAAATACAAGCTAAGAAAGTATTCTAGTAGTATCTCCTATCTGTACGGGATGGATATAAGATGTTACAATGCTAATTCTCTGAACCAGGAGTTTAAAAGCTATCGCATTCGCCATGCTATCCTCCATAAGTTTGTAAACCCTATTCGAGAACTAAATTGCCAAGATTCCGTCAATGGTTGACTTTGTGATATCACCCTCAAGGAATTCAATTTCGTCTTCATGAAGATCATTTTCCAGGTTACTTGAATTAGATTCCATACCATTACCCTCGTTGAGAAGCATATCACGAAAGGCGACATGAGCAAAACCCTATCATCCCTATCTTCCGCAGGTGTAGCCTCATGTGTCGTGGACATTGCAAAACCCTTCTTCCAAGTTTTAATTTTAAGCTTTGGTGCTTGAAATTCAATTCAAGCTTTATTCCATAAAAATGTGTTTTTTTTAGGTTACGAAGATTGTATACATGTAGGTATTTTAAGGATTGACATCCTTAAGTGCGTCTAAACAAATTAATTCGGATTTAAAATCTCGCACACTAATGAGTGCACCTTGCAACGCATATACCAATTAATTATTTCGTGACTCTACTTGTCATGTTGGGGAACATAGTTGAAAATTGTATTTTTTTTGGGTTCCTACTAATCAATCGATGTTCACTTTGCATAATACAACATTTTATGTTACGTGAAGCACACTTACAATTATTGGTCCCATCATGATAATCAACCAACTACCTTTCTCTTGATTTGTTTATACAGTAAAGGTCAGTTTGATATTGTTGCTCAAAAGTTAAAATCTACTTTTGGAAAGATCAATCTAAAAGGTGTTTTTTGAAATTATTGTGAAAAAGTGTGATTTGTTAATTTCACTGTTTATTATTGCTATCAAAAATTGTAGTAGAAGGTCGATTTCAGACATGATGTTAAAATTTAAAAAACTAGATTAATTTAGATAATATTATATAATTTGATATAATTATACATAAAATGTATATTTTAAACATATTTTAATAATTAATAAATTATTTATAAATTTAATGATACATGAAATATTTTAAAATTTAAAAATAATTAAAATAATATTTAATAATTTAATATAATGATACATAAAGTACAAATTAATACAAAATTTTTATTACATTTTCAATAGTTAATACAAATAAGAATGTACAAGCCCAAAATTTGCCCAGCCCATATGCAAATAAAACCAAGTAAAAAACAAATTTAAACTAAAAATAAATAAAGTCCAACAGGCCAACAAACCCATTAGCCTAATACCCAACTAAACCCTAGCCCAAAAAAAAACGAAACCCTAAGCAGAAAAAAACAGCAACCCCCGCCCCCAGCAATGCTTTAAGCAGCCTCTAGCACAGCATCCAGTCACCGCACGACTCGGAACCAGCCCTCCTCCACGCGCACCACGCCTTGCGCCACACCTCCACGTTTGTACCTGTAAAAGGACTAGGAGAGTCCAATAGCAATAAAAATAGTGTAAAAGTAGGGAAAATAGAAAATTTCGGGCTATAAAAAGGCCCCGAATTTATGTATTTGAGACACACGAATGAATCAAAAAAAAGGAGAGAAAAATCAATTCAAATACAAGCCATTTTCGAAGGTAGATGTTTTACCTTCTGTTTTTTTATTTTGTTATTTTATTTATTTTTTTAATCAGAAACAAAAAGAAAAGGGTAAAGGTTGTACCTTTTTGGCGAGGGAGGTGCCGATTCCGATGAAAATCGGTGATTTTTAGGTTTGGGAGTCGAAAAAACAAAAAAAAAATATTTTAAAATTTTCGGCCACAGCGGACGGCGACGCCGTTGCTGGCAACCAGCGGCCGCCGCGGTGGTGCGGCATTGGAGTCCTACCGGGTTCTGGAAGGAGAGGAGGGGGTTTGAGAGGATTTTTTGAAGGTTTTTTTTTTTGAGAAAGGAAAAAAATGTTTTTTTTTGACAAAAAAATTGATTTATAAAGCTTATCAAAACGGCTTCGTTTTGATTTAAAGCACTAGGCGCAAAACGGCGCCGTTTCAGGCCCTTGACCCGCGTGTTGACCCGACCTAAGGGGAGGATCCGCGCGTTTTGTCCCAGGGGTAAATTTGCGCAAATGGTCCTCTCTCTTTTGTGGCGTGTTCAAATAAGTTCTTTCTTTTTTAAAATTTCGCCCTTTAATTTGTTTTTCGTTTTATTTTAGTCCATGTTGCAACACAGCGTTTTGGAGGGTTGGAATATTTCCAAATTAACCCTCTATGTCATTTGCGCATTGCACATTGGCCCTTATTCTGTTTTATTTACATTATTCCCCGATTAATTTTGTTTTAGTTGCAATCTAATCTTTTTTGTGTTTTTTTAATTAGTTTAATATTTTCATTAATATTAGGATTATTGTTGTTGTTATTATAATTATTATTATTACTACTTTCGTTATTATTAATATTATTACTATTACTGCTATTATTGATAATATTATTTGCTTATATATTTTCCTATTATATATACATTACTTTACTTTATATGTATTATTGTTTTAAGTTACTTTTAAAATTTTATATGTATTTACCTTTTTATAATATACTACTATTAATATTATTGAATTTATTTTATTCTACAATATATTTTCTCTAAATTCACTCATTACATATTTTTAGATTTGTATAAATATTTTTTTTACGTAATACTATTTATGTATACATCTTTCATATTAAATTATTTTCATTATACATACATAATCTATTGTTAATTTCGTATTATTATATAGATATTTTATTTCTTTCAAATATTTTAACATCTTTAATTCATTTCAACTTATTTTAATATTGTTAATTTATTTAAACTTTTAATATTTTAATTTACAAATATTATATTTATTTCTTAAATTATGCTTAAATTTGTATATTTCGTTAGTGTTTATGTAAAATTGCTTGATTTTAATTAGTTTCTACTTATTAGCCAATGTGGGTATTTACATGAGATTATTGTTGCTATGTGTATTACTTGCTTGTATTTATCTATCGTTCATTTGATTAATGTATAATTTATTTACAAATTATCCTTTCGCGTTGCATATTGTCATTTAATTACCTTACAGTTTTCATTCAAGGATTTTTAAAATAAGACTCGGTATCCAAGATTCTCGAGAAGATTGTGCCCTAATTTACTGGGCCTCAATTTTCCTTGTTGAATTTAAGTAACCGAGTATTTCTTTTTAATTAAAGCAAAGATTCCAAGTTAAAGTTTATCTTGATGTTCCAAAATATTGTGTCCTAACTTATTGGATATAGCACTCTGTTATCTCGAGATGAGGTTTTTAAATAAAGGCAAACTCGTGTGCCGTCTTTGAAACTTTAAGGAGTCGCGCCCCAACTTACGGGGTTTTCGATTTCTTCATTGAAGCAAGAACACTGAATTTTTAGTTTTCAAAATAATAAATTCCAATAAAGTTTTAAATAAAGAAGACTGAATTTAAATTCAAAGAAGACTAAATTCCAATAATAAATTCCAAGAAGACTGAATTTAAATAAAGGCAAACTCGTGTGCCGTCTTTGAAACTTCAAGGAGTCGCGCCCCAACTTACGGGGTTTTCGATTTCTTCATTGAAGCAAGAAGACTGAATTTTTAGTTTTCAAAATAATAAATTCCAATAAAGTTTTTTTTAAAGGGGAATCGCTTTTTAATCTTTTCGAATTTTTGACGTACAAATTTAAGACACTAATTAATCAACTAGGTACCAATTTTGGGCGTTACGAGGGTGCTAATCCTTCCTCGTACGTAACCGACTCCCGAACCCGTTTTTTGAATTTCGTGGACCAAAATCGTTGTTTTGATAAAATCAAGTCGTTTATTAAAAACAACCATTCCTCAAGGTGGCCCAATCACACCTCATCAAAAAGGTTGGTGGCGACTCCATTTTTGTTTTAAAAGTCGACCCTGTTTTTTTCAAAATAAAGATGGTTTCGATAGATTGGCGACTCCACTGGGGACTTGTTAGAGAGTCTAGCCATAAATTGATTAATTTTTGTCTTATGGTCGAAAAATCAAATTTTGTTTTAAATTACGATTTTTCCTTCGCATTCATTGGTTTTCATCATGGCATGCTTGCTTGGTTTAAGTCTGTGAATTTGCATTACATAAGTTGGTCAAATTTACCACTTTAAGTGGGAGAGAGAAACTAGTCCTTTATGAGGTTTTCACCTCCCTTCAGGATAATAGACCACTTTCGGAATACATCCGTACCTATGTCTTCGTGAGATTTTCATCTCCGTGCAGCCATAGGGAAATGTATTCCCCTAAACTGAACTTGGTCCATATGAGCATATAATGGGTAAGAATCGAGGAATCTGCTGGTTCGGGTACCTTTGCTCTAGAAACCAAACCTCATGTAGTGAGCTTTAGGAACTTGCCCTAGGTAGAACTATTTCAAACCTTAGTAGATTCCTGAATAGGCACTTTATTATTTCCTGTTTGTGTTGAATTCTGTTTTTATACATGATACTAACTTTTGTGTGTTTTGCTCTGATTGCATGGCATTTTGACTGCATAGCATTTCATCTTAAAAGGCGTTGGTTCATATTCGGTTACTAGATAGAGAGCTCATCATGGAAAATAGATTTCTTGATAAGGTGGAGGATAATACGGCTGTCTAGGCCTGGTCTGAGACAACACAGCGAGGAAAAGATGATAGTTTGGCCGAAGGATATGTATCGGAGTTATGGGACTTCACTCGTATTAGTGCAACCCAGAATAGTCTACAAGAATTGAAGGAAATCTGGGATCAGCGGAATGATGAGGTCAAGCAGCTTTTTTACTCTAGCTATGGAGATCTACCTTATCTACTTGACATGAAGGTGGATAAACACTTGTTTCGTGCCCTCGCCCAGTTTTGGAATCCTGTTTACAGTTGTTTCACTTTTGGGGGAGGTGATATGGTACCTACAGTGGAGGAGTACATGGCTTTACTTTGTTGCTCGAAGATTCAAGCAGATAGAGTTTACTCGAGAGCTGTTAATGTCCCAACCTTTTTGAAGAAATTGATAAATATCACCGGGATGAGCGAGCAATGGGTTGCAGCACGGATCAAGCAGAAGTGGGATAGCAAATATATTCTTTGGAAGAATTTGAAGGATCTAATTCTAGCACATCCAGATACGAAGAAGAAAGTGGATGTCTTTGCCTTGAGTGTCTACGGCTTAGTTGTATTTCCCAAAGCCTTGGGACACGTTGATGAAGCAGTCATCGATCTCTTTGACTAACTTGATAAAAGGGTTACACCAATCCTGGTAATTTTGGCAGAAACCTTCAGATCGCTGAACGAATGCTGGAAAGCAGGTGAGGGTAGATTCATCAGATGTGCGCAGCTCCTTTTAGCATGGTTCCACAGTCACTTTTGGAAAGTTGATAAGGTTTCTTATCGGGTTTTCTTCGAAAGTTATTCACCTCTGAAGGAGATGGTGGCTATACCGAGGCGGAATGATATCTCGGAGGAAAAATGGATGGCAATTATTCAGGATCTTCGAGAAGATGATATCGAATGGAGAGCTCTTGGATGCTTCCAGATGAGATCTTATATAGATGTGGTAATTTTAATTGGGTCCCCATACTTGGGATTTAGGGTGCTGTTGGCTATGCACCGTTGCTAGTGCTAAGACAGTACAGGTCAAGGCAGTTCGTACCTACAACTCAAGGGCTAGCTCAGTGTGAATTTTCATATAAAGGCGATGGTTACAAGAAGAAGATTCGAGAGATGTCCAATGCTTGGAATCAGACTCGACGGATGAAGAGATTGGTAGTAGGTCCAATAACAACCCCTGAATATATCGAATGGTGGGGTAGAAGGATTAATGATAACATCTCTGGGCCAAGTTAGGGAGACGGTCAGTCGACACGAAAACATCCGCAAGTTGTCCCTTCCGAGTTAGAAATTATAAGACAGGATTTTAAAAGAAAGAATGCATAGTTAGAAAAGAAGATAGAACAAATAGAAGAAGAGAAGATGAATTTGAGACTAGACATGGATGCTCAGAAGCTAGAAACCGAGAAATTAAGAAAAGGGAAGAATAAGGCTGAGGGAGATTTGGATAGCTTGAAAACTGACTATAAGAGGTTGCATTGTTCGATGAAAGCTGCCGGGTTGGGGAAAACTTCAGAGCAGTGGTGTCAAGAAATTCAAGATTAAAAGATCAAGGCCGATAGATGGGAAAGGAAGTTCCAGGAGGCCCAGATGTGAAATGAGACCATAGAGAAGAGTTTGTTAAAAAGCCAAAATGAAAAGGATGAGCTAAAAGCTAGAGTGGCTGAACTTGAGAAAACTCTTTATCAGTATCGAAACTGTAATTTTGCAATGGAGCTAAGAGCGAGCTTAGACAAGATTGAGCAAATGAAAAGAAGAGTGGAAGAATTAGAAGTGGCATTATAAAGCTGTGAAATGCGGATTGAATTCCTTGAAGCTAGTGAAGAGCGTCAAAAAGATCAGCTCCTTTGTTGTCAGAACCAAGCCAGAAACAGAGATCACATCATGGGAGAGGCTGTGACTCAGGTTCAAGAGGTAGCAGATTACTTACAGACTTTGGCAGTACAAGCTGATATACTGAGTGTAAAGTACGAACTGGAATCAGACCGGGGGCAGAAGTTAGCTTCGCTGCTTAGGAAAATTAAAGCTTTAAGTGTTAGGGCTAGGCCATATATGTAATTTGTTTTATGTAAAGAATTTTTGTTTTTTGGTAAAGTTTTCTAAATGGAATTGAATTTAAATTGACTCTTTTTTGCATTCACTTCATGCATTTGCATTACATTACATCATATGCATTAAAGTCCACCAAAAGGTCCTAATTAGTTAAAATCATTTCAGTTTATCTGGCAACTGGTAAAAAACCTACCAACCAAATATCGTTACGGTACCCGAGCTAAGACAAAAGACATGGACCAAAGATTAGAAAAACTCGAAGAACTGCAAAGGGAGATGCAAGACCAGCTACAAGCGCAAATGCAAGAGCAACTAGCTAAGATCCAACAAGAAATGACGGACAAAATGCTAGAATCCCAAAAAAGCATGATGACCCAGTTGACCCAATTATTGACTGGGGGAATAGATAAAGGGAAAGGCCCCATGACCAACCCCAGTGAGGATAATGATGAGCCACTATATCCTCCAGGTTTGACTCTACCTAAGGTACAGGTCCAACCTGAGATGTACCCGCGGAGACCATCCATCACAATTAGGCCTCAGGCTGATGCTTCGATGCCAGTAAACTTTCAAACTGGATCAAGTTCAAATCCAGGAAATAACCCAGCTAATCCAGTGATCCCCGATTTTGATGAAGTGGCGGAAGAGGAAAAAGCTAATGCAGAATTGCAAAAACAGCTAGAGGACAGGTGTAGATTACTGGAGGAAAAATTCAAAGCGGTGGAAAGTGTTGATAGTCATCAGGGAATTGATGCTAAAGACCTGAGCTTTGTTCCAAATTTAGTTCTTCCGTACAAGTTCAAAATGCCTGAATTTGAAAAGTACAACGGGACCAGTTGCCCTGAAGCTCACGTCACCATGTTTTGCAAACGAATGGCTGGATACGTTAACAATGACCAACTACTAATACACTGCTTCCAGGACAGCCTGGTGGGGGCAGCATCCAAGTGGTACAATCAATTGAGCTGTACCAGGATTAGTTCGTGGAGGGTCCTAGCACAAGCATTCATGAAACAGTATAGTCATGTTACAGATATGACTCCTGATAGAATTACTTTACAAAAAATGGAGAAGAAGCCTAATGAGAGTTTTAGGTAATATGCACAGAGATGGAGGGAGGTTGCCATCCAAGTTCAGCCACCGCTCCTAGAAAAGGAAACCACGATGCTCTTTATCAACACGTTAAAAGCCCCATTCATCACACATATACTGGGGAGTGCCACAAAGAGTTTTTCAGATATAGTCATGAATGGCGAGATGATTGAGAACGCCATAAGTTGTGGAAAGATAGATACCGGAGAAAGTAACAAAAGGTTAGCCTCAAGGAAAAAAGAAAACGAGGTGAACAACACGAATACATACAATAAAGGTTACTCAAAGTCGATCACGGTAAATCAACCAGGAAAGGGGGTTGCCAATCAGCAAGGCTCATCAAGGCGGGAATCGGGTACAAGACAAAACAATGAGAGGCTCTAGTTCACGCCAATTCCAATGTCGTACAAAGAGCTATATCAAAGTTTGTTCGATGCACACGTCGTTCCCCTTTCTATTTAAAGCCCTTGTGCAGCCTCCGTACCCTAAATAGTATGGTGCAAACGCACAGTGCGATTATCATGCGGGAATTATGGGGCATTCTATAGAAAATTACACCGCTTTTAAGAAACTGGTTGAAAAGTTTATCAATATGGGTATTGTCAAATTTGACGATTCATCCAGTACAGAGAATCCGCTACCCAATCATACTGTTAATGGAATAAACATGATGAGTGAGGCTATGGGAAGAAGAATCAAGGCAGACGTTGCAAAAATAAAAACTCCTCTGAGAAGGGTCTGGAAGGAGATGATCAAAAGGGGGTTAATTGTTTCAAATTTAGGGGAAAGATGTGAAGAGACGAGGAATTACTGTGAGTTCCACCATAAAGAGGGGCACGAAATCCAGGAGTGCAAAGAGTTTAAAGTCCTAGTTCAATGCATGATGGATGACAAGGAAGTGGAATTCTATGAAGAAATCAAGGAGGAATGAAGTATATGTGCGTCCGAGTCTACAATGAAGGTTTCGAAGGTGAATCATCCTATGGTTATCATTTTAAGACCAAAAAATAATGACGCTGGGGTACTAGTAGCACCAAAAATCATAATTCAGAAACCCGCAGCCTTTTCTTACAAGGACAGCAAGAGGGTCCCGTGGAACTATGAGTGCAATGTAACCATCCCGGGAGGGAATACTTCAGTCGGTGCTTCAAAAGAAAATCAGGGTATAGGTTCTCGTACATGTAGTAAGAGATGTTATGACATAATAAGTCCCCAAGTAGAACCTATAAAAGGACAGCAAATGACAGAACAAAGGAAAAAGGAGGCAGTCGAACCCATCAATGAGCCAGTAGGGGAGGAAGAGGCCAAAGAATTCTTTAAATTCTTAAAGCACAGTGAATACAGTGTAGTAGAACAGTTGCATAAACAACCAGCTCCCATATCTGTACTGGCTTTGCTCTTGAGTTCGGAAGTACATTGAAGCAAAGTGTTGAATGAAACATATGTGGCCAATGATATCTCTATCAACAAATTAGATCGGTTGGTTAGCAATATATGTGCTGATAACTTCATCTTCTTCAATAACGATGAAATACCACCTGGAAGTATGGGGTCTACTAAAGCTTTGCACATTACTACCCGATGCAAAGGGTACACCTTACCTGGGGTTCTGATTGACAATGGATTAGCATTAAATGTACTACCCTTGTCCACACTTAACAAGTTGTTTGTGGATAGCTCGCATATGAAGTCGTGCCAGAATATAGTAAGAGCATTTGATGGCATTGGGAGGAAGGTTATGGGGAGAATTGAAATACCCTTGTTAATTGGTCCAACTGTCTATGAGGTAGACTTCCTTGTGATGGACATCAAAACTTCCTACAATTGTTTGTTAGGAAGGCCATGGATACATGCGGCAGGGGCTGTACCTTCGTCATTACATCAAAAGCTAAAGTTGATTTCAGAGGGTCGATTGGTAACGATAAATGCCGAAGAGGATATTATTGCAGCCGTAACCAGTAATACGCCGTACTTGGAGACAAATGATGAGGCAGACGAATGTTCTTTCCATTCTTTGGAGTTTGTGAATGTCACATCTATTATCGAAGGGAGCAGGATACCGCTGCCAAAAATATCCAATGCTACAAGAATGGGTCTATAGTTGATGGTAGGAAGAGGAGCCCTGTCGGGAAAATGACTGGGGAGACATCTTTAGGGAAGAGTTGAGGTTCAATGTTGAAGGACAAGATAGAGAGGAGGCAAGAAAGAAGAAGGGCATGCATGAGTGGGGAGGAAATTAAGTGGAAACCAATAATATTCCCTCACATATCCGAAATTTTTGTGTCAAGTGAGATTATTCATCCCGAACGAAAGACGCCAATGAGAGAAAGTATTGAATAAATGTTGGAAGGCTTTCATATCAATGCCATAGACACGGCTGAAAGAAGGACCTTGTTAGAAATCCGCCCTTACTAACCTAGGAGCGAGCTAAACAATTGGATTGCAGAAGAAATCCCTGTTGTCCTTAGAGCTTATTCAGAGTAATTTTCAGAACATTCTTATTGTTTTTAGCCTAAAAATGATAGGTTCCTTTGTGAAATAGGCTCATGTCTGAACGTTATTATTCTAATAAAATACATCTTTGCATTCATTTTAACAAGTATTCTTTTATTCTTTATTTGTTTGAGGTTGTCTTCCAAATCATTCTTTCATTACATTTATAATCATATTGTACAAATGATTATTCATAAACTCATATATTCTTGGTATATTCTTTGGTACCCACCGTAGGTCCCCAGATATCAATGACATGATTGACGCTGCTACAAACTCAGAATTTCCTTTTGAGCGAGACATGTGTTTAGAAGGATCGCATAACTTTTAAGATGACGTAGACTATGGTTTATTTCCGGACTTGTTGAGGATGATAGAACAGGAAGAGAAACAAATCCTACCTCACAAGGAGTCAATAGAAATTGTGAGCTTGGAAGAGGGAAAAGAGGTGAATATTGGAACTGACATTACCACAGAGACGAGGCAAGACCTCATTGAGTTACTCCAAGAATTCAAAGATGTCTTCGCATGGTCACACCGGGATATGCCGGGATTAAGCACCGACATCGTAGTGCATCGCCTTCCTATAAGAGAGGATTGTAAGCCAGTTCAGCAGAGACTCCGAAAGATGAGGCCTGATATTGTGCTAAAAATAAAGGAGGAAGTCAAAAAGCAGTGTGATTCTGGATTACTACAGGCGGTCAAGTACTCCGAATGGGTAGCCAATATCGTCTCAGTCCCTAAAAAGGATAGGAAGGTACGAATGTGTGTGGATTACAAGGACCTGAACAAGGCTAGCCCGAAGTATAATTTCCCATTGCCTCATATTGACACATTAGTGGATAACACAGCAGGCTACTCTTTGTTTTCCTTTATGGACGGCTTCTCTGGATACAATCAAATAAAAATGCATCCCGAAGATATGGGAAATACCACATTTATCACCTTGTGGGGAACGTTTTGCTATAAAGTGATGTCATTTGGTTTAAAGAATGCAGGAGCAACATATCAAAGAGTCATGGTAGCCTTGTTCCATGACATGATGTGCAAGGAAATCGAGGTTTACGTTGACGATATGATTACAAAATCCAGAACAGAAGAGGAACATGTGCAAGTCTTGAGAAAGTTGTTCTTAAGACTGAAGAAATTCCAGCTCAAGCTTCACCTAATGAAATGCACTTTCGGAGCTAGGTCAGGAAAGCTGTTGGATTTTATAGTCAGTGAAAAAAGAATCGAGATCGACCCAGACAAGGTCAAGGTGATACGAGATTTACCTCCGCCACGTACTTAGAAGAAAGTTTGAGGATTCTTAGGAAGATTGAATTACATTATCCGGTTCATTTCACAACTAACCGAGAAATGTGACCCCATATTTCGTCTCTTGAAGAAACATAATTCAGGTGAGTGGGACGAAGAATGCTAGGAAGCTTTTGACAAGGTAAAACAGTACTTGCCCAATACTTCAATATTGTCACCACCTAGCCCGGATAGGCCACTGATACTGTATTTAACGGTGTTTGACAATTCCATGGGATATGTGCTAGGCCAACATGATGAGATAGGAAAGAAAGAAAGGGCGATATACTATCTCAGTAAGAAATTCACTGATTGTGAAATAAGATACTCGCCTGTTGAGAAATTATGTTGTGCCTTGATCTGGACGACTCGGAGACTGAGGCAGTACATGTTGTACCATACGACTTGGCTAATTTCAAAATTAGATCCTTTAAAGTATATGATTGAGGTGACTGCTTTGAATGGGAGGATGGCCAGATGGCCAGATGGCAGATTTTGCTTTTCGAATTTGACATAGTCTATGTGAGCCAGAAGGCCGTGAAAGGGAGTGCAATAGCTGACTTTCTAGCTAGTAGAGCCTTGGAGGATTACGAGCCCTTGAATTTTGATTTCCTAAACGAGGACTTGATGTATGTGGCAACTATTGAATAAGAGTCCCAAGTGGGTCATATTTGGAAGCTAAACTTTGATGGAGCCTCGAACGCTGTGGGCAATGGAATTGGGGCAGTCTTAGTATCCCCAAATGGAGATCATTATCCTTTTACTTGCAAATTGGATTTTGATTGCACAAACAACATGGCAGAATATAAAGCGTGCATTATGGGCATTTGTGCAGCTATAAAGCGTGAAATAAAAGTACTAGAGGTATATAGGGATTCAGCATTGATGATATACCAACTCAAAGGTGAATGGGAAACGAGAGATCCTAAATTAATCAGTTATCAAAAACTAGTCCTCAAATTGATTGAAGAGTTTGATGACATTACTTTCTACTATCTCCCACGAGATGAAAACCAGATGGCTGACGCGTTGGCTACTCTAGCCTCCATGATTAAAGTGAATAGTCAAGAGGACATGAAGCCTGTCCAGATGAGCATATATGAAACCCCAGCTCATTGTTATAATATCGAAGAGGGAGAAAAGGATGATAGCCCTTAGTATCAAGATATATTGCGATATGTGAAGAATCGTGAGTACCCTGACCAGGCAGCTGAGAATGATAAGGGGGCTCTAAGAAGACTAGCCATTGATTATGTCTTAGATGGGGAGATCTTATATAAAAAGGGAAAGGATCAGGTACTATTAAGATGTGTCGACGTTGTGGAGGCTAGAAAAATCTTAGAGGAGGTCCATGAGGGTATTTACAAAACGCATGCCAGTGGGTTCACAATGGTTAGACAGATTATGAGGTTCGGGTACTACTGGTCCACCATAGAAGGAGATTGCATCAATTATACCAAGAAGTGCCATAAATGCCAAATTTATGGTGATAAAGTGCATACACCTCCTTCGCCTCTTCATGTTATGACTTCTCCATGGCCTTTCTCCATGTGGGGTATGGATGTCATCGGGCCAATATCGCCGAAGGCTTTTAATGGGCATCGTTTCATCTTTGTGGTTATTGATTAATTCACTGAATGGGTAGAAGCTACTTCGTATGCTAATGTCACAAAGTCAGCAGTTAGCAAGTTTTTGAAAAAAGAGATCATATGTAGATATAGAGTGCCCAAAAGAATCATATCGGACAATACGTTGAATTTGAACAACAACTTAATAGTAGAGGTCTGCAGTCAATTTAACATCAGACACCATAATTCGTCACTGTATCTCTCAAAAATGAATGGTGCAGTGGAAGCGGCCAATAAGAATATCAAGAAAATTGTGGGGAAAATGACTGAGACTTACAAAGACTGGCATGAGAAATTACCATTTGCCCTCCTTGCTTATCAAACATCAATCAGGACTTCCACCGGTGCAACGCCTTTCTCCTTAGCTTATGGTATGGAGGCAATATTACCCATCGAAGTTGAAATCCCTTCTCTCCGGTGTTGGCTGAGCTAAAGTTGGATGAAGCAGAATGGGTCCAGTCTCGATACGATCAGTTGAACTTAATAGAGGGAAAAAGGCTAAAAGCTATCCAACATAGTCAGATGTATCAAAGGCGAATGATGCGGGAATACAACAACAAGGTTCATCCAAGAGAATTCCACGAGGGGGACCTAGTATTGAAAAAGATCCTTACTATACAAAAGGATTTTAGAGGAAAATGGATGCCAAATTGAGAAGGTTCATATGTTGTAAAGAAGGCCTTTTTCGGAGAAGCTTTAATCTTGAGTGAGATGGATGGTAAAAACTTACCAAATCCTGTAAACTCAGATGCAGTCAAGAGGTACTTTACCTAAAAGGAGAAAAGATCAAGGTGAAAACCCGCAAAGGGTGCTTTGAGTCCTTAAAAACAAAAAAAAATGAAAGGAGAGGCCAAGGTGAAAACCCGCAAAGGGCGCCTTGAGACCAAAGGGAATTTGGGTTGAAAACCCGAAAAGGGCGGCTTAAATTTTGATCAAAATGGGACATGGGGTGATCAGAGCAACTCAAAATTTTGATTAGGGCGTGTGGTGATCTTGCTATACCTGAATTAACAGAAAAATGGTGTGTGACGTTTGGGGCATCGACAGAGTACTATAGATCTACTAAACACATGTCAAACCTAGAATGGTATTTAGAAAGTTTGTACAGAGAAGTTCAACCTGCGATATCTGGGATACCTAGCCTTCATACTACTTATATTGAATTTGTTGTTCTTGGAATACTTTATTCTTTCCAAGATACTTGTTTTCAATCTATTCCTTTTCTATTTTTTATCATTTTTTATTTTAATTTATTCATTTCGAGCTACGCCCCAAATCAATTCATTTCTTATTCAGGATTATGATCTTTTTGCAAGCATGTTGCATTAGAATAATGATTAATGGACTAATAAAACTTTCACAAGGGAAGTTTTGCATATTACTCTAGAAGTTTCTAAATAATACAGTAATCTGAAACAAGACTATTGCTTAGAACGCACCGAGTTTAAAGGTTAGAAATCTAAGAAAGAAAAATCTAAGCTTCGAATTTTGTTGTCAAAATATTGATACAAAATGATAAGACGTCGTATTGGTGACAAAGCTTAAACGAACAAGCAAGCAATGATCACCGAATAATAAGATAACTTCTTAGAGAAAAGAATTCTTCATTTGTGCATGAGCATTTGGTATGACTCCTTGAGAATGGTGTAAGGGACCAAAGAGCTTCATAGTCTGTATCCTTGATTTGCAATAGGAGAGGATTGAGAAAAAAGCCAGATTTTTCTACCCTTGAGTTACAGCGGGAGAAAGATGATATAAATTTTGCATCCTAATGGATTGAACTTTGAAGTTTACAATGTGGGGAAATCTGATTAAGTGTTTCTTTAGAGATGCCAGCCGAGCAAGAAGGCGTTGTAGCACGTCGGTGATAAAACCTTAATAAATTTTGAGTAATGGCAATCTAAGTGGGATCATTCTCGAAAAATTAAAATTATGCATTCATTCAAATGTCATTCATACACGTCTAGTTAGGAGCATTTGATTTATTCTAATCATGACATCCTAATCACTAGGCATAATTAGGTTCATAAAATGGATTATACAGGTCATGTTCCCCAGAGAACAGATCGGTAAAACCACAAGTCTTATCCTCCTGAGGTTGCAGCGGAGTAGACTGAAGATACAAGCCTTATCTCTTTGAAGTTGCAGCGGAGTAGGCTAAAGACAGCGAATGTTACTTCCCTGAAGTTGCAGTGGAATAGATTAAAGCTACAAATTATGGCGGATCTCAGCTCCCTGAAGTTACAGCGGAGCAAATTGAAGCCAATAATCCTATCTCCCTGAAGTTGCAGTGGAGCGAATTGAAGATGGCGAATCTTATCTCCCTGAAGTTGCAGTGGAGTAGATTGAAGCCAATAATCCTATCTCCCTGAAGTTGCAGTGGTGCGGATTAAAACCACAGATCTTAACTCTCTGAAGTTGTAGTAGAGCAGATCGCATCAGGTCTTATCTTCCTGAAGTTGGAGTGGAGCAGACCAAATAAACCAATCTTATCTCCCTGAAGTTGCAGTGGAGTATATTAAAGCCAATAGTCTTATCTCTCTGAAGTTGCAGTGGAGCAGACTGAAGATAGTAAATTTTGCTCTCTTAAAAAGCTACGAGTTACAAAGCCTACCTCCCTGACATTGCAGTGGAGTGGATCGAAGTGGCAACTCCTATACCCTTGAAGGCACAGTGGGTCGGAGTGAAGCTACTCACCAAAAGAAGTTAAGACTCGATAAGACCGGGCAAATTTGGCCTTGTTAAAGTCTTTACTTCATTCCCGTTATACGACAATGAGCAAAGAGGGGCAGCTGTACAAGCCCAAAATTTGCCCAACCAATATGCAAATAAAACCAAGTAAAAAACAAATTTAAACTAAAAATAAATAAAGTCCAACAGGCCAACAAACCATTAGCCTAACACCCAACTAAACCCTAGCCCAAAAAAAAAAGAAAGAAACCCTAAGCAGAAAAAAAACAGCCGCCGCCCCCAACAATGCTTTCAGCAGCCTCCAGCACAGCATCCAACCGTCGCACGACTCAAAACCAGCCCTCCTCCACGCGCACCACGCCTTGCGCCACAGCTCCATGTTTGTACCTGTAAAAGGACTAGGAGAGTCCAATAGCAACACAAACAGTGTAAAAGTAGGGAAAATAGGAAATTTCGGACTATAATAAGGCCCCGAATTTATGTATTTGAGACACACGAATCAATCAAAAAAAAAGGAGAGAAAAATCAATTCAAATACAAGCCATTTTCGAAGGTAGATGTTTTACCTTATTTTTTTTGTTTTTTTTTATTTTATTTATTTTTTAATCGGAAACAAAAAGAAAAGGGTAAAGGTCGTACCTTTTTGGTGAGAAAGGTGCCGATTCCGATGAAAATCGGTGATTTTTGGGTCCGGGAGTCGAAAAACCAAAAAAATATTTTTAAAATTTTTCGGCCACCGCGGACGGTGGCGCCGTCGCCGGCGACCGGCGACCGCTGCAGTGGTGCGGCACCAGAGTCCTACCAGGTTCTGGAAGGAGAGGAGGGGCTTTGAGAGGATTTTTGAAGGTTTTTTTTTTTAGAAAGGAATAAAATGTTTTTTTTGACAAAAAAGTTGATTTGTAAAGTTTATCAAAACAGCTTCGTTTTGATTTAAAACACCAGGCGCAAAATGGCGCCGTTTCAGGCCTTTGACCCACATGTTGACCCGACCCAAGGGGAGGATCCGTGCGTTTTGTCCCAGGGGTAAATTTGCGCAAATGGTCCTCTCTCTTTTGTGGCATGTTCAAATAAGTTCTTTTTTTTTTTAAATTTCGCCCTTTAATTTGTTTTTCATTTTATTTTAATCCATGTTGCAACACAGCGTTTTGGAGGGTTGGGAATATTTCCAAATTAACCCTCCATGTCATTCGCGCATTGCACATTGGCCCTTATTCTGTTTTATTTACATTATTCCCCGATTAATTTCGTTTTAGTTGCAATCTAATCTTTTTTGTGTTTTTTTAATTAGTTTAATATTTTCATTAATATTAGGATTATTGTTGTTGTTATTATAATTATTATTATTACTACTTTCATTATTATTAATATTATTACTATTACTACTATTATTGATAATATTATTTGCTTATATATTTTCCTATTATATATAAATTACTTTACTTTATATGTATTATTGTTTTAAGTTACTTTTGAAATCTTATATGTATTTACCTTTTTATAATATACTACTATTAATATTATTGAATTTATTTTATTCTACAATATATTTTCTCTAAATTCACTCATTACATATTTTTAGATTTGTATAAATATTTTTTTACGTAATACTATTTATGTATACATCTTTCATATTAAATTATTTTCATTATACATACATAATCTATTGTTAATTTCGTATTATTATATAGATATTTTATTTCTTTCAAATATTTTAACATCTTTAATTCATTTCAACTTATTTTAATATTGTTAATTTATTTAAACTTATTTTAATATTTTAATTTACAAATATTATATTTATTTCTTAAATTATGCTTAAATTTGTATATTTCGTTAGTGTTTATGTAAAATTGCTTGATTTTAATTAGTTTCTACTTATTAGCCAATGTGGGTATTTACATGAGATTATTGTTGCTATGTGTATTACTTGCTTGTATTTATCTACCATTCATTTGATTAATGTATAATTTATTTACAAATTATCCTTTCGCGTTGCATATTGTCATTTAATCACCTTACATTTTTCATTCAAGGATTTTTAAAATAAGGCTCGATATCCAAGATTCTCGAGAAGATTGTGCCCTAACTTACTGGGCCTCAATCTTCCTCGTTGAATTTAAGTAACCGAGTATTTCTTTTTAATTAAAGCAAAGATTCCAAGTTAAAGCTTATCTTGACGTTTCAAAATATTGTGTCCTAACTTATTGGATATAGCACTCTGTTATCTCAAGACGAGGTTTTTAAATAAAGGCAAACTCGTGTGCCGTCTTTGAAACTTCAAGGAGTCGCGCCCCAACTTACGGGGTTTTCGATTTCTTCATTGAAGCAAGAAGACTGAATTTTTAGTTTTCAAAATAATAAATTCCAATAAAATTTTTTTTAAAGGGGAATCGTTTTTTAATCTTTTCGAATTTTCGACATTCGACTTTAAGACACTAATCAATCAACTAGGTACCAATTTTGGGCGTTACGAGGGTGCTAATCCTTCCTCGTACGTAACCGACTCCCAAACCCGTTTTCTAAATTTCGTGGACCAAAATCATTGTTTTGATAAAATCAAGTCGTTTATTAAAAACAACCATTCCTCATGGTGGCCCAATCACACCTCATCAAAAAGGTTGGTGGCGACTCCATTTTCATTTTAAAAGTCGACCCTGTTTTTTTAAAAATAAAGATGGATATTTTGATAATTTACCTTTTAAAATGCAAAAGCTAAAAACACTAAAATCCAGTTTTGTGTTTGGGTGAAAAAATATTTTTCCACTACAATTTCAACCCCAAAAGATAAGTGTTTGACATTGTTGTTTGGGGGTTAAAACCCCAAATAACAATGCCAAATAGGGTTTATTTAGGATACCGACAACTTAAAGTCGGGTGAAAGTAAGTAAAACAACTTGGTTGACATATGGAAAGTGAAGATAAGCAAGATCGACTTTGTGTCCTTGGTCTTCATAATTTTTATTTTACATTTTTACATTTTTCTTGTTTTTGAATTTTAAAGGAATTTTAAATTTTTCATAACTTTTTAAAATTTTTATTAAAAATATGAAAATTATTATTTATTAAAAAATTTATGTTTCTTTTAAAGAGTAATGATCAAATTGATAAAAAAATATAAATGTTGAGGGCTATAAATTTTCTTTTCTGTTTTTTATAACTATCACATCTAAGAAAATTGAACGAAAATTAATAAAAGGATAAATATTAAAAAAAAAAAAACTCAATGTTTTGAAATTAAAATAGGGAGTAGATTTTAGAAATTAAATCCTCCTTTGAATGTTAAGCATCAATAAAACATCAATAAAAAATTTAATTGTCCCCCCATAGCATCACTCCGACCTTAGCTCAGTTGGTAGAGCGGAGGACTGTAGTGTGTAAATCCATGGTAATCCTTAGGTCACTGGTTCGAATCCGGTAGGTCGGATGTTTTGCTTTTTCTTAATGTTTTGGATGGCAACGATAATTTGTCCCTTTCCCTTCCATTTCCTAATACATTGGGCATAAAATTAATTTGGAGAATGAGTAATTAAATATCAGAAAATTAATTATTTCTTCAATTATTGGATATGAAATGCCTTATTTATTACCGAAGAAAAAACACCTAATTTACCTTTTAAATTTCTCACTTTTATAGTAATTACCATATTTTTGTTTCAATTTAATTTCACTTGCTAAAGCGGAGGACCACAGATTTTAGGGACTATGTGCCCAAAAAAACATAATCTTATAGCCCCTGGACTAATGAAATTTCATTTATTATTTCCCTCTCCTTTTGTTTCCCACGGTTGAAGACGAAAGAATGGATAATGGCTTTTTTATTTCTTATGCTTTATGTTTCTTTTAATTAAAAAAATGTATGCTTTTTAATATTGTTAACCTCATTCCTTACCAAACCCTCCACTATACTTACCTAATGCCTTAATTGCCATTTTAAGCCCTAATTATTTATTATTTCCTCTTCTACCTATAATAATCAACTTTTACCAGTTTTACAATTTACTCTTCATACTTTAATTCCTAACCGATCAATAAAATTATTGGGCCAAAAATCACTATAATATTTACTAACTCGATCATTAGAATACGGGATCTCGAAACCGCCGTTTTCGATTCCACTGGAAAATATGTTGTTATAGGAATTGACAATTGTTGTTTTTGCTTTGAAAATTTGGCGACATTACTTATAAGGCGAGAATGTCACATATTTACTGATCACAAAAGTTTAAAATATCTAAATACTCAGAAAGAATTGAACTTGAGATAGCGCATATGGCTTAAACTGTTGAAAGATTACAATCTAGTCATTGATTACCACCCTGGTAAAGCTAAGGTGGTAATTGATACTTTGAGCTAGAAATCTATGTTTGCGTTGAGAGCTATGAATGTTAGTTGACTATGAGGCGTGATGGTTCTATTCTAGTTGAGCTAAGGGATAAACCATTATTCTTGTAGAGAATTCGGGAGTTCACTACACCAAAATAGGCTTTTAGCGTCATTTTTAGCGACGTTTGGATAAAAAACGCCGCTAAAAATAAGCATTAGCGGCGCTTTCCAAAACACGCCGCTAAAGATCGAGCATTAGCGGCACTTTCAAAAAAATGCCGCTAAAGATCGAGCATTAGCGGCGCTTTCCAAAAAATGCCACTAAAGATCGAGCATTAGCGGTGCTTTTGGAAAACACCGCTAAAAATGAGCATTAGCGGCGTTTTCCAAAAAGCACCGCGAAAAACCTAAGCCCAACGAATGCTTTTTTTTTAGGTTTTGGGGCTTTTAGAGGGGTTTTTGAAAAAGCGCCCCTAATGCTCGGGGCTTTAGCGGCGTTTTTGAAAAAGCGCCGCTAATGCTCGGGGCTTTAGCGGCGTTTTTGGAAAAGCGCCGCTACTGCTCGGGCTTTAGCGGCGTTTTTGGAAAAGCGTCGCTAATGCTCGGGCTTTAGCGGTGTTTTTGAAGAAGCGCCACTAATGCTCTATTTTTAGCAATGCTTTATCTCTAGAGATAGTATTAATTTTAAAATATTGAATTAATTATCATTATAGTTTAGGATTTATGGTTTAGGGTTTAAGATTTAAGAGTTACTATTTTAAGGTTTAGGGATTATGTGTTTAAGGAATTATGGATTATGGATTATGGATTATGGATTATGGATTATGGTTTAAGGGTTGGGGTTTAGGGGTTAGGGGTTATGGGTTTAGGTTTATGTTTTATGATTTAGGGTTTAAGAGATTGGAATTAGGGGTTTAGGGTTTAGATTAATTGATATTTTTTAATTTATATATTAAATAATTTCTTATATAATTGTAAAAGAGATAATATTAATTTATTAGTATGTTAGAATTTTTTTTTATCTTTGACATATTTATTTTTATAATATTATTATTAATAAATCTAATTGATAACGACACTGTTGATGATGTGAACATCGTTAAGGTTGATTTTTGTGATTCTTCTTTTTTTAGACAAATTTGGTAGCAATAATCTTAAGAGTGTCATATATTTTCTTATTGCATCTAACACTTGTTGGTAAATTTTTTATATTTTAAAATAAAAAAATTATTTTAATATAAAATAATTTATACTATTATAAATTCAACAACAGATTTCATTTTCATAATATTATTAACATTAATTACAGTTTTTAATAAATTATTCAAAACATACAAATTATTAATTGCTTATTATATTCTCCACTGAGTTAAGACAGTGTTTATATATACTAGATTTTATGTACCTTGCACTTAAATATACATATATTTTTTATCTGATAAAATATTTTTTAGATCATGCAATTAATGTAAGTAATAATTATTAAAATAATTAAAACATATAATATTCAAAAATAAATATTTTAAAATCATAAATTATATAACATTCAAAAATAAATAATTTGAAATCAAAATTTAAGTAATTGAAAAGATGGACATGTATGTAGAATCGACATAAATTAATTAGTTACATTATCAATGTATTAAGTAATCAATATTAATTTAAGATATAAAATATATTGCTTATCAATGTTAATAATCTTATATTTTTTAAATGGTACGGAAATGACAATATTTAAGTATTGAATATTATTTATATTGATAAATCTTAATCATAATTATATGTAACCATGATACTAATAAACTAATAATTAATCTAAAAATACTTATTATTAATATTTAATTATATAAGAAATTCAAAATATTTATATTGATAAGTTTTATTGTTTAATTTTAAAAAAATTAATAAATAAATAAAATCACCTAACTAATAATTTTTAGTAGATAAAATAAAAGATTTTTAACAGAACAAAATAATTTTTTATGAAAAATAAGTAATAACGACATTTTTTATGAAAACGCCACCAAATTCATTTTACTTAAAAAAAATTGGCGCTCATTTTTCCAACTAGTGGAGATGTTAACTTCACCTCAAGGACAGAAACAGAACCCCCCAAAAGCCGTGCAAAAAGTCTCACCTAGTGAATCACATAAAGATTTGTGGCTTAGATCTTCGTCGCTTAAGAAGCCACCGGAGCCGTTGCGTCGTGTGGTGGCAGAATCTCTTTCGTCTTCTTCGCTTGCGGCGGTGGCTGAAGGAGTTAGCTCGCATCACCAAGGGGGTCCTTGATTTTATTTTATTTTTCCAGTATTTTTCCTCTTTATTTTCTTCGCTTCATTTTCTTTGAGATTTTATTTTGTTTTTCCAGTATTTTTCCTCTTTATTTTGGTTTTAATTTTTTTTCATATTTGAAGAATCTTCGATTGTTTTCTATAGACTCATTTCTTGATCGGACTTTGGCTTTAATTTATGTCAGTTTGAATGTCCCAGCAGTACTGACAGCGGCTTGTGGTTTTCCACAATTTTACCTCTAATTGAAGGCACGTATATAGTTAAAACTATATAATCAGACCATATACAATTAGTCATTGAAATTTTGAAGAAAAAAACAAACAAACGTGGCTTCATGTCATTCCCTTCTCTCCGTGGCTCCATTTGTCCAGAGATTTGAGGAGGAAGGAGCCTTGGCTTCGGGTCAATCAAAGAAGAACTGTCGTTAGGGCATCGAATTGGTCCGATCAAAAGTCTCCCTATGAAACTCTTGGTAATTGTTTTAGCCCTTATCCGCTATTAGCACGATGAGAAAAGCGCCGTTCTTTTTATCGTTTGTTTATATTCCAGAAATCAAAATACTTCTAACAATTTCTTTTTCTGGGTCTACTAATTGTAATTATATTGGAACTTTGATTTCTAAACAACAGAGTTAGAAAGGGATGCTGATGAAGAACAGATAAAGACTTCATATAGACGTTTGGCCAAATTCTATAATCCTGATGGTATGCGTCCCTTTAAAGTTTCATAAGTGAAATATGTGTTCTTACTAACTTGATTTTGTTTTCTTCCATCTTTTGGGCATTGGTGTTGTGATTGAGAATGAAAATTTTGCGTTGGAATATTTGGAGGTTTGGCAAATTAAATGTAGGTCTTTAAATAAAGTGAATAGAAGTTTAAAAAATAGAAATGGTTTATACTGAACTCTGTTTTATTGATTACTGTTGAGGGTTATAAAATGAGCTGAACAACAAGGAACATCAGGGGTTTAACTTTTAAGTAGTGGGATTAAGGTAATATCGTAAGAGTTTAATTGCCCTTGAAGGTGGCTTTTGCTCAGAAACAAAAATAAATAGTTCTGATGTTCTAAAAAGTTAGAGAGTTTGGCCTTCAGATAATTTTGTATGGCTTGCAGTTTCAGCTAATGGGCTTTCAGGTGGAATTGAACTATTTGAGATATTAGGAGCTTTTGGTTGGTAAGAAAGGTGACTTGTGATTTTACATGTTTGCCGGGAGAACTGTTTTGCAGACTTTTTGGCAGAGATGAAATCATTGATCTCAATTGTTTCACGCTTGTTTGTGATGATTTCTGTCTTATCTTCCAACAATTCCCGAAAAGGCTTTTGTATTTAGCTTTGGTGTCATTCTTTGCTTTGTTCATGAGCACTGCTTAGCTTACTAAATTAGATCCATTGTCTTTGTTTGGTCTTGTATTAACCATCCATTGAATCATAATGGTTGAATCTCTTGAGTGTGATTATCTATAAGAAGTATTAGAAGAAATATATTAATAATAAAGTTCACAAGGTTAAAGTTTACAGAAAGTTATTCTACTTAAGAGGTAGACTGATCTCTAAAATAAATATTATTTTTCCATCTGTCTGCTAGGCTAGTTACAGAACTGCTGAATTCTGGATTGAAATCCATTTCTTTAAAGAACTGCTAGAATGATGTCCCTTGAAAGTGCTTGATTAATTTTGCTATTTATGTCTGATTCTTGTTAATATTTGTGATTCCAGCTGGCATTGATAACCGTAAGTAGTAGATCTTCATAAGCATTGGTTAATTCACAAAAGACTTGCAGTGCTTGAGTATATGAGGTTCCTATAAGTGAAATAAAAAATAGTATAACTATTTCAAAGTTTTAAGTGTCTATGACGTGTTTGATATTTCATATCAAAATACACATCCATAGCATAGGCCTTTTAATTAATGGATTTTATTTGTGGAAGTTTTCCTATGAATAGTAAGATGGTTTTCTTAACTACATAACAATTTTGGGGGACGAAACTGGGGACAGAACTGCTTTCTTAACAATTTTAGTAGTTTTTTTTTCTATAATCTTTGCAAGAGCTGTCAAGGATGACAAGGTTACAAAATCTCCGTGCAGGAGGCAGAGTTGTTGACAAATATCACAGTAATTTTTGTCTTTTTACATTTCAAATAAAACCATTTTTATTTTATTTTATACATGTTGATATTTGAACTCATGACATTAGCATCCATTTCTTCATCTTCATTTCTTGAAGCATCAGAGGTTTCTTGAAGCTTTAAGGTTGTATGGTCGTGGCTGGCGCCAAATAGAAGGTAAGTGCACAATGAGTTGAACTGATTTACTTATCTTTGCCATGTTCACTATGGTTTGAACAGTTTACTCTTATTTTCATGCAGAGCATGTAGGCACTAAATCTGTTGTTCAAATTTGAAGCTATGCTCAAAAGTTTTTCTCTAAGGCTCATTGCTTTGAGTTCATTACAAGATTTCCTTAATTAAGTAAATGTATTATATCTTTTATTACCAAGATTTACTTGATTAAGAAACTGCATTGTATTTTTTATTACCTTGCAATGTGTATAGTCATAGGCAGGTTCAACTAGTCAGTCTGCTTTTCATATGTATTATTTATTTTAGTTTTGATTCTAAGTTTTTATTTTTACTTTAATATTTACGACAACTTGAGTTCTAACTTTTGGATTTTAATTGTGTTATTAATTTATTATTTTAAATTCTAAAACTAAATTCATTAATTTTTATATTTAGTTTTAAAGTCATAGAAAATTTAATTTAAATAATATTTTTTTATTTATCCATAAAAGTATATTTAAAGTTCAAATTTAAAAATAAAACATAATATAATATTTATCATAAAAATAAATATTATTTGATTAAAATATTTTTTAAGGTTATGTTTTTAGCGGCATTTTTGCTAGAAGTGCCGCTAAATGTTTGTTCTTTAGTGGTGTTTGTGATAAAAGCGTCGCTAAAGGTCATGTTATTTAGCGGCCTTTGTGACAGCGTCGCTAAATGTCATGATCTTTAGCGGCGTTTTTTCACATAAACGCCGCTAAATTTAGCGGCGTTGTCTATAGCGGCACAAGCGCCGCTAATACTTTTAGCGGCGCTTAAAAGTGCAGCTAAAGGCCTAAAAAACGCCGCTAAAAGTCTATTTTGCTGTAGTGGTTACAAAAAAATGATTTAGAGTTACAAACAAAACGAGTATTGGTTGAGAAAGCACAAACAACCGAGTTCAAAATTAATGATAATGGCAGCTTGCATTTCCACAATCGGTTATGTGTACCGAATGATTTTGAGCTAAAACGAGACATATTACACGAGGCACGTAGCAATACTTATTCTATACATCCAAGCAACAACAAAATGTACAATGATCTGAAACAGACTTACTGGTGGCCAGGAATGAAATGTGAGATCTCGGAGTTCATATCGAAGTGTTTGGTATGTCAGCAGGTGAAAATAGAACATCAGGTCCCGTCAAGTTTGCTACAACCTGTTATGATTCTAGAATGGAAATGAGAATGAATTACGATGGACTTCGTATCGAGTTTTCCTCTAACACAGAAAAAGAAATATTTGATCTAGGTAAATTTTTACAGATTGATGAATCAGCACATTTTATTCCGGTCATAATCGATTATTTGCTTGAGAAGCTAACTGAGTTGTATGCTACTGAAATTGTTAGATTGCACGATGTGCCGTTATCCATTATTTCTGATCACGATTCGAGATTTACCTCCAGGTTTTAAGGTAAGTTACACAATGCCATGGGTATTAAACGGAATTTTAGTACCACTTTTTATCCGTAGACAGACGATCAGTTGAAACGAGTGATTCAAATACTCGAGGACATGTTACACTATTGTATTATTGAATTAGAAGGTATTTAGGAAAATTCTACCTTTGGTCGAGTTCGCTTATAATAACAGCTATAAGTCAAGCATTAAAATGACACTGTACAAGGCCTTATACAGACACATACGTCAAACTCCATTGTATTGGTCTGAATTGAGTGAAAGCAAGCTAGTAGGGACTGATATGATTTGTGAGACCGAAGAAAAATTCAGAATCATACGAGACTGTTGGAAAGCCGTGTCAGATCATCAGAAATCATATGCTGATCTATAAAAAAAGATATCGAGTTTCAAATTGTTGCTAGAGTATTTTTGAAAGTCTCGCCTTGGAAAAAAATCTTGTTGTTAGGCAGGAAAGCAAAGCTTAGTATAAGATATAGGACCATATGAGATCCTCGAGAGAATTCGCCCTGTAGCTTATAGATTAGTGTTACCACAAGAACTAGAAAAGATTCGTAATGTGTTCCATGTATCGATGTTATGTCGTTATCATTCTCGGTCCCTCTCACGTGATTTGTACAGATGAAATAGAGTTGCAACGCGATTTTTCGTATAGTGAAGAGCTAATGTGTTCCATGTATTGATGTTACGTCGTTATCTTTCTGATCCCTCTCATGTGATTTGCATTGATGAAATAGAGTTGCAACCTGATTTTTTGTACAGTGAAAAACCCATTTTTAGTGGTGCTGGAAACAGTAGTTTTGAAACCTCATTTTTCAATGATCAAGTCTACACAAATATTATTTACGAGTCTATTATAGTATTATATTTAATTTGATTTCGGTAATTTCATTGAAAAGTTATTAATTAAGGTACAATGACTAAATTGTAAAAATCGTAAAAATTAATATCTATTGAACTTTTATTTGTTAAAAAGCTTAAATAGTGGTTGTTCAGGGATTTATGTGGTTATTTAACCATATTTAAATATGGTGGATGGTTAGTGCTTATTTTCTAATAAAAATATATGTTAGAAATAAGTTAAATATTAAGTAAAATTATATTAAAACATAAAAATCAAAGTGTCCATCTTCATTTTTCTCTTCACCTTTTAATCAAAACAAAAAGAAGGAAGTCCTTTTTTTATTAAAACTTTCAGCCATTGCATGGTATGGTATTTAAAATCCGTTTTTCGTAAATTTTATATTTTTGATATCGTTGTAACTTGATTTAGCTAGCTCATGGATTAAATTGTGAAACTGTAAATTTTTTAAATGTTACCACTTATCATTTTTAAAGCTTTTGGTGTTAAATGGTTAGCTTTTAAGCTTAGATTTGTAAAAGACTAAATTGTAAAGTGAAAGTTGTTAGTTTTGAATATAAGGACTAAAATAGAAATAATTTGAAATTAGCATGAAATTTTTGTAATTATAGATGTTATAGGACTGTAGAAGGATGTGATTGAAATTGGATTGCAAAATGGGGCTTAAATGTGAAAGATATTATAGTTTCGATTTTATGGATTAAATTGAATAAATTGCAAAACTTTAGGGAATTTCTATATAATGAAATTGGACTATCATATGCATGAAATAAACTGTTCTAAGACATTTTAAACTGATAAATTGAAATGAATTATCATATAGATCAAGATTTGAATCAACCGGTAGATAATCGAAGAAAAGTGAAAATTGTTGATTAGTCCCTACACTTCAACTCGTTAACAATTTTTGCAAGTAAGTTCCTATGGTATAATTGTATATGTAAATTTGATCTATGTGTTTGAATTATTAATTTATATACTTTGAATGTGATTTGAATTGTATACAAATTAGTACAAAAATGTGAAAAATTGACTGATTTGTAAAAAAATGGTCTAATGTGTTAAATGTGCTCGGATGAATGTATGAAAGAATAAGAAACAATTGGAATTCCAATAGGGTTATGTGTGCATTGTATGGGATATGACATGAGATGATAGTGATGAACGGAGAATTCGCTATTTTAACTGGAATCCAATAGTTGTTGTGGATTACTGAGATTTGTCTCTATGGAGACCATTGTTATTGATTGTCTATATAGAGACCTTGGTGTGTTATGAAGGGATGCAAGGTCTTATGAAATTTGATGCCTACGGGCTTAGCACTTCGGTGCTCAGGTGTGTCTTAGAGTTATGGCTCAAACGAGCAATCTGATATGTTTTGGTGGTCACTCGCGTATCTGTATCTATTTATTATAGTTCATCAGGCTAAACGATTATAGAAACAATTAAATGAATGAATGGTAGTATTTGTTGTGATGGAAATGGAAATATAAGAGTGAATGATTGAAATTGTGATATGTATTCGGGATTGATATGTTATTCGATAATTGAATAGTGTAATAGAAGCATATATATGTGATAATACTGATTAAATGACATGGAATTGAGTTGATTTTTATCGTATAGATTGAAATGCTATAAGCTCACCTTACTGTTGTAAAATGTAATGACGGGAAAATTATATAGTTAGCTATTTTGTTTTGTTAGTTATGAATTGAGGTGAGTTTACTGTTTTAAAACCTATGAACTTACTAAGCATATGTAATCCTTACTCTGTTTGTAGTTATCTTTTGTGGAATTACGCGATCGGATCACTTCGAAGCTCACAATATCAAGCCTTCGATTTGGTAGTCTTTTTATTGTTCTGGACTCGATTATGTGGCATGTATATAGGTAATGTTATGCTTATGTGAAATTACTTTGAATGATGTTAATTTTGGACCCAAAATGGTAAATGACATGTATGGTTATATGATATGGATGAACATGTGTATCTTGGCAATTATGTTTAGTTATAATAGTAGCATATAGATGATCATATTGATAAATGAAAATGGTTATGTGATGAATTGAGCATGGTCCCTTAGTATGGATTATATTGGTAAGTAGGTGTTGATTGTCAATTGAAGATGGATTGAATTAATATAGATTGTATTTTAAATAAATGTTAAGTTTGTATTTCAATTATGACATGTTACCATCATCGATTGAGGAAGGTTGAATTGTGGTACATAGCATGGTTTGAGATGGTTTTTGTGCAAGTAGTAATGTGTTTAAATTTGCATATAAGTTAAAGTTTGATTTGAGCATGAAAAGGTACCAAAATACAAGATTTTCAACCTTTTAGTAAAAAGCATCGATACTATAGATGGAAGTATCGATACTTTACCAAATAAATAGTGTTTTAAAACGATAAAATACCAATTTGGTATTAATACCAGTATAAAGTATCGGTACTTAGTCTCAAGGATCGATACTTTATAAAAAGTATCAATACAAATTGATTTATGTCCAAAAGTTTGAAAATGGCAGAATGCCAAAACGGTATTGATACTAAATTTAGTATCAATATATTCCATCAAGAGTATCGGTACTTTATTTCCAGTATTGATACTTGTGCATTTTAACTTGACTTTTTGTAACATCAAAGCTAAGAACGATATCGGTACCAGATTTGGGTGATGGGTGTCGAATCCACCAATATAAACCTATGCCTAATTTGCGATTTAAGCAGTATAGGGAGTAGGGTCGATCCCTCAGAGACTGGGTTTACTGCAAATTATTCCTCTATTGACCAGATTTATGTCGGGGCAGTTGTTGTGCCCAAGAAGTTCGGGGGGATAAAATTTGAAGACCTGAAATAAATAAATAAAATGCGTGAAAAGAAAAAGTTGAAAACAGAATAATAAAAATAGTTAAATAAATATGAAGGAAAATTAATTAGAATAAGCTCAGCTTTAGGAACGGATTTTTCCTCGTCTTTAAACCGATCCTCGAAATTAGATGAACTCCTCTTTTCCAATAAGCTAGTTATAGCTACCAAGGACGCCTCGGACACCAACTCTTCCTTGTGTAAATTAGTTATGGAACGTCCAATAACTAACCCTTACCGATCGAACAACCACGAAACATTCGTGATTTAGAACTCCGGCAGCTTTGCGTTCTAGAAGAGCCTAGCTCGAACCAATGCCCTCAACCGTGTGGGACATTTAAATCCAATTACTACTTCCATTGACGGAACCAAACAACAATCTCCATTTGGCATGCCAATGTGTTCACAGAAAACCGATTAGAAACGTTCCTTTCGAAATTCCAACTGTACGTCTAACCACACTAAATCAAACGACGTCTTTTTTGACCTAGTGTTGATCTGACTTTGTGAGTTGAAAAAATCATACTCTTAATCTGGAGAAATAATAAGTACTGGAATTTAGGAGTTAAATTGCTCGGGTTCGTAACTCACGGGTTTTGACGAGGCTAATTCCGACCTAAAGCTGAAAATGAATTTAGTTGGCTAAGGTTTTGGGCATGTTGGTATTGGATAAATTAAATAAGGTAAAATGGGTGAAAGGAATGGGTGGCGTGGTTTAGTTTGGGGGGCTGGAATTTTGGTGGTGTAATAAAGTGAATTAGCTACTGGAGATGGAAAGAAAGTTTGAAAAGGAAATTGAAAAATGGTTTAAGTGGTAACAAGCTGGAAATTAATGGATTGAAAGTAAAGGAAACTAAAAACAACAAATAAATTCGTGAGTAGAAAATAGTGAATGTATTGAAAGATGAAAGCTTGATGTTTTCACTTAATGATTAAAATGAACAATATAGCCTCTATTTATACTAGTGACCTTGCTAAATTAAGAGCCAACTAGTATAGAAAATCAAGGAAAAATATTCCATGATAAAAAAATATCCCAAAATAATCTCCCACTAAGTCAACAATTTCAGCTAATTATTCTTGGAAAAATTCTGCTTTGACCCTCCTTCTTTGCTTCTTTCTTCAATCTAGCCCAATTGTTTCTTTTTTTCTTCTATTTAGCCCCAAATTGCATCCCTGCACAAAATTCAATAAATATGGCAAAATTAGTGGTGCATTCTCATAAATTAACCAATTTAATTACATAAAATATCTAATAATCAAATACCCCCTACTTAGCTTATGCTAGTCCTCGAGCATTTTGTATGAATCTGCAAAAGGAAAAATTTTCTCCAAAATAGGACTTGACCCCCATGGTTTGCACAATTCAACAATTTAATCCTAGAACATTCACATCTCAAATAACCTAGCCTAAGAAGTAAGTAAATATATTTCGGAATTATTAGAGCTTGATAGGCCTACCCCTAATTTATTTTTTATTTTATTTAATATAATAATTTTTTGTGTACTTAGGGTAATTTTGAATTTTTTTACGCGAGACATAATGACAACCCAATCACCATGTTCCGATTACTTAATTCGGACGTCTCTAAGCGGGTTATTTCGCCCTACTCGTGATAGCTTGTTAGTGGAGTGAGTGTAAAGAAATTAGACAGTCACACAAACCTTTTTACGCGAGATGTAGTGACAACCCAAGCACCACATTCTGGTTACTCGGTCCGGTGTACAGCTCTAATTTTTCACTCTTAACATTCGTATCAGAGGATTATTATTTTTATTATTATTTTTTTTAGTAGAAAGATGAAAAGTATAAGGTAGGCAGTCAGGCAAACTCATAATTCCTAAAAATTCCTTACCCACTAAGTCTAGGTTATTGAAAAGTCAGGTGGTATGTCGAGAAATGAGTCATAATAGTCATCCGTTGCTAAATAGTCCTCACTAACAAATCCCAGAGCAACATTAAACTCAGAAATAGACAGATTATATTGCACACCTAGCAAGCAAAAATTGACAGCATGAGGCGTATCTATGGTGTTAGCAGAACGGTCAAAGTAAAATGTAGAATAAAATTCAAAAACCAACTCATAATATGCAGGTTCATTAATAGCAGCAAAATCAATCCACCCAATAGCATCAAAATATTGATTAACAGATTCTTCAATATCTAAAGAATATAATGAGAATGAGTCGACGTGCTTACATACTGGAAGAGGGCGATGTTGGATTTGTTCGAATTGTGCTTGATGTGCCGGGTTCGTAAATGTTAGATTCCCGTGAAATCTGTTCTCCGGGGGCATGAATCCTCTTCCTTGTCAAAATTGACCTCGATCTCGTGGATGATACTCAGTGTCCTGATTTTTCATTTCATTTTCGTGATTTTCGGTATCGTCTGCCATTGGAGTTGATAAACCGACCAAAGGTGTTTGTTGGCAGCCTCAGGTTTGTCTTTGCGTTGAATGTGGTTCAGTACCATCGTTTGGGGATCGCGGAGTTCTTCTCGACGGTCTCAGTTATGTTGGTTGACGTGCATAGACGTTCGGTCGGGGAGACGGGTGGTCTTGGCTGTCGGATGAGTTTGGTGGTTTGACCGGGCTGTTTGAAGGGTGGTCAGTCGAAACGAGCAGCTCATGGGGCGGGTAGACTATGGCGATTGGAGTTGGGTTATGGTTTCTTCTAGGGCGACGCAATTGCAGCGTCGGAGATGGAGGAGACTCGTTGGAGTCGATGGTGACAAAGGTTGGAGCGAAAAAACGGTGTTGACGTCGATTAACCACGGAAGGTGGTTCTTGCGTTGCGCGGTCGCGGGTGTGTACCATGACTTTCTTAGAGGGCTGTTTGGAGTTGTGGCGTTGAAAATGGTAAAGGAAAGAAAAAGAAGTAGCAGTGTTGAAGGTGAAGGGAAATAAAAAAAGAAAGAGTTTGAATTTTTCTTTCTTTGGCCGGTCAAATAGGGGTAATGTGTTGGTGTGGTTTTTTTTAGGGTGAAAAAAAAACTGGGATGTGATAGGTGAAAGGTTAGGATTTGATGGGTGTAAGGGTTTTTATTTTTTTTTTGAATTGGAAAAGGGGTGGACGGTTGGGGGGGAAATTTTGGGTTTAAATTTTGATTTTTTTCTTTTTGGTTTTGGATAGGTATGATGGGTTTGGGTTTGGGTTAATGGGCTAGCTTGGATTAAAAATGGTGGATATGTTGAGTGGGCCTTGGCTGAAAATAAAATGAATTTTGTGGGTTGACATGTGGAATTTTAATTTTGTCTTGGAATGTTTCCCTACAAAAATAGAAACAAAAATTAAATAAAATAGTAAAAATAAATAATAATTATAATAATAATAGGAAAATTAAAATTAAAATTTTTTTTTCAAATTTATTAGCTAAGCTATAAACTAAAAAAAAATTAAAAACTAAAATTACGATATTTGGTAAAATAGTCGTGATAAATGCACCAAGTAAGTTCCCAGGAAAGAGAGGTGAGTCACAATGGACATACTTAAGTACCAAGTCTTTCCTTAGACAGAACTAATCCTCGACATGCATTTTCATTTTCCACTTTACCAAAAATTTTATTTGCATAAAGGAAAAGAAAATTTGGGTTGCCTCCCAACAGCACTCTGTTTAACGTCGTTAGCTCGACGACATGTTATTCAAATTCTGGGCTCCTCGAGATCAATCTCCTCAACTGTGTGCATTTGAAAATTCTCGTAGAAGGGTTTTAGTCGTTGACCATTCACCTTAAAGCTCTTCCGTGTTTCTTCGCTTTGAATTTCCACTGCACCATTCGAGAATAAATTAGTAATAGTAAATGGACCTATCCATTTGGATCAAAGCTTACCAGCGAAAATTTTTAAGGTAGAGTCGTATAGAAGAACTTTCTGTCCTATTGAAAATAGCTTCCTAGTGATCATCTTATCGTGGAACGCCTTCGTCTTTTCTTTATAAACTCGAGCATTTTCATATGCATCGTTTCTAATTTCCTCGAGTTCCAGAATGTCCAGCTTTCGAGCTCTTCCTGCAGTCTCCATCTCCATATTACATTGTTTAACTGCCCAAAGTGCCTTGTGCTCTAATTCAACCGGGAGATAGCATGGTTTACCAAAAACAAGTCGATAAGGTGACATGCCTATTGGTCCCTTGTAAGCTGTCCTATAAGCCCAAAGTGCGTTATTTAGTCTCAAGCTCCAATCCTTTCTGTTAGGTTTAACAGTCTTCTCCAAGATGGACTTGATTTCACAGTTTGACACTTTGGCTTGCCCATTTGTTTGTGGATGGTAAGCAGTGGCAATTCGTTGAGTCACTCCATATTTCTCCATAAGTGCACTTACGAGCTTGTTGCACAAATGAGTTTCCTCTGTCACTGATTAATGCTCGTGGAGTACCATACCTGGAAAAGATAGAACTTTTAAGGAAGTCAACCACAGTCTTAGCATTATCATTGCGAGTAGCCTTTGCCTCTATCCACTTAGAAACGTAATCAACAGCTAAGAGTATATAAAAATTACCGAAAGAAGAAATAAAAGGACCCATAAAATCGATGCCCCAAACATCTAAAATTTCACAAATATGGAAGGGAGTAAGGGGCATCTCATTTCGACGGCTAAGATTACCGACTTTTTGGCATCTTTCACAGGTTTTGCAGAATAAGAAGGCGTCACGAAATATACTTGGCCAAAATAGTCCACACTCGAGAATTTTATGTGCGGTGTGTTTAGGTCCAAAGTGTCCTCCACATGAATAAAAATGACAAAAAGTTAAGATAGACTGTACCTCTGTTTCTGCTACACACCGTCGAATTACTTGATCGGAGCAATGCTTCCAAAGGTAAGGATCGTCCCAAATGTAATATCGAGCATCCTTTTTGATCTTATTTTTCCTGGACCTTGGTAATTCTGAAGGAACAGTACCTGTAACGAGATAATTTACTATGTCTGCGTACCAAGGATGAATCGCATTTGCTGAAAATAGGTTTTCATCTGGGAAGTTGCCTTTCAATAGTGTGTCATCCACTGGAATCGGTAATCGGCTCAGATGGTCAGCTACCAAGTTTTCGCATCCCTTTTTATCCCGGATTTCAAAATCGAACTCTTGTAAGAGCAGAATCCACCTAATCAGTCAAGGTTTTGCCTCCTTCTTCCCTATTAAATATTTCAAAGCTGCATGATCAGAAAAGATAATCACTTTAGTTCTCAATAGGTAAGATCTAAATTTATCTAAAGCAAACACTACAGCTAATAATTCTTTCCCAGTGGTTGTGTAATTGCTTTGGGCAGCGTTTTCGAAGCATAGTAGATAACATGAGGCTCTTTCCCCATTCTTTGGCCAAGAACCGCTCCTATACTTCGATCACTTGCATCACACATGACTTCGAATGGGAAGTTCCAATTTGGTGGTTGCACTATGGGAGCGGAGACCAATTTCTATTTCAGCAAGTCAAATGCATCTTTACAAGTTTGGTCAAATTCAAATTCTTTATCCTTTTGTAATAGACTGCAAAGTGGTTGCGCTATCTTCGAGAAGTCTTTTATGAATCGTCTGTAACATCCTCACAGATGTGGGGTAAGGTAATGAGTCAATAATACCCGTTTTTGCTTTATCGACCTCAATACCTTCTGAGGAAACTATATGACCTAAAATTAATCCTTTGTCAACCATGAAGTGGCATTTTTCATAATTTAAAACAAGATTAAATTCTAGGCATCTTTTTAATATTTTAGCAAGATTATCGAGACATTCATTAAAGGAGTTACCGTACACCGTGAAGTCATCTATGAAGACTTCAATGATTTTCTCGACATAATCGGAGAATATGCTCACCATACATCTCTGAAAAGTGGCCAGAGCATTACAGAGTCCAAACGGCATTTGTCTATATGCAAACGTTCCAAAAGGGCATGTGAAAGTTGTTTTGTCTTGATCTTCAGGCGCCACCGAAATTTGGAAAAATCCTAAATATCCATCGAGACAATGGGTCTTACCAGCTAATCGCTCGAGCATTTGATCGATGAAGGGAAGTGGAAAATGGTCATTCCGGGTAGCTGCATTCAACTTTCTGTAATCGATACAAACTTTCCATCCATTCTGGACTCGGGTAGGAACTAGCTCTCCAGACGAATTTTTCACCACTGTCACGCTAGTTTTCTTGGGCACGACATGAACTGGGCTAACCCAATCACTGTCAGAGATCGGGTATATCATTCCAGCATCCAACAATTTTTGGATTTCCTTCTTTACTACCTCCGTCATGGGTGGATTAAGGCGCCTCTGAGCATCTCTATTTGGTTTCGTGTTATCTTTGATGGAAATTCTGTGCATACAAGTGGATAGACTTAGCCCTTTTATGTCGGCTATTGTCCAACCAATAGTTTCCTTATAATCTTTTAGAACTCGAACTAGACTTTCCTCCTCGTCTTTGGTTAGTCTGTTTGACACTATCACCGGTAAGGTGTCTTGCTCTCCCAAAAAGACATACTTGAGGTGGTCCTGTAATGCTTTAAGCTCCAAGGTTGGTGGCTGCAAAATCGAAGGCAACATTTTAATTTGGAAGGTAATAGTTCAAGTTGGTTACCTCGACTCGTCAACGATGGTTGCGTATCCAAGTGTTTGACAATTTCTCGTAACGGATCTTCTATAACTGCTAACTCCTCAAGACGACTTAAAACATCCATGTCAATGCTTCTGTAAAAGACAGTTTCCAACTCATCAAAGTCATGATATTCAGAATAATTTTGAGTTAAACAATCTATACTATCGATACTGGAAATATTTGATAATGAGTTAGGATGACTCATGGCTTCGTAGACATTGAATTTCACGATTTTGCCATCAAACTCCATTGTCAATGTTCCACTCTGAACATCAATTTTTGCGCTTGCGGTACTTAGGAACGATCTTCCAAGCAAAATGTCAGATGAATTAGTTGAGTTATCGTCTTCCATATTAATAATGTAGAAATCTGCAGGGAAAACTAATTCGTTAACTTTAACAAGGACGTCTTCAAGCAACCCTTCAGGATAGATGACTGACCTGTCTGCCAACTGGATTATTACTCCTATCTTTTTCAAAGGACCCGCATTAATCAACTTATAAATAGGATAAGGCATAACATTAATGGAAGCTCCTAAATCACACATGGCTTTCTTAATGCCTACATTACCTATCTCACAAGAAATAGCAAACATACCTTGGTCCTTGTATTTGGGCGGAACTTTCTTTTGCAGTACTGCAGAGACATTCTCTCCTACATTTACTCTTTCGTTACCTATTAACCTCCTTTTGCTAGTACACAATTCCTTGAGAAATTTTGCATAGCGAGGGATTTGTTTGATAGCGTCGAGCAAAGAGATATTTACCTCCACTTTCCTGAACATTTCGAGGATTTCTTTTTCCTCCTTCTCTTTCTTACCCTTTGTGAGCCTCCCTGGAAAAGGAGGTGCATCACAACTAGTTTCTAAATTTCTGATTTCGGTCTGGCTTTTGAATCAGGGATCTACTTTTCCCGTTCCTTGTCTTACCCATGACTTTTGTCGGGAACTAGTTCTAGAACTTTTCCGCTACGGAGAGTTATTGCACTTGCATTCTGCCGAGGATTCGGCTCTGTCTGGGAAGGTAATTTACCTTGAGATTCCAAACGATTAATTGCCATCGAGAGTTTACTAACTTGATTAGTTAACTCTTGTATTGATGCGTCTGTCCTCTGTTGGTATTTTGCAGCATCGACAGCAAGTCTTTCTATAACAGCTTCTAGAGATGTGCTCGGCTTGGGTGGCGGTTGCGGAGGTCTTAGTTGGTACGATGGATTATATCGGGGATTAGATCCGTAATTCAAGTTAGGATGATCCTTCCACCCGAGATTGTAGGTGTTTGAGAAAGGATCATAGCGTCTTTGTAGAGGTCCCGAAAAGCCTCCAATAGCATCGACATGTGCCATTGAATTCTCGTTAAGGATTGGGTACAAATCCGTCAGATGTTCAGACGTAGTACATATTCCACACAGTTGGGTCAGATTCTTCTTTTCTGTAATCATAGATTGAACAATATTAGTCAGCTTATCCAATTTATCTTTTAAGGATGAAACATTTACCCCATTAACCCGTCTTATGGGTTCTGAATTCGGCCGATACTGTTAAGAATTTGCTGCCATAGTGGATATCAGTTCTCTTGCCCTTTGATGAGTCATATTGACAAGCGCCCCTCCACTAGTTGCGTTAATCATTTTCATTTCCATAGGGAGCAAACCCTCGTAGAAATATTGAAGAAGTGATTGCTCGGTCAAACCGTGTTGAAGACAACTTGCACACTTTTTTTGTATCGCTCCCAATAGTCGTAGAGCGATTCACTCTCCATTTGGTGAATTCCCACTATGTCTCTCCTGAGCTCAGCTACTCGCGATGCTGGAAAGAATCTGTCAAGAAATACACGAGATAAGTCATCCCACGTTGTAATAGAACCTGGAGGTAAGTAAAATAACCATTCTCTTGCTGTATCAACTAAAGAAAATGGAAAGGCCCGAAGTTTAATTTCATCTTTGGTTACTCCCTGAGGTTTCATGCTTGAGCAGACCATGTGGAATTCTCTCAAGTGTGTGTGTGGATTTTCATTCTTCAGACCTCGAAAAGTGGGCAAAAGGTGAATTAGGCCTGATTTCAACTCGAACGGGGTTTCTCCAGCTGGATAGTTGATGCATAACGGTGTTTGCTCGTTAGGAGCAGCGGCTAGTTGACGAATGGTTCGGTTTGCCATCCTTTCTGGTTCACCGAGGTTGTCTTCTGCTTCTTTCATTTCAGGAAGTGGTTCGGTCTCAAGATCAACCACTTCGACTTGTTTCCCACGTCGAATTGCCTCTACACGAATTGATTGTCTCAATTTTTCAATGTCGGTTTCTAAGAGCCCTTGTCTTAGCTCAACTTCTGCTTTACTTGCACGTTTAAGAGCTTCTGTCTCTTTTAGTCGTGGTCGTGCTGATTTTTCGATCTCTAGGTCGTATTCGAGATCTCCGTATGAAGATCTGATCATGAAGATGATTTAAACAATTATAAGTGTTGCCAATCCCCGGCAACGGCGACAAAACTGATGGGTGTCGAATCCACCAATATAAACCTACGCCTAATTTACAATTTAAGCAGTATAGGGGGTAGGGTCGATCCTTCAGAGACTGGGTTTACTGCAAATTATTGCTCTCTTGACCAGATTTATGTCGGGGCAGTTGTTGTGCCCAAGAATTTAGGGGGGAGGATAAAATCGAAAACTTGGAACCTGAAATAAATAAATAAAGTACGTAAAAAGTAAAAGTTGAAGACAGAATAATAAAAATAGTTAAGTAAAATCTAAAGAAAAATTAATTAAAATAAGCTCAGCTTTAGGAATGAATTTTTCCTCGTCTTTGAATCGATCCTCGAAATTAGATGAACTCCTCTTTTCCCATAAGCTAATTATAGCTACCAAGGACGCCTCAGACACCAACTCTTCCTTGTGTAAATTAGTTATGGAACGTCCAATAACTAACCCTTACTGATCGAACAACCACAAAACGTTCGTGATTTAGAACTCCGGCAGCTTTGCATTCTAGAAGAGCCTAGCTCGAACCAATGCCCTCAACCGTGTGGAACATTTAAATCCGGTTACTACTTCCCTTGACGGAACCAAATAGCAATCTCCATTTGGCACGCCAATGTGTTCACAGAAAACCGATTAGAAACGTTCCTTTCGGAATTCCAACTGTACGTCTAACCACACTAAATCAAACGACGTCTTTTTTGACTTAGTGTTTATCTGACTTTGTGAGTTGACAAAATTATACTCTTAATCCGGAGAAATAATAAGTACTGGAATTTAGGAGTTAAATTGCTCGGGTTCGTAACTCACGTGTTTTGACGAGGCTAATTCCGACCTAAAGCTGAAAATGAATTTAGTTGGCTAAGGTTTTGGGCATGTTGGTATTGGATAAAATTAAATAAGGTAAAATGGGTGAAAGGAATGGGTGGCGCGGTTTAGTTTGGGGGGCTGGAATTTTGGTGGTGTAATAAAGTGAATTAGCTACTGGAGATGGAAAGAAAGTTTGAAAAGGAAATTGAAAAATGGTTTAAGTGGTAACAAGCTGGAAATTAATGGATTGAAAGTAAAAGAAACTAAAAACAACAAATAAATTCGTGAGTAGAAAAGAGAGAATGTATTGAAAGATGAAAGCTTGATGTTTTCACTTGATGATTAAAATGAGCAATGTAGCCTCTATTTATACTAGTGGCCTTGCTAAATTAAGAGCCAACTAGTATAGAAAATCAAGGAAAAATATTCCATGATAAAAAAGTATCCCAAAATAATCTCCTACTAAGTCAACAATTTCAGCTAATTATTCTTGGAAAAATTCTGCTTTGACCCTCGTTCTTTACTCCTTTCTTCAATCTAGCCCAATTGTTTCTTTTTTTCTTCTATTTAGCCCCAAATTGCATCCCTGCACAAAATTCAATAAATATGGCAAAATTAGTGGTGCATTCTCATAAATTAACTAATTTAATTACATAAAATATGTAACTTTAGCATTTAATCATTGGGTATCGGTACCTATGCTTAGATTTTAAAAAGTTTACAATTTGGTCCTTATTCATGCTCGGGATCAAATTTAGAGCTTTTGTAAGCTCGATTAAGTCTCAAATTTACTTTACCAATGTATGGTGCATGTATATATATATATATATATATATATATATATATTAAGAAATGATGATTGAATGAATTTCTATTGAGTTTTGAATGTAAATTATTCTGGTGATAGAAGTAGCATCTTGTAACTCGAGTTCAGCGACTGAGCTAGGTGAGGGTTGTTAAACAAATCCTATCTAAAACCAGAAAAAGTTTGAATCTATAACGAATCAGACATTAATAATTAATATAATTATATAATAATAGTTAAAACAAAAATAAAAATAAATGAAAATTAACAATTATTTAATTTATGAAAATGTATTTTAAATATTATATAATTATATTAGAATTTTATAATTAATAATAAATCTTTATGTTAAGTTGTTAAATTATTAATTAAAAATAAATTATAAAAACATTAATTATGAGTATAAAATAAATTTTAATATAATCATTATATGTGTATAATAAATATACCAAGTTAATTATTATTCAAATTTAGAAAATTTAAATTTAATGAATATATAAATTATATAATAATAAAAGGGAAAATGTTTAGTACACTGTCAATGGAGTTTTTAAACTCTACAAGCTGGGCCAGAGGATTGATAAGTGTCCTATAAGATTGATATGTGACAAATTTATCGTAAAACTGTTTATGAAATAAAAATATATATACTACTAATATACTAAATACTAACCTATAATAAAATATATTAATTAATAATATTATAATCAAATTAAGTTTAAGAGAATCCACATATCGGATTTGTTAAACATTCAATTAATGAAAAAATTAAATTCTATGTACTCATTATACTCATAATTTGTAACACCCCTAACTCGTATCCATCGCCAGAATAGGGTTATAGAGCATTACCGAAGTTTACAAATTAATTTACAAACATTTCATTTCATCAAGCATTCATATTTATAACCAATCAAAATCAAAACATTAATGAGCTAACGTTGGCCAATTTATCTTATACGTGCCATTATAACCAGAATCAAATCATCCAAAATTACCGATAGAACCAATGGAGAGTGTGATATATCTCCGATAAGCTTCCAACCCAATCGAGCTTCCGATAATCATTTCAATGCATCTAATAATTATACATATTACCAATAATAATTCAATTCCAATAATAAAACACATATTTATATAATATTCATCACCAAATAACATTCACTTTAATTAAAATTATACAGAATATAGTTCATACGAACTTACCAGGCTAAATTGCAGAAATACCAAAATTCAGGGACATTTTGGTAATTTTCTATTTTCCTCGAATTTCCACCCAATCTTGATCTAAATTAATATTTTATTCAATTTATTAATTTAAATAATAAAACAATTCATTTCATGCTATTTGGTCACTTTTTGACATTTTTACAAATTTACCCTTAAAATTTTACTTTTATTCAATTTAGTCTCTGAACCTAAAACATGCAAATTAATCATTTTTAATGAAAACTCCTGCTAGTTGAATAATCATATATTTTTCCTCCTTCTCCTCTCCATTCCACATCCTTAATATATATAACATGCTTATATGTAACATTATCTATAATTTCACTATTTATTTATATGTTCATTCAAAGTTGTCCACTTGAAGCATAGTCACTAAATTATTTATATCTTGAGCTACGGAACTCCGAATTAAGATACACTAAATTTCTATGAAACTAGACTCACATATCTTCTTACCATAAAATTTTCAGAATTTATGGTTTAGCCAATAAGTGCAGTTTATTCTTTAAATTCACCCCTGTTCTGCTGTCTGACAGTTTCGACCCTTCTTCACTAAAAATTAATTATCTCCTCATACGAGATTCAGATGATGTTATCGTTTATTTCTAGTGAAAATAGACTCATTAATTATTTAAAAATATAAATTTAATCCCCTAATAGTTTTTCTAAAATTTTTTATGATTTTCCAAAGTCAGAACAGGGGAACCCGAATTCATTCTGACATTTTCTCACAAAATTTATTATATCTCATGATTTACAATTCCATTACTTACACCGCTTCTTCTATGAGAAACTAGACTCAATAAGATTTAATTTAATATTTTTTTCATCCTCTAATTCGATCTCCACAATTTATGGTGATTTTTCAAAGTTAACCTACTACTGCTGTCCAAAACTATTTTAGTGCAAGATGTTGATTACAAAGTTTATAACTCCCTTATTTCCTTTCTCTATAATATTTCTCATCACTTTCACTTATTTCCCTTCACTAATATATCAAAAACATAAGACCTTATATAAGAAAACTCTACTATAACATCATTTCTATGCTTTTTCAATAATATCAAACTTAAAAATATATTGAAATCTTGATGTTCTTACCTTGTCCTATTAGTTTCAACCTTTAACTTAATTTTCTCTCTCCTCCAGCTTCTATTTCTTGAATCTAACTTGATTTTCTAGCTCCCCATAGTCTCCTTGTTATCTTTCTCTCTTGATGGATATGGAAATTTTTTTGATTTCTAGGTGAAAATGGTGAATTTTTGGTAGAAGGACCAATTTGTAAAGAAAGCAAAACTTTCTTTCTTTCTCTCTTCTTCTCACGTTGGTGCATGGAAAAAATGATGGGATGGTGATTCTTCATCTTCCTTTTCTTATATATATACTAAATAAAATAATAATAAATAATAAAATATTATTTAAAAATCAAATTAAAATATTAATAAACTAATATTTATTTATTTATTTATTTAATCTATGCCTTCTAGATTTCTCTCTCTTCTAATTGACCATTTTGCCCTTCATAATCTTTAAAAATTCCATCCTTGAGTCATCACTTAATTTGATAAAATTATGATTTAGTCCCTCAAAATTCTTCACATTTTCAATTTGGTCCTAATTCATCAATTTTCCTTAGTTTCTAGTTTATTCCACCCTTAAAATATTTGCACCATTGGTATTTCAACTTTTTTATATTTACATTTTACCCTCCCAAATTTTGAGTATTTACTCTTAATCAACAAAACTTTTCTCACTTTTGCGATTTAATCCTTTCTTGAATTAATATATCATAATATACTTCCCAATATTATCATAACTCAAAATTTCCCTTTTTGTCACTTTATTTCCTTATTTTACTATATTAAGGATACCTACTTTCTTACTGTAGTAACTTTTGGGGTATTACAGTAGTAATTTTTGGAATATTACATAATTCATATAAAAAGTGAACATGGAAACCCTTTTAAACATTTTTCTTATTTTGATACGTTTTGATGAATACCAAAATGCCTGAATTACAAAACTGATCAAATAACATGATTATTGTGTTCATTTTTAGCAGGTTTCAAAAAGTATATAACATGACTACTGTGCTCAATTGAGTGCATTTTCTGAAGATTTTTTTGACGAAATTTTTTACCCTATATCATAAATATAAAAAAATATTTTTTAATATTCAAAATTTAATAATAAAAATAAAATATTCAAATGTCAATTTTTTGAGCATATAAAAATTATTTTTGTCAAATTTTTTTCCAAACTCACGCCTTTTATCTATATATATTAGATAAAAAATTATATAAATATCATATAATCAACCATACATATTACATACAAAATTCATATACATATTATATTATTCATTATGTTTATACAACTATATATATTATATTATATTCATAAACGTTAGTTATATTATAAACAATATTTCTATTAAAATAAAACATTTATATAAAATTTCTATTTTATATCGATTCAACTTGTATTCTATTATTATTATTATCTAAAAGTAAAATTAATTATTATGTTCAAAATAAAAATATTTATAATTTATAGAACATGAAAATCATTTGAATTTGTCTAAACTTGTCCGACTTAACCCGATCCGATCTAAATTTGAGAAAATCCAATCTCGAAAAAATTTGAATTCAAAAGAACTTTAGTTCAAGAAAATCAGATAGAATAATCCAAATCTAAATATAGCCTTACCTGAGCTGCCCATTTGCCACCTCTACTAGAATATGCGATATATTGCTCAAAATAATAAATCAAACTCTTTTATGTACATAAACAATCATATTTTATTTTTGAACTTTAAACCATTTTTTTAATTTTCCCATAATTTTCTTTTTTACAAATATGAAAAAAACTGTTTTTAATTTTCACATTTTTTTGTGTTAAACTAACAAAAAATTGTAAATATTAAGGGCTATAAAAGTTGTTCTACAAATTTGGACAAAATTTTAAATAAATAAAAAATATAGAGACTTGAAGTATCAAAATTAATGTGCGAGAATTACATTTGAAAAGAGCCCCCCTCCGCCTTGTAGAATGGTGCAGATTCAGGGTGGTTGATATGGGCCGTTGCTTTAGCCACAATTGTGGATGGAGTCGAAGGTAGGTAGGCAAATTGGTTTTCAAAGGATGCAAACTTTTGAGCAATCCATTGGACTCTCAGAAATTCTGAAGAAGCCCAAAGAAAGAGGAGGAAGAGGGGGAGTAAGCTACTGACATCAAGTAGTCAGAGTTGCCATATGAGGAAGCAACTTACTTTTAGGTCCATTTCCCATATCACATTGTTTTCATAATAGTGGATTCAACCCTTAACCACTCATCTTGCCTATATTTTATGCACATTGCCAATAAACCCAAATTGCAGCCTTAGGGACTGTGACAGTCAACTGGAAATAAGTTGAAAATAGAAAATGAAAGCACCAGCCAGAAATCAAACCCGGATCTGTACCGTGACACCACTGGTGCTCGTTGTTTCCTAGGATTGCAAGTCATTGGAAATTTCTACTTTTAACTCTAAAAGCAACCCATTGGATCAAGTTATCCATGTATTCACATGTTTTAGTTTATTATAATCGTATTTTTATATTTTTAAATAAGATTTTTAAGACATTTATATATTATTTTGTTACTGAGAGCCAACCAGTTGGCATGGTAGATTGTACTAAGACAGACAACGTACATGGAACAATTTGATGATTCACATCACACCACATCACACCACATCATCATAATCTATCTATACTCATCCTTCTACTCCTTACAATATGGGTTTAAAGTTTGAACTTTAAGATACATATATGTACAAATGACATGCCTAAGCTATTACCATTTTCACATTGAAAAAGCTCTTTTGTAACACTCAACAGACATGAAAGAATGCCAAAAAGTATAAAGGTGCAAAATCAACAAAGAAAAGCATTTCCTCACCTAACGATTGATGTTCCCTCAACATGCTATTCAATGTGCATCAAAATCAGTAGAAGCAAAAGAGGCCTCTCATTTTACAAATGATGCAGCGATTATCTACCGTCCACTATTGTGTTGTTCCATGACAGAGACATGGAGGATGAATTTGATTGTCGAATATCATCGAATGTTGGGTGTGACGCGTATCCAAAGTTTTGAGAGTAATTAGCCCACATATCCCTGGACTTCACCTTTGCAAGCAAATGTGCTTCCATATCTTCGGTTTCGGATTCCAAACCTTCATTCTTCCCTTCAAACACCATCACTACTTGCCTCATTGTTGGTCTCGAATCAGGATTTGGATACGAGCACAACAACCCCAAATGCAGCACCTTTTTTACCTCCTCCTCGTTGAATCCTTCGTTACCCTTTAACCGTGCATCCACTGCGGTAAGTAATTCTCCTTGCATCATCAACTGCCATACCCAATCCACCAAAGGCGGCTTTCCATCCTCTATAGGCCTCCTCCCACACATGACCTCTAAAATTAAGACCCCAAAACCAAACACATCGGTTTGTGTCGATGCTCGTCCGTTCCTAACCACTTCTGGGGCCAAGTAACCCACGGTTCCGACCACTCGCGTCGTGGTTGCCACTTGACTGTGCCCATGCATCCGAGCCAACCCAAAATCCCCTAACCTTCCATTCATATCCTTATCAAGCAATACGTTGCTGGCCTTGATATCCCTATGTAAGACCTTAGCTTCCCATCCCTCATGTAAATACAATAACGCTGAGGCAACATCTTTCAAGATTCTAATTCTTTCTTCACAAGTCAATATGTTGGTCTCATCACAGTCATAATAAACCCTCTTATCCAAACTTCCATTTTCCATGTAATCATAGATCAACATGAATGTCCCTTTTTCTTTCTTGCACCAACCTTTCAACCCGACGAGGCTCCGGTGTTTTAATCGGCCGAGACTTGAAATCTCTGCCAAGAACTCTTTCATTCCATCATTTTCATGTGAAATGCGCTTCACCGCAATCTCAATTCCTCCAGGTAAAACACCCTTGTAGACCTTTCCGTTTCCTCCGAAACCGATCACGTTGTCATCCGAAAATCCCTTGGTGGCTGCATCGATTTCTTGGTAAGTCATCCTATGAGGCCAATACTCAAATTCCCAATCTTCCATTTCAGCTCTTTCCTTTGCTCTCCTCCTTTCTCTCTTAATCAAAAACAGGGAAAACAGAGCAATCAAAACAAGAACAACGAAACTCCCCACCGTTACGCCTGCAATAAACGATCTACGCTTATGAAATGGTGTCTTGGGGATAACAAACGATGGTAAACCAGTGGTGATCAAGCGTTCATTTAACGAAAAATTAGAGTTACTGAAACTCCAAGACAAAATCCTATGGCTTTGAACCAATCTCCCGGTCGATGAAGTGAACCCAACATACATTTCATCCTCCAAAACATCAGATAAATTCAAAGGTACATTCAACAATGGCCGCTTTGGCCTTTTTACCCCAACAGGTGCCATAGTAACATTAATAACAGAATCTTCATAGTCAATCCAAACTTGATAGTTCTTACCATTATTAAGCTTCAGTTTCTCAAAACCCTGATCCCCATCCTCATTAAAATCACTGTAATAACCAGCGGTGTGGGAGGTTGTTGAGGTGAGGGAGTTAATGTCGATCCCAACATGGTTATCATCTATGTCATCGAATTCTTGGTTAGCGAAAACATCGAACTCCACACCAAACACATGATTGGTCGGGTCGCCGTTGTTTGAGAGGTTGAAAAGGCCAAGATTTTGAGATGCGGTTGTCCCATTGATGCCAGTACTGGGCGTAAAGATGAAAACGAGACCGTGTCCTGGAAGAGTATCCTTGTTCCTTGAAGGAGACATGGAGAAGATGAAAGAAGTAGAGAAAGGAAGAACATGAGAAGAATTTGGAGTCTTTGTTGGGATTTTTGAACTGTAAAGAGCTCGACCGATAGCAAAAGATGTTTCATTGGTGAGTGTAAGAATTCTGGAATCTATTTGAGCGATACCATAGAGGAAAAGGTTAGTTGAATTGAAGCCATTGAAGAAAAAATCAAGAGATAAAACAGAGTGAGAAGACAGGATTATGAACACAAGAATAAACAAAACAGGCTTTGGTTGGTGTTTCATCATTGCTTCCAAAAAAAAAAACCACAGATCAAAGCCTGTTTTTCATGGGAGGTAAATGAAACAGGGAAGGGATTGAGGTTGGGAAGATAAAGAAAGAAAAATAAAGGAAAATGTCAGGGATCAGCTGACATGTAAAGGGGTTTGAAAGTCCATAATCAAACATATTATTAAAGACAGCCGAACTAGTATTGGGTTTGAAAAGCTTGAAACTCCTCGAGGATTGATTGCTGGAAAAAACACAAACAAGTTGGGTTTGACAATATTTGTAATTTATTATCTGAATAAAAATTCAAATTAATTAAATTATTTATATTATACTCTAAAAAAATTTAGAAGAAAAACAACTACTAACTCGAATTTTGAATAATAAAATAGATATAAACGGTAATAATATTAAATAAATTATTTTAGTATTTTAATAAAAAATATTATTCAAAAATAAAATAAATTTAATTAATAAATATTTCAAGCTAAATCTATTATTCGAAGGGGAGGGGTAAATGAATCGAAAAAGCCAACAATTTCTAATTAAAATATGTTGTAATAATTATATGTTTGATGTTTGCAAAAAGGTAAAATATACATGGCCATGTACTAGATTAAAAAATAGGTAAATTAATCTTTATGCATTATATCAAAAAAATAATAATTTTATTAAAAAAAATCTATCAAATTCTATCGTTAAGCACTAACCTGGTTGACGAAGCAACAAGACAATGACATCTGGTATGTCATATATACCTCGTACTGATGATAAGGGGATAATTCAAGTAACCAAATAGTAACATGTCATCACTTAATAGTAGAGATGGATGGGAGTTTTAACAAAAAGTAACTAATTTACTCTTTAATCTAACATATAAAAACTAATTTATATATATAAAAAGGCAAAATGTAATTCAACTTTTAATATAAAAATTTCTATAAAATAAAAAAGGGTAAACTATATTAGTAGTCACTCAACTATATATATATTTTGGTCACTCAATTATGAAATGTTACAAAATGATCACTTAATTATTCAATTTTATCTTTTTTGTCACCTAACTATCTTAAATTTTTTGTGTTTCTATTTTTATGTTAGTCAACTAGTAAAAAAAAAAACAAAATTTAATAATTGAAAGAGACAAATTTGTAATTTTTCATAATTAGACAAAAAAAAACATAATTACCAATATAATTTCCCCAAATAAAAAAAAAATAGTTGGTGTGACATAAAATAAATGCGAAACCGTCCTGGATGTGTGTTTAGGATTGGACAAAAGAGTACATTAGTGGGTTACAGCTAATCAGTTATGTCATAATTGATTAATTCTTTGTTTATCTCTAATTGTAACACTATTAATGATGATTAAAATATAAGATTCATATAATGATATTAGGCCAATTAGCCCAAAATATTACTCATGTGCTCAAGATATAGGATATCTTATATGATAATTTAATGACATAAAAAAAAACTTAATAATATTTTAATATTAATGAAAAATTAAAATATTACACAGTTTAGCGTTCCACCTCCATAAACGTGGGTGCAATTAAAGAAAATAAAAAAATTAAAATATATTGTTATTACTGTATTTTAATAAAATTTGAGATTTAATTCTTATACATAATATTAAACAGTTTAGCGATTCAATTTCATAAAGGGTGCGATTAAAGAAAAATAAAAGGTTAAAATATGATATTAATCATTATAATTTGACAAAATTTGAGATTTAATTTCTGTATTTAAAAAGTTCAAATATTAGATAAGTTAGTGTTTCACTTTTATAAATGTGGGTGTAATTAAAGAAAAATAGAAGGTTAAAGAATGTTGTTAATTCCTATATTTTGACAAAATTAAGATTTAGTATGTGTACTTAAAAGGTTAAAAATTAAGACATTATATTTTTTTATTTAAAAATCCAAGTCTATACATTAAAATCGTACATATTATTTTGTCAAAATTTGTTAATTTAGAAGTCAATTAGATTATTCTTGTATGAAAAAATATATAATTAACAGAAAATAAATATGATAAGTTGATAAATTAAAAAAAGAAAAAACTAATAACAATGATAAAGATTCAACTTTTAACATTTTAAAATTGAAAAAAGGAGAGTAAAAAATTAAAATATTAACTTTTAATTTAAAATATAAAAGACTAAAATTTAAATATTATAGATTAAGAAGTGAAATAAAATTGATTAGACAGACGTAGGCAGAGATGAAAAAGTGAAAGAGAATCATATCTCTAAAAAGTTGAAAAAGTCAAGAATGGCGTATTTCTTCATATAGTATTTGATGACGAAATTAAGAAATCTGGTTTTCTTTAATAAGTTATGTTTTGACTCTCAATATTTTCAACTCACATTAATTTCAGAAAGATGAGAGTGCTACTTTCTATTTATTTGTTTTCCGTACGGGAATCAAAGTCCCCACTCCCGCCTAACTCAATTACCACGCTTTTAATTGCTTCAATGATACTCTTCAACTTTTATATTTTTGGGTTTTCTTTTTACCTAAATAATATATATAAAAAAATCATTATTGAAATAGGAGTGCATGCCCATTATTTATAAGAATAGGTAAATTATACAGTGAATCGATGGTGTCACCTGAGTAATTGGCGGTACCAATCTCTCTTAATCATGGTATTGCTTAAGCAATCGGTGATATCAGTGTGTATTTATCCAAATATATACACCTATATTTTATACTGTTAAATTGAAAAAAAATTAAATGGTGTCGCCAACATGTCGGGTGATACCGGAATTAATTAATATTTAATATGTATTTTTATTTTTTAAAAGATTAAAAAGAAAAGCTTGAAACCCAGTTTGAGAGCTAAACCCGTGACTGATGGTCACGTCGATGGTAGGCTGTCAGGCTGATGTCGCTTGACAGCTCGATGGCACCAACCTACCACCGACGTGACCGGTTAGCCACAAGTTCGGCTCCCAAATCGAGTTTTAAGCCTTTTTTTTAAATCTTTAAAAAATTATATGTATTTAAGTATAAAAGGGGGGGTTGGGTTTGATCTCTTAACCCTTCACAAACAAAAGTTGAAAGAAAAAAAAAATTTTCCCCCCACCCACAACCACAAGTAGAAAAAAAAAGTTAGGGTGTAACACCCCAAAACCCAGCCTAGAAGTTTCGGTTTGATCTCAAAGGTCACATTGACCACCAAAGTGAACTAAAAGCAATTTTACAAAACGAATTGTCAAAATCTCATTTCAAACATAGTTTGCTTGATTCGAACTAAACCATTTAACATTTTAGGATTCAAACAATAAATTTAGGTTACGTTAAAAACATTTGGAAATATAATTCCGCAGTTTCTGAAATTTAGTCCAAATAGCAATTTATAGAAAACCAAAAATAACTTATACCCTAGTCCTTATAAATACTTACAGTCCAAAACAGTTCGAAAAACTAAGAATTTAAACGAAACACTTTATTTAGCTAATTCAAAACTTATCCGTCTGAGACCTTTGGTCGCCGAGTCTAGGCTTCAGAAAACAAGAGTACCTGAAAGGGTGAAAACTAAGGGATGAGCTACACGAGCTCAGTGTGAGTCCGAAACAGACAGAAGGCGAAGACGAAGTAACTTAACGTACATTCTAGTAAAGCATATGTTTATCAATCACATACAAATATCTCAAATGGAAATCCTATATACGAAAAGTTACCATTAACAAACCAAACACATATATATTATAATTCCAGCACTCATGCAATCCAATCGTAACAGACTATTCAAAGCATTTCATAAATGTCCCAATGATTATACAAACAGACATAAATTTAGATGCGTAAAATATGCGACAATTAGAAATCCCACCCATCCAATTGAACGCCTCTTCGACCCCCTGTACACCACGAATAAGCAATAGAAAGCCCAACCAATCCTCCACACCACATAGGACTTTGAAAGACCCATCCACCCTACACAGCATATTTGTGGAAACTAAGCCACTTGAGTAAAAGTATACAAATGTGCTGGTATATGGTTAGTATAGTATGGTAAACTGTTTTACAAAAGATTGCAGTTAAAACTGCCCAAATATCAGACTCCCTTCTCTTCACAACCAAAACCCCAATTTTATGCACATGTATGAATGCACATCAAACACTAACAGTCTCATAGATAGAAAAGCTCATATTCAGTCGGTCAATTGTAGAATTTTCATGCGGTTTAAATATGCATATAAGATACAAACATTCATACAGACACCGGAACGCACAAGCTCATATTCAGAATCAATTATGTTTGTAACTATTTACTAGTAACATCACATAACATTTAATCAAACTGGTAAATTAACACTATAATTATGAACAGACACACAAATCCGAGCTGATCAAAGTCTCAACCAACTTTAATAAGGCCTAGTCGAGGGTTGGAACACACAAAAACACAAAACGAGTCAAAATCTAACACAGAACAAAAATCTACGAAACAGGGCCACATGGCCATGTGCCTCGGTCGTGTGGAACTGCCTAGGCCGTGTAGAGGTCTACACGCCCGTATAGTGGTCTAAACACACCCCTGTAGAGGGGACACACACCCGTGTGACTAAGTTAAATGGCCATGTGAGCAGCCCGTGTAAGTCACTGTCCAAAAGTGTAAAAATAAGGTGCAAAGTAGACATGACCGTGTGGAAATCTCACACGCCCATGTGTCCAAAACACACACCTTGTGAAATTTGACAAAATCCCCAAATCATAGCCACACGACTGTGTGGCACCAAAAATTACCAAAAACCCTAATTTCTCAATTGCACGCGGTCGTGTGGGCCGTCCGTGTGGCCACCTATGTGGTCACGGAACCACCTCGAAACAGACTAAAAATCATGAATTTTAACATCGAAGCAGTCCCCAACCCTTAGTAACTCAAAACTACATCAAAATTTACAAAATAACATGCAACTCAATACTGGAATTGAGTAGTTTCAGAAACACACACACACACACACACACCCCCCCTAAATATGCGATCTAAATCGCCTAAAATGATCAACGCCTCAAATCCACCAATTCTGAAAACCTCATTGATCAACATAAAACCTTAAGCAATCACCCAAATCGATTCTAACGAACCATCTAAGCAGCTAATCTAAAAATTAGAGAATACATAACAAAGCAACGCTAATCCTTACCCGATGCCGCACCTAACAATTAAGCAAACAACTCCTCTAATGAAAGTGCTTGGGCACCCGAAGAATAAAAGGATAAAGCACAAGAAGAAGAACAACAAAAATTGACCAAAAATTGAAATAGAAAACCGAAGAAGGAACCAATGAGAGAGAAAAGAGAAAGAAAGAGACGAAAGAGAAGGAGAACGTACCAAAATTAGGAAAAAATGTGAAATTGTTTAGTTTTGAAATAAAAACAAAACACAATAAAAATTAAAAATAAACTTAAAACTTAAAACCAATTTAATATATAATAAAAATAATTCCCTAAAACACACATGAGGAACCAAACCCAAAACTAAAGGTAAACTAACACATCCAACCACCGAACCACCAACCTCAATTTGACATTAAAACGTAACAACAAACCCAATTGCTCAAGCTACTCACTGATTCTAAGCACGAACCTCAAAACTTCTAACCCCAAAAGTTGAGATGTTACATAAGGTTTGTTTAGAAATGAGTTTAGAGAAGATTTTTTAGTTGAAAGAAGAAAAAAAATTATTTTTTTAAGTTTTCTGAGAAAAGTAGAAGTATTTTTTAAATAGCTTCGGAAAAAATGGAGAACTAATTATTTGCAGCTATTTATTTCGATGGTTTTATTTTAGAAACAACCGTTGGTTGTATTTTTGAAACTTGCAAGAAAATAGGAATGAGGTTCGATAGGAATGTGTCTGTCGATGATATGAAATAAAAGATTAGTGCAAAAATTTCCCGACATTGTGGAAAGAGGATGCCAGAACTATTCTACAAATTTTCAGTTTCATCAAATCCTATCAAATTTACCGGTATGGACTTTTAGATGATGACGATGTCGAGATAATGGTCGCACTATTTTTCCCGCCAGAAATGGTAAATACTGAACCAATTCAATTATTTGTTAAGTTAGTTGATGTGAAGCTCATTGAAGATATAACTCCGTTAAGTCAATAATATGAAGTTAAAAACCCATATACAGAGGTTCCCAAAGTGTCTGTAGATAGAAGGTTATCTATGCGTAATTTTGACATCGATCTCAACATTAGATGTTCAGACCAGTATAGTGGTGGAGCCACATCGACATGGCCCCAAAATCCACACCATGTTGTTTTACAAATACATCTAGTCGTTATTGAGACCGATACACATGATGAAGATGGATTCAATAATAATTGTCATTTTAATCACAAAGATGAAGATTTTAGTGGCCTTAATGTAGACGATATCTCGAATGATATCGACAACGAAAGCGCGGATGATGAAAATTATTACACCCCTTTGGTCAGAAACTTGAGTCATGGTATTGTCATACGCAATGATCTCGGGTCCTACATACCGATCGTCAATCCTGATGCGAAGCATGCTTCTAAGTTCCTTGAGTACCCCAGACATAATACCTACTCACATGATGTTGGCAGATTCTGAATCGGAAGAGTTGTTCATAGGTTAAAGATTTGCAAGCAAAGACGATTGCATCGCTACCATCAAGTGGTATAGTATGAAGGTGTTGGTTGACTAGAAAGTGGTTGGCAATATTGATGCAAAGAATAAAGCTAAAACAAGTAAATAAGATGAATGCGGGATACGTGTATGTGAAGAATGTTAGGAATATAACGGAGTTCAATGAATAGAGAGTGAGGATGATGAACGTAGAATTATATTCTTGACATTTGGAAACTTTTCGGGTGATACGGACTGTCGATCGTCAACTGGGTATCCTGCTTAAGTCCTATGGAGTTGATCTCTGAAACAGGCGATGCGATTGTAGGAAGTTCCAGACACTTTGATATTCGTGTGTGCATGTCATTGTAACATGTGTTGATGCCTCCATCTATGTCGTATTTGGGGAAACAAGTTCCCAACAATGTGGGATGTGTCGACATAGGAAGTTCCTTCGCCGACTTTCGATTTGGTCCAAAACTTAAGGCTACATAGGAAGCCTAGAGGTCGTCCGTATGTCACTCAGATAAGAAATGACATGGACATGAAGGAGAGGGTCGACCCTAAATGTTGCGGCGTATGTAGAACAATATGTCATAATTGAAGTAATTAGCCTCATCGAAACTACCACCTGGGACAATTTTCATGGTCAACTGAAATATGAATTTATGTATCCCATGTTCAAATGTATTATCGTATATTCCTTCAACTTGAATTTATATTCTTGTATAAGAAATGAATGAAATGATTTTCTTATTAACTGCTAAATTGTAACATATTTGTATGAACTTGATTGTATATTTGTTGAACATGAATTAATAATGTTGTACATGAAAACATGATTTAATTTGCTTACTAACTTGTAACATATTTGCATGAACTTGATTATATATTTGTTGAACATTAATTAATAATATTGCACATGAAACACATGATTTAATTTGCTTACTAATTTGTAACATATTTGTATGAACTTGATTGTCACGTATATTTAAAAATACATCAAACATTTGATTAAAATGAGTCAAACGTTTTAATGAAATAAAACTAGAAAGTTCAAACAGTACATTACAAAAATCTGAAACATTTGAATTAAAACCATCAAAATTAATGGTTTGACGGAGTTGTCTGTGGGGTGTATCGTCGTGGTGGCCTTTGTTCGCGTTGTGAGTGCTCCCAATGACCAATTTCCAACTCACTCGAATCAACATTCCCATCACCCATAAGCGAACCTTAGGGTGTATTGAGCAAACTCGAAAAATCATATGTCACAAAGGTTTGCTTGGGAGGGGTGAAGTACTGGGGTGGCAATGGGCTAAATATATCAAACATTAATGGTGACCTCGATTGCTAATAAGAAGAACTAAAATTGCTAATATCTGAGTGAAGTGTGTAACTTGAGTACTCTGGGGTAAAACTACAACCCTCAAACTCTGGATGATAGGAACTACCAGTCGATTGTGTGTATGAAATTGTAGGTTCGAGCTTGGGCTTTGGTGGGAGAGGAGGAGGTGGATGACAAGGTCGTCTTTGTTGGGGACCTCATTGGTGCATATGTGGAGGGACTACCATTAATTCGCCACTATATAGGTAGGGCAGCCCATTCCTCATGTACCATTGTTGGTAGTCCACTGAGGGAGTGAAATCAAGCAAACATGATTCCAATCGAGGCCTCCTCTCCAATCGGGCATTCTACAATGCAATATATGGTTGATGTTCTAAGGCCCAATTCTTTGAATTTTTCCCCTTCTTGTCAATTCTGTGGACGTCATCACCCAAATGAATAGGAACGTCCAAAATATGTTGACAACACCCAAATTGACGAAGCACCCGATACTCGTTGTACCACTCCATTATTGAAAAGTTCAACAAGGGTGCGTTAATGCACCACACGAGTGAGTAGATACTAGTTGACGGAAGAATGACAGATGCAACGTTCGTTGTGCTATATGGCATCTACACGAACTATACAATTAATAACATAATTACGGTAACATGATTAAAATACTTATAATATTATAATTAAATAAATAAAGTAATTACATTGCATTAATATAATTTTATTTTATGAAAATAAATTACCCCCTTCCCGGTGTGTGCCTTAATCATCTGTCGGTAGACAATGAATGTTTCTGACTTCCTAATATCTAGACAAGTATACCATCTAAAAATTAAATCAAACTCGTAAGAACATACTTTCATAAAAAAATATTGATCCAAGTTTCACCTTTTTTTTACCTATTCACAAGTGGGAACACATGTGCTTGGTGGTCCACTGATGCCAAAAATGACATCCTGTATAGCGTCCAGGATTGTAGTAGTACCAGACACTCGCCTATGCCTTGTGTTTTGTGCCTTGTCTCCCGATAAAGCTCATGATACAACGTTGCTAGTACTGCTGACCCCCAACTATAGGAACATGCAACTTGCAAATCAGGTAGTAAAGGCAGGTACATCGAGTGGACTCTATTATCATTGGCGTCCGACATAAGTACCCCCTATAAGTTGCAGTATATATGCCCGAGCAGCACACATCTTTCCCCTTTCAATTACATTACTTGATAATATTTTGAAATTTTCCTTCAACCACGAAAATTTTAAATTCGTAAATTTAGCTCCAGCATCACTAGGAGAGCATCCAAGCAAGTCATAGCAGAGCACTGCAGGTTCTACTATTAAGCTTGAACCAGTTACCGCATCACCGTCCATAGAGAGCCTTAATTGCAATGCAACATTCTCCACTGTGATGGTGCATTTCCTACATGGAAAATGGAAAATGAGCGTCTCTGGGCGCCACCGCTCAACCAATGTTGATATTAAGTTGGCCCCAACTTAAACACATGGATTAATGTCACTGATCCAAATCTCGCGGCATCTAGCTAGGTAGGGCATAATCCATTCGTCCGGCCAGTAGATCGGACCATGGCCACGTGACCTCAACACACGGTACGTATCCTAAGCATATTAAATTACAACATTAGTTAAGATCTTCCAATTAAATAAAAATTTACGTGCAACTTTATCTATATACTCGTGAATAAAAAATAGAATTTTTTTTACGGGCACATGGATCATCCTAGTTGTGTGATCGTCTATTGCAATTAAAGAATCCATTTCGATATATGCACAAACAATTAAAATTTTAATAATCGACTTAACAAATAAACAATACAAAAATAACGACAATTATTTTTTCGTAGCTCATTTTCGTAATTAACTTTTTATATCTAATATTTTTTATACATAAAAGTATATTTATATTATTTTTAACACAAATCTAATTATTCAAATAAACATATAATGTTCAATGTTATATCTTAAAATATACAAATTATTCTTACAATATAATGATCAATTTTAAATCTAAATCTAATTATTCAACACAAATCTAATAATTCAAAAATAAAATAAACTTACACTTTTTGTACTATCTTAATGCACAATTCTAACAATTCTACTAAAATAGACATGCGCTACCAAAACTATCTTAGTAAACATACATTACAAAATAGACATACACAATTCTAATAATTCAAAAAAAAAAATATAATATTACAAATATCTAAGCTAACACAATTCTAATAATTTTCAAAATTAACATACCTTAATACTAATCTTATCAAATAATATATCAATAAATAAAATTTTAACACAAATCTAAACTAATAATAATGATTATTACAAAAAAAAAATTACAAATCTAAAATATAAATAATTCTAATATTAAAAAAATATTAAAATACTTTTTTTTCTGGAGAGACTTTTTTTTTTAACAAATTATTTGTGTGGGGTTTGGAAGACCAAACCAACCCCTTTTATAATAAAAATTTTAATATATATAACATAATATAATCAAAAGATAAAAAAAAAAGCTTGAAACCTGGTTTGAGAGTTGAACTTGTGACTAACTGATCACGTCGACGGCAGGCCGTCAAGCCGATGTAATTGGGCTGTCAGGTGGCACCGGCCTGATGGCCTGCCACCGGCGTGACAGGTTAGTTATGGGTTCAATTCCCAAATTGGGTTTCAAGCTTTTTTTAATCTTTTAAAAAATAAGAAAATATATTAAATATTAATTAATTCCAGTGTCTCTTGACATATCGACGACACCATTTAAAAAATATTTTTTGGGGTCTAATAGTATAAAATACATGTGTATATTTTAGGGTAAATACATACCGATGCCGCTGAGCTCATATGACACCATAAATAATTTTTTTTTTAAATTCTAATCATTGTTTAAATGATTGTTGATAGGGGAGGTTGGTGTCGCTGATTACTCAGGCGGCACTGTTGGTGCATTTTGTAATTTGCCTATTCTTATAAATAATGGGCATGCAATCCTATTTCAGTAATTAATTTTTTTATGTAATTTAAGTAAAAAACTCTTTATTTTGAACAAAATTTAGAGCTCAATTAAATTTTCTTAAATAAGCCATTTTCAAATTTGATTTTTTTGTCAAATGTTATTTGAATTAAAACAAATATAGATATTTTTTGGTGAAAAAGAAAAAGCGACACAAACATAAGAAATTAAACTAATCCCTCCTATGGTGTAACACCCCCAGTCTTATGTGATTTCGTTGAATCTAGGTCTTGGGTATTACCACACGAACACATACAAAACTTATTCTACTTACACAATTATACAATTTATTTCAACTTAACCACACATCGACTCAAACTAAATTACTTATGTATATACAATAAGCAATTACAACTGTAGCACATGGTAATTTAGTTACAGAGATATCAAATTTGAACTCCTAATCTAACACAGTTACCTCAAACTATGGGTATTTGGGTAACATTCAGACTTGGAATGCCACCAAATATGTTCTGTATGCATAATAGCTCGATTCGCCACTCCCTTGGTGTAGTCCTGGTATCGTCCCTCCCGGCGTAGATTCTCATTCAACCTGAAACAGTAATTACAACTCATGTAAGTTCATAAGAGCTCAGTGAAAATTAATCACTTGTACCTTGGTCGTGGTTTCCATAAAATGCCAACTTCTCTTCTTTCAACATCAACTGTCTATCAAGATGAGCATCACACAAATCGCGCAACATGTTCATTCCTTTTATCTACTATATCATAGTCCGAGTCCAATACCATCATGTATCACTAACCCAATTCTCTCAGGAACCTCTTTCAACTCATCTTGATAATGGTTCCTTGCCCGTATTCTTGCAAACCATGTTCGAAATTGCTTCTCATACCTAATCTTGACTTTCACTGTCTACAGATAGATGCCCTTCTTCAAGTTATCTGACGCAACCTTTTCAAATTTGTTCTTTCAATATGAGTTCATCCATCCCACTATCTCTTCAATTGTTTCTTAATTCATTTGGTCCTTTATCAATATCATTTGCAAACTAAGGCATTTGGAACTTAATTGGTATACTTAAGTTCAACCCAGGCTAACTTTCACAGTTACAACTTATTGGCATACCCTCATCGAATGTTCAGATTTTAACTTATATTCAGAGCATCTTCTCAATGATATTCCTATTACGTCTCTTCAATTCATTACCTTCAATCCTGTCTTAACTTGGTTTTGCACTTACCATATAAACAATAGATATATTGAATCATTCTAATTTCACTGTTCACATTTAAAAGCCAACTGAACACGCCATAACTATACACAGAACCCACCACACGGGTTATCCATTAGAATACATCTTGAGGGCTTATCGATCATTTTCCACCTCGGTGATTAGACACAAACCTACAACCAATCCCTTATACACTGACACGATTCATACCAGACATTTCTGACATCAATCATACAACCCTTAGAACTCATGCTTCACATACTAGGCACATTCATGTAGATGTACTTCAACATAATACATACCTATATGAAGTCCAACTTGCAATTCGAACTCATCTAATCTTTTATATAATATTCAAACTCTCTTTTCTTCAATCTTTTATATATACTCTTCACGATTTCTAAAATATAAATCATAACAACACCATGATGGATACTTAGCAACCCTATACGAGTTGTTGTATGCCAACCATTGTTCTACATCGTTACTTCCGATGGATACCACCACAATCTCATCATTCTCTTATACACCAATTAACATAGTTTTATCCTAGTAAATCTTCTTTATCTAGTTAACTGAGAAATCCCTTCAAACCTTTCATAAATTTCTTAACAGCACATGCCTTAAGTCATACTCTTATTTCAAACAATCATTCGTTGACATTTACCTTGGATGGATACATATGTATTTCGTGAATACTTTCGTTGAATTGTATGCCTTCCAATGATTCATAGCCATACTTAGATTCTATACCACTCGTATTTATACTAAAAAGATATAGCTTGGACAATTTAGATGAATTTCTCGTCCATTTCTTTAAGGATACGTATATTCAGAACACCCATTTTCTAGATTTCTTATGATTTTAGTGTAGGTCATTAAACCTCAAACAACCGTGATTTGACAAATTCTAAATAACTCTGATTCAACCATTCATCATAATATAGACAACTCTCAATGACAGATCCTTAAATCTTACATAGTTACAAATATATATATCTAACCATTTCAGATCATCTTGGTGAATACCTTTACCATCTTACAACAACACGGTTCTTTTTGATAACTTGTTCGATTAATTCACAGATCTTACTTAACCTTTGATCTTGAGCGTAGTAATACTTTACCTCAGTTATACTTATTAAAAAACTGTTTGACTTATTCATATCTTTCAGAAATACAGGTATATAAATCTTACCAAACATTCATAGCAGATCACATTATTGAGGCCAAACAACACATATCATACAAGTTTCACACGAACTCTTGTTTGCTGTCCCAGTGGATTTATTAAAAGATGCCATAAGATTCAATTAGAATGCGCCACTGAGTAGCAGACAGAATACATCGTAAAACGTTCCACAAAAATTCCAAGAGGCATTGTAATGAATGCATCATGATGATTTCATACGAAACACACCTTAGTGATTTCATACAGGGTCATATACTTACTCTCTATTCAAAACATCATTTCATATACTAACATGGGTATTAACCTCATGGTCTTACATATTCATTCATGTATCGCGATCTGCCATTTTGATTCTCATATCGAAGGTTACACCATGAATCATTTCTATCATATCATTTTATATTATTTGCTACCATGAAACTTAGCCTCACGGATCTAGATACATATCATGTATCATGCTCGGCCAATTCACTCATTAATTTACTGAAGCCAATGCCATGAGTGTTTTCCTTTCATAGGATGCCATAGGTTAAAACCACATAGTCTTTTGTTTTGTTCTGCTGTGACTTACCAGTCTGGTTAGGAATAACTGCCCTACTAGAGGCTCCACAAGGAGAACTTAACCATGATGTTCACTTGCCCAAACTCATTCATACACCATATTGTGAATCTGATATGCGAATTGTGCAAGTATACACGTTGGATCAAGTAATAAAGTGATAAGTGAGATCATCTCCACAAGGATCGGGTTAAGTATACAAATGGTCAAATTATTATAATAAAGTTAGATTAATGTTATAGCAAAATAATGATAAGAATGCAGTGGTAGACAAAAGGAATATTAATGTGAAAAAAATGTGTAACTGATGACTAATTGAAAATGCTATGGCAATGCAAAAGTAAAAATGCAATGACAATTAAGAAAATGATTATATGAATAATATGTAACTATACAAGTAAACAACTAAGGATGTGATGGAAAAGATACTACGACAAGGGATAAGGGATATATGATGTTGATTTGGAACCCTTACTATCAGAAATGCCTCGACAAAATCGTAATCAATCTACTACCTAGAAGAGTTCTAAAGTGGTCTGTTTCTTTCGAGAGAAAATACCTCAAGTTACCTTTCCCGTGTCTATAGGCCTTTAATATGGTACCCTGCACTATTTCCTTCTGTATGAACACTGTTCTATGTCTAGAGTCTACTACAAGTATCTGTCGAATGCTTACTCATATCATTCAATTTTGGTCCAACTAGTCCAACCTTTTTAGAATTAAATTAGTTTATGGGCATGCTGCACAGTAGTCTATGTTTAGGGATTGCACACATACAATTTAGAAATAAGACAATTGAATGAAACAGTAAATTAATTCAGATATATGCTTCAACCATGAATGAAAATAAAAGTTTCATCGAGTAATCCCAACCCTATGAGATTTATCTCATGAGTTGGAAAATAAAATTTAAAACCAAAATTTCATTCAACATCGTTTTCATCAAATCACTTCACTAAAAAATAGTTAAGAAATAACAGAAGAATTACGGGAAGACAACTTTCGCGTGTCCAGTTCACACTCCAACGGGACAATGTCTTGTGATGGCTGAGAGGGACTGCCTTCGTCTTCCAATTTCTTCTCTACTCAGCCGCTACCCTCTAGTTCGCCTATGGATCTTCACACTTTGTCCCTTTTTGGTTTTCCTCCTTTAGCTTTTTATAAGCTTTTTTCTTATGATAAATCCAACAGTTCAAGATTATCCTCTCCTTTTTTTTAGATTTTCTTTTTGGTTTAATATCCCTTCCTTTAGGGTAGGTGGTTATCAGCTCATGATCTTATGATATTTTTCCTCTTTTTAGGCTAATTTTTCTAGTACAAGTAGAGTCGGGTTGAGACTGATATGCATTGAGTGTTGACTCAGTCATCTTTTCGGAATTGCCATGCATACAAGTTGACAAACTGTCCTTTTTGCCCCGACAAACCTTCACTCATTTATTTCTTTCTCAACGTCCTGTACCTACCAAACCACCAAAGACAACCCTTTCACATGCAATTAAAAGTAACAAATAGTAACATTTAAGCACCATCCAAGCTTCTTATGCCATGTTCTAAAAATGTTAAAATAATATCTTAAAATGTAACTAAGTTCACTTTAGTACAAACAATTGACCTAGTCTAAAAGCATGAATTATAACTCTTTTCAAGAGTTATCACACCCCCAAACCTGAGTTATTGCTTGTCTTCAAGCATGATATGTATGAACTTATGAACATAAGAATTATCATAACAACATAATCACATTTTTTATTGTTAGACCATTTAAAGAGCATCTTGTACTTTAGTTCTCGAAAATCTTCTATGTCTAAAAATTTGATCAAGTGTTATAAGCTTATCTAGTAAAGGTAGTGCATAAAATATTGCCCTAAAAGAAAGTGAAATCCTAAGTATTCATGCAATTTTCACTATAACAAGTACCTCCCCATTTACTTAGTTCATCTTTTAACTAACTCAATTTCTTTTTTTTTCTTCTGGCCTTATACATACTCAAATACATACATATCCATTTATTATACCTTTCTTCTTTTTACTAGGGGATTTAGCTCATCTCATGATTCTTTAACTTGACAATTACAATGAAGTATACATTAAATTGTCGAATACTCACTCATGTCACGATTTGAATACTCACTCATGAAGCTAAGGCTTTTAACTAAAAAGATGGATGGAGCAAACAAGTATCCCCTTAGCTACTCAGCTTGTTACTACTGTGGAGTGCCCCTAATTTTCTTTATTACACACTATTACTCAAACTCACCTTTCTAGTCAACAGCACGATGGAGCAAACAAAGTGGTGCTGACTTACTCGGTAATTCTAAACATTATAGTATTTGATGGCATTTTCTTAGACATTGCCATTTTATTCATTATTGAGTATTGCCATGTGACCGAATATTACTTCAAGAGTTTCTAAGTTTATCAAAAGAAACTTACTATAGATCAATTGTAATTGGATTTAGGACATCTTAATTTTAGGGATCAATTTACAAGAAAAGTATCCCAAGCTAAAATCATTTAATCCATAGTCACAGTTTTCTAAGTTTATCAAAGAATTAAGCTCCTCATCGAACATCATAGACAAAAACATCACTCATCACAGTCTAAAAAATTCATGGCAGTCATGTGTGTTGTGGCAAAATGAATGGCAAATGGACAAAAATACTAAAACACGTATGCTCAACTAAATATCTAATGCAGTCAGATGCACAATACACCCCCAAAATATAAGGGATGCATTATCCTCAATGTATGTATAGATATGAATCATGAATGCAACACTACAGCAAAACAGGTTTTTAGCGGCGTTTTTTTAGGTCTTTAGCGGCGCTTTTTAACGCCACTAACTCTATTTCCGGCGCTTGTAGAAGCGCCACAAGAAATGCCGCTGACGACAACGTCGCTAACTTTTGCGGCGCTTACATAAAAAAACGCCGCTAAAGATCATGTTCTTTAGCGGCGCTTAGAAAAAAACGCCACTAAAGAACATGTTCTTTAGCGGCGCTTAGAGAAAAACGCCACTAAAGAACATGTTCTTTAGCGGCGCTTAGAGAAAAACGCCACTAAAGAACATGTTCTTTAGTGGCGCTTACAATAAAAACGCCGCTAAAGATCTTGTTCTTTAGCGGCGCTTTAGAGGAAAACGCCTCTAAAAGAAATGTTCTATAGCGGCGCTTGTTTAAAAACGCCGCTAAAAGTTGTGTTCTTTAACGGCGCTTATTTCACAAACGCCACTGTTTTGATATGACTTTTAGCGGCGCTTTTTTAAAAAACGCCACTAATTTTTGGATTTTTTTTAAAATAATTTTTTTTGTTTTTTTCAGCCCCCTGCAACAACAAATCAAAAGCAACAAAATCTAAACTAACCAAAAACAATAGATTTATATAATATTTCAAATTAAATGACAAATAATATTAATTGATAAATAAAAGTGAATTCATACTTTTCTTTACAAAAGCGTTAAAAGTATTTATGCAACATACACTATGATGGCAGAAGTTGCGACTGCTGAAACATCTTCATCATAATCTGAAGCTGCTGTTGAAGTTCGTCGTACTTTTTGCTCTGCTCTGCTTCTCTCGATGCCGCATCTTTTTGAAGTCGTAGCTGTAGTTCTTCATATTTCTTTTGAACCTCTGCTTCTATTGCTGCTTCTCTCGCTGCTTCTCTCGCTGCGGCCTCTGCTTCTCTCGCTGTAGCCTCTGCTTCCCTCGCTGCCGCCTCTGCTTTAAGTTGCTGCTGAAGTTCTTCATATTTCCTTTGAACCTCAAATGTGGTCGCTTGCATCTGAGCCATCTGGTCTTTTAACCTCTGAACTTCAGCTTGAGATTGACTCCCCGAAGCCATGTATTGATGCGAGCTGGATCCAAAATATTGGGTTGGGCTGATAAAAGATCCTTGAAATCGAACCCGACCATACTTTTCAGGACCCAAAACTTCAGTAATAATCCGGTTATCAATGTCTTCAAGATGAACCGAACTATCACTAGAAGCAATCGCTTCGTACTCCGTCTTTTTTTCCTTTAGTTTTTCCTAATAAATAAATCACATAGTTAGGAACGCAATATATAGTAAAAAAACAAATGCAATATAACAATAGTCGCATTACATGCAATGAATTAAACCACTAGAAAATAAACACTATAAATAACTAAAACAAGTGAAATCGTATTAAGTAAACGTACCATAATTTCACCAGCTTCAGGAGTCATAGCAGATCCATCTTTCTTCTTATGCGTAATTTCAAAAAGTTGTAGGCGTCCAACTTTTTGACCGGATGACCGTTCCTACAATATAGTAGTAAAAATATTATTTAATAGAAAGTTATACATATTTGAGAATATTAAAAAATTAAAAATACCTCCGCCTCAGCTACACATGCAAAACTTCTCGACCCGGCTGTGTGAGTGAATTTTTGTTGTTGCCGGCTACTTTTTCCAACTCGTTCACGATCCTAATTATAAAATTTTTAGTACGTAAATAGTAAATAAATTTTTTACCAAAATAATTACAATAGTTTGGAAGTACGTGTACCTCGCCTTTCTGAGAATGCCAAAATCTAACCGCATCTTCCCATTGGTACCTCAACATACCCGGGGGACATTTTGCAATTTCTCATCGAGGGTGGTTTTTGTCTTATAATAATTTTTCTTCAAGGTACTTTTATTGTCTCTCCATCTTTTTCCCAATGCCTTCTTTACATAAGCATCGGAGACCTCTAAAGCAAACCTCGCCTACAAAAAACACAAGTTAATAAAGTAAATATAAATGAAAATATTTCCCAAGCATTACAGATGACATTAACATTTTGTTACCTTAATATTATCGAGGGCTTGGTTTTTGTTGCTATCGGGCATTTGACGCCATGACTCGTAATTGATAGGCAACATATTCGGATTTCGTGCTAAAATGCCCATGTATCCTGCTAAAAGTCGAGCTTCCGATCCAACAGGCTGACCAAAATTGTTTTGCATACCTTGACACGCTCCACTGGATCTAACTCGTATAACTCTCTAAGTATCGTACGACCTCGACCTCTACGCGTCCCACCATTTTCAGCTAAAAATGGTATATTATAATATAAGAATTTGAAAAATAAATCAATTATAAGTCAACACGCATGGAATTAATGTAAGTTACTTTGAACTTCCGTAGGATCCTCGTGTGTAATCGGAACATTCGAAGATCCAATTGCTGTATGTTGTTCAGTACTATTTGTTTCTGTCGAGTTTGGATCATATTGAACAATGCTTTCCCTTATAATTTTTCTTCTAGGCATTTTATCTGCAATACACATAAAATGTAATTAAACTTAAAATAAATAATTACAACAATAACAGCACATATAAAATAGTTGAGTTATATAATAAGACCAAGATTTAATACTAATGTAAGTTACATATAATTAAACAATTGTAAAATCTTACTACATCATTATTCGTAAATATCTTCATCTGTATCCTGACGAACCCATTGAAATTGTGCACTAGTACTAGGGATATTATCGTTTAAGTTTTGTTCTGGAAATGGCAAAGTTTCTGATCTGTCGTCGATGTTATCTCTACTTCCACTGCCCATGTCAAACAAGTCTCTAGGGATGTTACGGAGTACAACGTACCAACCCTCATCAGTTGGATCTTTTGAGTAAAAAACTTGTTTGACTTGACTTGAGAATACATACGGCTCATCTATCAGTTGTTGTCCTGTGTGAATCAATCGGTCAAAGTTCACCATTGTAAAACCAAATTGATCTTGCTTGATTCCACGAGCTGTATTAACATCGGCCCAATCAGCTCGAAATAAGACAACTTTCCATTTACCGTAGTAATCCAACTCAATTATGTCAGTAAGCTGTCCGAAATATTCCACATTTCCCTCGACAGGATTATTGTCCCTAGCGCTAGCATAACTTGTAATTGCAGAATTAACAACTATTCCACAATTTTGCGTTCTCCTCAACCTCTCGCGATATTTTGTATGAAATCTGAATCCGTTGATGAGGAACGCACTATATCTTTTAACCACTCGATTTGGACCTTGAGAGAGCCATTTAACTTCGTCGTTTACGCTCTTCCCATTCCAAACCTATTGAATGGAAAGTAAACTAAATAATTAAAAATGTTATGAGAAAGCATTATAATTTGTAAGCGAAAGCTCCAACCACATACCGTTTGGCTTAACCATTCATAAAAAGATTCTGTAAACAACTTATTGATATCTCGATGTTGTGTTCTTCGGGAGCGCACACGAGATATCAATATTTGTTTGTACTCACTATGTTAAAAAAATGTGATCTTTGTTAGAAGATAAACAATTTTTAGTTTGATAAATATTTATAAAATTTATAGAACTTACTTCCGTAAAGGTTCCAATGATTCGTGGTGAAACAGAACATATCGATGTGCTTGTACCCACGATAAATTATCTAATTCCGCAATTTCAACTTTGCCGATTGGTTGTCCAAAACTTTGGAACAAATAAGCATCGGCTAAGTCATAGTCCGTGAGTCCAGCATTCCTATTTGGTCTGTTCAACCTTGTTTCGACATCTTCCAAATATCTCGAGCAGAAGGTCATACATTCCTCTGCCAAGTAGCCTTCCGCAATCGATCCTTCTGGATATCGCTTGTTGCGGCAGTAAGACTTTAATTTGGATAGGAACCTAAACACAATTAAAAATATTATCAAAAGTTGTAACTAAAGGCATTGAGGTGAATGAAGGAAAATTTTAAAAATAATTCTTTAAGACCTTTCTATGGGATACATCCATCGATAGGAGACGGGTCCGCCAAGAATTGCTTCGTATGGGAGATGAATTATCAAGTGAACCATAATGGTGAAGAAGGAAGGTGGGAAGATTTTCTCCATGTTGCATAAAGTCAAAGCGGCTCGATCCTGTACCTTCTGAAGTTCTTGAACATCTAAAACTTTGCCACAAATGGCTTTCATTATGTTGGATAGCTCAATGATACAAGACGTCACCTTCTTGGACATACAACATCGTAGAGCAACTGGAATTAAATCTTGCATCAAGATGTGATAGTCATGTGATTTTAGCGAATATAATCTTCGATCTTTAACACTAACACATCGAGATATATTTGATGCATACGCATCCGGAACCTTTATATCCTTCAACACCATGCAAAACAGTTCTTTCTCCGTCTTGGACATTGAGAAAATAGAAGGCGGCAACCGATATTTCCCATTCGGAAGTGGATTGGGATGAAGATCAGGCCGAATTCCCATTTGGACTAAATCAAGTCGACTTTGAAGATTGTCTTTTGATTTTCCGTCGACGTTCAAAATTGTACTCACAATGTTCTCGCAGACATTTTTCTCAATGTGCATAACATCAAGATTATGTCGTAAAAGGTGATGCTCCCAATAAGGCAACTCAAAAAAAATACTTCTTTTTTTCCACAAGTCCGCCTCATTAGGATCGTCCTCTTCGTCGGAGCTTTCATCGGCTTCATCATTTGATCTTCTGTTTCTCTGCGTGTTTGGCGGTCGGTTCATCTTCCCATAAATGAAATTCATATCTTCCAACATGAACAAGATTTCAGAGCCACTAGTCTGGGAAGGAGCTTCTCTGAACTCTTCAGTGCCGTCAAATACAGAACTCTGAAATCTAAATCTATGATTTTCCGGTAACCACCGACGATGCCCCATGTAAGAAAACTTCTTGCCATTGTACAACCATTGCGAACATGTTTGTGCAGCACAACAAGGACACGCATAACGACCCTTGGTACTCCAACCGGATAAATTGGCATAAGCGGGAAAGTCATTAATGGTCCACATCAAAGCCGCACGTAAATTAAAGTTCTCTTTTCTCACCACATCGTATGTCTCGACACTAGCCCATAATTGTTGTAACTCTTCAATTATTGGCTGTAAATAAATGTCGATATCATTCTCCGGGCCCTTTCTCACCAGGGATAATCATAGATAAGATAAGGGAAGATTGCTTCATGCAAATCCACGGAGGCAGATTATAAGGAACAAGCACTACTGGCCAAGTACTGTACGCAGTGCTCATGATCTTGAAAGGATTAAATCCATCAGATGCTAGCCCAAGCCTCACACTCCTAGGATCGCTTGCAAAGTCTAGAAATTTATTGTCAAATGATTTCCAAGCTAAAGAATCTGCCGGATGCCTTAGTAGTCCATCATCGGTTCGTCCATCATGGTGCCACGTCATTGACTCCGCTGTCTTCGACGACATAAAAAGCCTTTGAAGCCTTGGTATGAGTGGAAAATACCGCAAAATCTTGACTGGCTTCTTTATCCTCTGTGCATCATTTTCATCGTCGTTCCCTTCTGTGTTTCTACTAATCCAACGGGAGTGGCCGCATACATGACAGCATTGTTGGTTTTTTCGATCGCCCCAATACAACATGCAGTCATTTAGACAACTATGGATTTTGTTGTACCCAAGGCCTAAATCTTTTATCATTTTCTTCATATCTTTGCATGACTGAGGGATTTTTGCAAACGGAAACATTTCTCTCAAAAACTCTAACAGCATTGTCAACGAGTTTCCGGTCCACCCTCCCAAACATTTTAACTGGAAGAGACGAACACAAAAGGACATCTTTGAAAATTTTGATCCCTCATACAGTTCTTCGTTCATGTCATTAAGTAGCGCGTAGAACTTCGCCGCTTCTCCATTCGGCTCTTCATGACGAACACTACTTCCCGGTTCGGTAAAAGCATTTCCGCTAATATTACAATCATCAGAGGCCATAAAGTCCGCTGGGAATGATTCGACACCATGATTGTGCATATTAAATGCATCCCGCAACATACATTCCATGTCATCTCCTCTATCAGACTGACGGTAAGCAGTATCAGGATAAGTTACATCCATCCTTGAAGAGGAAGTACTAGGCGGGCATTCTCCATGAAATAACCATTGTTTATAACCCCGAACAAACCCGTCAACAATTAGATGCTCGTATACAACTTCACGATAATGCCAGTTTATGTTGACACACTTCTTACACGGGCAAAGAATCATGTTCTCTTGGCTTGCATATTGAAATGCAAAATTTAGAAAAGTCTGTACTCCATTTCGATAACCGTCGCTTACCCTTGACAATTCATCCAAGACCGGTCCATTTCTTAGATCTTGAAGTCTGATTTTCACCAGAAATTACAATGGTAAGTTGTTCAGTGGTAAGTTATGTATTAAGTAAGTTATATAAGTTATGAAAGTAATGTATGTAATGTAAGTTGTAAGTTACTATGTATTATGTAAGTTATGTAAGTTATGTAAGTTAAATGTATTATGTAAGTTGTAAGTTATTATGTATTATGTAAGTTAAATGTATTATGTAAGTTGTAAGTTAAGTGTCTAATGTAAGTTGTAAGTTATTATGTCTTATGTAAGTTGTAAGTTAAATGTATTATGTAAGTTGTAAGTTAAGTGTATAATGTAAGTTGTAAGTTATTATGTATTCTGTAAGTTGTAAGTTAAATGTCTTGTGTAAGTTGTAAGTTCTTATGTATTCTGTAAGTTGTAAGTTAAATGTATTATGTAAGTTGTAAGTTAAGTGTCTCCTGTAAGTTGTAAGTTCTTATGTCTTATGTAAGTTGTAAGTTAAATGTATTGTGTAAGTTGTAAGTTATTATGTTTTAACATAAATAATTTAATTATTAACAATATTTAATAATAATTTTAATAAAATAATATGTTTTAACCTAAATAATTTAATTTAGTTATTATGTTTTAACATAAATAATTTAATTATTAACAATATTTAAAATAAATTATTTAATTATATTTTAACATAATTATTGTTAAAATAAAATTAGTAAAGTAATATATAATTTAATAACATTACTAATATAATTATTAACAATATTTAATAATAATTTAATTATTAACAATATTTATTAAAATAAATTATTTAATTATATTTTAACATAATTATTGTTAAAATAAAATTTAATAAAGTAATATATAATTTAATAGCATTACTAATATAATTATTAACAATATTTAATAATAATTTAATTATTAACAATATTTATTAAAATAAATTATTTAATTATATTTTAACATAATTATTGTTAAAATAAAATTTAATAAAGTAATATATAATTTAATAACATTACTAATATAATTTTAATATAATATTATTATTAAGGATATTTTTCATTGCCTAATATCATTGCCTAATAACATTACTAATATAATTATTAACAATATTTAATACGGTATGATAATCCTCTAATAACATTTTATTTTAATAGTCAATTTTAATATTCCACATATTTTTTTTATATTTTATTTTATCTTTTATGATAACATGACAACAAAAATTAATTATAAGGTATACTCTTTAATAAATTAATTATTTATAGCAATCTTTTGGTGAAATAAAAACCTTCAAATTTTACATAACAATTACCCCATTGTTTATAACATTGGTTGGTTCATATGTGAAATAAAAAACGAGATCTCATACTCCTATGTTATTAAAAAACGCATAGTTCTTTTCAATTAATTATATGATTGCGTTTTTTGCACGAAGCTGCTGCAGAAAAAACATGATAAAGGGAAAATTCTGTGTTCATAATCCTTTCTATGCTAAAAGAACTGTTACCAAGTAAAAGAATTGATTTTCAACAAAGAAAACCGAACACATGAGGTACAAATTGTGATTTAAGCAAAGTCTAAATGTGGTTATGAATAAGTTTACATCCAGTTACGAGTCATAGTTAAAACTGCATAATTTAAGATACAAACCAGAATATAGATAAGAACCCAACATTCTTAAATTAAAAAATAGTGTTTAAAGACACTCATATGCTTAAATGATATGGAAAACCAGATTATGCATAATGTGCAAACCAGATTATGACCAGAAAGTAAATGGTATGGATGAGCTATTTCCCATTTAGCAGCAGAAATCAATAGAAGCGGTACCATCTTAGCAGCAAAAACCAGTAGAAGGTACCATCTTAGCTGCAAAAACCAATTATAATTCAAAACCGGTCCATTTTTTTTGTTTACATTTCTGGAATGATTTTTTGAATTTATTTTCTGAGATAGTATACTACTCTTACGAACCTCAAACCTAAATTGAAAGAATCTGTCATTAAAATCTTGAGAAACATAGTCTCATAAAAATCCATTAAAATCGAATTCATTACCTGCAAATGTCATCCCCTAAAAAAACCTAAATTACACGGGCAAAATTTCACCTAATAAAACAACCACATGATTTCATCGACACCAACAGAAAAGAAATGAAAGCATTTGATGCATACTCCAAACCGTCGTCACCAACAACATAACATTTACTCCAAACCAATGAAATCATTCCCAGTATAAAAGAAGTGAAAGCTATGTACCTTCGCGACGATGAAGAAAAATGAAACGATTGAAAACCCTATACACAGAGAAGACGATTTCAAGACATTTCCGGGTCATCAACAAATAACAAACAAAAAAATTAACAAACACAATAAAACCCAATGTTTAAATGCGCAGAATCGGAAAATTGGTACCTTAAATACTGATTCCCCCGACGACAGAATCCGAATGTCTGCCCACCTTCTCCGTCTTCTCTGTCTGGGTAATGTGAGTTAGCAAGAAACCGAAACAATGAAGGTAAATAATCCTATAAGTTTGCAAGAAACCGAACAACGGATGTAAGAAATCGGATGTAAGAAGCTTTTCAATTGAAGAATCGGATGTGAGAAATGGCAGATAGAAAAAAGAATTAGGGATTTCGACTGATTGGGGATTTGGTGCTGGGGGCGGGGATTTTGTCCAAAACTGAAATATGTTTAAAACGACCCCGTTTTCAATTCCAACTTTTCCGGCGCTAACAACCAGACGCCACTAAATGTTACAACATTTAATTCCCAAAATGAAACGGCGCTGTTTCGTTCAATTTATAGAATATTATCTGCAGCTATTGGCAAAACGACACTAAGGTTTTGATTGTGTGGCGTTTTTCAGGAAAACGCCACTAATTATTCACTTTTAAAATATATATTAATAAGTTTATAAGTTTTCAAATTATATGATATATATTTATGAATATGATACATTCATATCACATTATTTTTAAGCAGGTACATTGTTATGACTTTATTAATATTATTTCAATAATATTATTTAAAAATATGTTACATATTTAATACATTAATTTTAATTGTTAAATTTTAATAAATTTTATAAATCTTAAAGGGTGTATAATTAAAATTTTATCAAGAATTTATAAATTATTGATATTATTCAAATAATGTATTACAATTTTAAATTTATGCTATATTTTTAAGTTAAATTGGGTTGATGGAGATATTATTTGCAGTATAATTTCATTTCATGTAGCGGCGCTTAAAGAAAACGCCACAAATCTTACAAATTTAATTTCATGAAACGGCTACGTTTTATTTAATTTTTCAAATATTATTTGCGGCGTTTTTTACAAAAACGCCACTAAATTAATTTCATTTCACGAAACGGCACCGTTTTATTCAATTTTTCAAATATTTTTTGCGGCGTTTCTTACAAAAACACCACTAAATTAATTTCATTGCACGAAACGGCTCCGTTTTATTCAATTTTTCAAATATTATTTGCGGCGTTTCTTACAAAAACGCCACTAAATTAATTTCATTTCACGAAACGGCACCGTTTTATTCAATTTTTCAAATATTGTTTGCGGCGTTTCTTACAAAAACGCCACTAAATTAATTTCATTTCACGAAACGGCACCGTTTTATTCAATTTTCAAATATTGTTTGCGGCGTTTCTTACAAAAACGCCACTAAATTAATTTCATTCCACGAAACGGCTCCGTTTTATTCAATTTTTCAAATATTATTTGCGGCGTTTCTTATAAAAACGCCACTAAATTAATTTCATTCCACGAAACGGATCCGTTTTATTCAATTTTTCAAATATTATTTGCGGCGTTTCTTACAAAAACGCCACTAAATTAATTTCATTCCACGAAACGGCTCCGTTTTATTCAATTTTTCAAATATTATTTGCGGCGTTTCTTACAAAAACGCCACTAAATTAATTTCATTCCACGAAACGGATCCGTTTTATTCAATTTTTCAAATATTATTTGCGGCGTTTCTTACAAAAACGCCACTAAATTAATTTCATTCCACGAAACGGCTCCGTTTTATTCAATTTTTCAAATATTATTTGCGGCGTTTCTTACAAAAACGCCACTAAATTAATTTTATTTCACGAAACGGCTCCGTTTTATTCAATTTTTCAAATATTCTTTGCGGCGTTTTTACCAAAAACGCCACTAAATTATTTATATTTAATTATAATTAATTGCAGATATTGTGTTCATATTTGCGGCGTTTTACCAAAAAACGCCACTAAAATTTTATGTACAGTAACAAACGGTGCCGTTTTAATAAAATATAAGTAAATTTTCTGGCGTTTTTATAAAAAACGCCACAATTGATTAACTGAAACAACGCCGTTTTTATTTTAAATATAATTTCCGGCGTTTTTTGAAAAACGCCACAAAAAAATGCAATAAATATTTGCTAAAATTTCAATAAATTTTGTTATTTATTTATTTATCTCTTGTATATTTAATTTAAATTTTACATTAATAATTATTCATATTTTAAGTAATATTTAAAAGTATTTAATATAAAAATTCCTAACCCATAACCCTAAATCCCCTTTAACCCTTAAACCATAAACCCTAAACTCCTAAATCTCCCTAATCCCTAAAGCAAACCCCTAAAAAATTTTATTATACAATTTTACTATTTAAATTTTACGTCAATAAATATTATTTAAAAATATTATGTAATATTTAAAAGTATTTGATACATGTATCAATCTACATGCATAAAGTGATCGATCATCTATCTATTATATATCTCTTAAATAATATAAACTATATACTCATAATTTAAATATATTAAATTTCTTATTAACTTAAATAACATATTTCATATAAAAATTAATAAAAGATATTTAATCTAAACTTAAACTCTAACTTTACCGTTCAAACTCTAAACCCCAAATCCCTAACCCCTAAACCCTTAAACCCCTAAACCCCTAAACCCATAAACCCCTAAATCCTAACTCTTAAATCCCCCTAACCCCAAAAACATAACACCTAAACCCTAAATCCTAAATCTCAAACCCTAAATTCATATCCTGACCTACTCCTTAAACTCTAAACCATATACTATAATGATAATTAATTCAGTATTTTAAGTTTAATACTACCTCTTTTACGATTATATAAGAAATTATTTAATATATAACTAAAAACATCAGTAATGTATCCAAAAAACTTTAAAAATATTTTAAATAATAGTTTTTTAATTTTTCAATTTTTAAGAAATATTTTAAATCATTTTAAATCCCTGAGCTTTAGCGGCGCTTTTATAAAAACGCCGCTAAAACCCCAAAAGCTAAGCAAACGACGTCGTTAGGTTAGGTTTTTAGCGGCGCTTTTACAACAAACGCCGCTAAAGGCCTGAGCATTAGCGGCGCTTCGTATAAAGCGCCACTAAATCCCTGAAAGCTGGCCAGACGACGTCGTTGCTCTAGATTTTTTTGCGGCGCTTTCCCAGAAACGCCGCTAAAAACCTGACCATTAGCGGCGTTTATATAAAAGCGCCGCTAATTCCGTGATACAGCTCGGGAAACGACGTCGTTGCGCTTAGTTTTATTGCGGCGCTTTTCAAAAAACGCCGCTAAAGACCTGAGCATTAGCGGCGCTTCCATGAAAACGCCGCTAAATCCACGAAATCTCAGAAAACGGTGTCGTTGGGCTTAGGGTTTTTAGCGGCGCTTACTTGAAAACGCCGCTAAAGACCTGAGCATTAGCGGCGCTTCTATAAAAACGCCGCTAAATCCACGAAATCTCAGAAAACGGTGTCGTTGGGCTTAGGGTTTTTAGCGGCGCTTACCTAAAAACGCCGCTAAATCACCAAATGCTCTTGAAACGGCGTCGTTGCGCTACGTTTTTTGCGGTGCTGTACCTAAAACGCCGGTAATGTTTATTTTCAGCGGCGTTTTGCATGATGCGCCACTAATGATCGATCTTTAGCGGCGTTTTGTATCCAAACGCCGCGAAAAATGCCGCTAAAAGCCGGTTTTGGTGTAGTGCAATAACATATATATGTACATAATAAGATGTAATAAAGGGAGAAAAATTTCCCAAACTTGGAACTGATTGGTGGTACTTAATTGCGGCGAGTGGTCTTTCGTGCACTCATCTTATAACGCATTGACCTTTTAACTAAATTAAGTGGTACATCCTCGTCTTCATTATCAAATCTGGTGAGTTCATCAATAATCCGATCAATCTCATGATCCTGTTCAGTCATTAGTTCAGTAGGAGGTGGAACAACCGTAGTGTTGTCCATTGGTGGTGCAACTAAGGGATTTGCTTCCTCATCGTCCTCACAGTCAGTCTCAATACTGACAGGCTCTGTTTTTTCTGATTCTTCCTTCGGTGCTTTGAGTACATTCTCTTCATTAGCAGGATTCGTCTCAATGGGCTCTGCGTCACCGACCCTTTCTCCTCCTGTAGTTTATTAACCAAAAGAAATGAAATAATTAGGAGAAATTTAAATCGACAAAATGAAATAATGTAATACCCCGAAAATTACTATAATAAGAAAGTAAGATAATATCCTTGATATAGTAAAATAATGAAATAAAGTGATAAAAAAGGTAATATTGAGTTATGTCAACATTGGGAAGTATATTATGACATATTAATTCAAGAAAGGATTAAATTGCAAAAGTGAGAAAAGTTTTGTTGCCTAAGAGTAAACACTCAAAATTTGAGGGGTTAAAGTGTAAATACGAAAAAGTTAAAGGACCAATAGTGTAAATATTTAAGGGTGGAATAATCTAGAAACTAAGGAAAATGGATGAATTAGGACCAAATTGAAAAAGAGAAGAATTTTAATGGACTAAATTGTAATTTTACCAAATTAAGTGACGACTCAAGGATGGAATTTCAAAAGATTATAAAGGGCAAAATGGTCAAATAGAGAGAGAATTCTAGAAGGTAATGATGATGTTTGTGATATTTTTAATTAATTAATTAGATAAATGTTATTTAATTAATATTTTATTAAGATTTTTAGTATTATTTTATTATTAAATGATTAATATAAAAGGGAGGAAAGATGATGAAAAATCATCATCTTTCCATGCAACCAACGTTAGAAGAGAAAAGAAGAAAGAAAGTTTTACTTTCTTTACAATTTGGTCCTTTCAACAAAAATTCATTATTTTCACCTAGAAATCAAAAGAATTTTCATAGCTTCCAAGAGAGAAAAATAATAAGGAGACAATGGGGAGCTAGAATGTCAAGTTAGATTCAAGAAATAGAAGCTGGAGGAGAGAGAAAATCAAGTTAAAGATTGAAATCAATAGCATAAGGTAAGAACATCAAGATTTCAATATATTTTTAAGTTTGTTATTGTTGAAAAAGTATGGAAATGATGTTATAGTAGAGTTTTATTAAATAAAGTCTTATGTTCTTGATCTATTAGTGAAGGGAAATAAGTGAAAATGATGGGAAATATTATAGAGAAAGGGAATAAGGGAGTTATAAATTTAGTAATCAACATCTTGCACTAAAATAGTTTTGGACAGCAGCAGTAGGTTAACTTTGAAAAATCACCATAAATTGTGGAAATCGAATTAGAGGATGAAAAAAATATGAAATTAAAGCTTATTAAGTCTAGTTTCTTATAGAAGAAACAGTGTAACTAATGGAATTGTAAATCGTGAGATATAATAGATTTTGTGAGACAAGGTCAGAATGAATTTGGGTTCCTCTATTCTGAATTTGTAAAATCATAAAAAATTGAATAAAAATAATTAGAGGCTTAAATTTATATTTTTAAAATTCAGGATGAGTCTATGTTCAATAGAAACAAACAGAAACATCATCCAAATTCTGTACAAAGAGATAATTAATTTTTAGTGAAGAGGGTCAGAACTATCAAACAGTGAAAAAGGGGAAATTTTAAAGAATAAAATGTACTTATTTCCTAAACCAAAAATTCTAAAAATTTTATAGTAAGAAGATATGTGAGTCTAGTTTCATAGGAATTTAGCAGATCTTAATTTGGATTTCCGTAGCTCAAGATATAAATAATTTAGTGACTATGACTCAAGTGGACAGCTTTGAATTAATATATAAATAAATGATGGAATTATAGATAATGTTACATATAAGCATATTATACATTAAGGATGTGGAATGGAGAGGAGGAGGAGGAAAATAAATGATTATTCAACTAGTATGAGTTTTCATTTAAAATGGCCAATTTGCATGTTTTAGGTTCAAGGACTAAATTGAATAAAAGTAATATTCTAAGGGTAAATTGGTAAAAATGTTAAAAAGTGACCAAATTGTATGAAATGAATTGTTTTATTATTTAAATTAATAAATTGAATGAAATATTAATTTAGATCATGATTGGGTGGAAATTCGAGGAAAATAAAAAATTGCCAAAATGTCCCTAAATTTTTGGTATTTCTGCAATTTAGCCTGGTAAGTTCGTGTAACTTGAATTATATTCTTAAATGCTTGAAATGTATGTTATTGATGTGAATATGATTTGAATGTTCATTGTATGAAAATTGATGAAACATTGATATATTTGATAAAAAGGGGAATAATGCATTGAATGGATGTATGAATGTTTATCACACTATCCATTAATTCTATCTGTAATTTTGGATGTTTTGCTTCTAGTTATAATGACATGTATGAGTTAAATTGGTCAACATTAGCTCATTAATGTTTTGATTTTGATTGATTTTAAATATGAATGCTTGATGAAATGAAATATCTGTAAATTAATTTGTAAACTCTGGTAATGCTCTATAACCCTATTCTGGAGATGGATACGGGTTAGGGGTGTTACAAATAAAAATAAAACGAATTTTCAAGATGTTGAATTTAAACATCTCGAAGATCAATAGACTATTTGTCTCACTTTATATAAGCACCCCTATAGTGCTTCAAGCGTTGTCCATCAACTTTAAATGTGTCCCCCGTTTTCATGTCCTTGACATCAACAGCTCTATGCAGATATACATGAGCTACCAAGCATTGTTCATTAAAATTGAAAGGTCTATTTTGGTCTAGCAAAGTGCACAAGGGTCTCAACTCAAATGAATCTTCAATACTATCAGAATTGCTGTGGCAAAATCTCATGAACTCTTCCTCTACTGCTATTTTTATCAAGTCAATGACGTGACATTCTTTATTCTCATTAGCACATTTCATGGCAATAAAAACATTGAACATGATCTACTGGTCATTCATCCTCATGGTTAGTTCACATTTCTACACATCAATTAAAGTTCTGCCTGTAGCAAGAAAAGGTCTTCCAAGAATAATTGACACATTTTGGCCAGCTTCAAATTCTAAAATAAGGAAATCAGTAGGAAAGATAAGTTTATCTACTCTTACTAGCACGTCCTCAATTTTACCTTCCAGATGGGCGTAGGATCGATCAGCTAATTGTAAAGTCACCGTAGTAAATCTTGCTTTCCCAATTTTTAGCTTCCTGAAAATAAACATAGTCATTAGATTTATTCTTGCTCTTAAATCACATAACGCTTTACCAACATAATGATTTCCAATTGAACAGGGGATGGTGAAACTCCCTAGATCCTTCAGCTTCAGAGGTAGTTTATTCATCAACACTGTTGTGCACCCTTCAGTAGGAGCAACAGTCTCAAACTTTCCCAATCTGCGTCTCTTTGACAGTATGTCTTTCATAAATTTCACACAATTGGGCATCTGTTCCAAAGCATCCACTAACGATACGTTGATGTAGAGTTACTTCAAAACATCTAAAAACCTTTTAAATTGAATATCCTATTTAGAATTTTAGAATCGCTGAGAAAAAAGTAAAGGTGGTTGTCCTTCAGGTTGCTGATATTGTTTTGCTATGGCATTTTTGTTGGCAACATGATCTGATTCTGTCAAAACATTTCTCTGTGTACCCTTTTCAAGTACAATGTGCTTTTTAGATGACTCTGGGATATTTACATGGTTGTTATTCAAGTTATCCTCTCCCGTCGTGGCATCTTGAAAATTGTCATTCAACGAGTTTTACTTCTAAGAGTGATAGCTTTGCACTGTTTCTTCCCTTGTTATCTTGAATTCTCAGTATCACTTGGCAATGCTCATTGTGGTCTTGAATTTAAAGCATTTGCTATCTGCCCCACTTGATTCTCAAGAGCTCGAAGAGATACAACTTGACTCTGGATCACAACATTATTCTTGGCTATATATTCTTTCAACAAGTCTTCAATACATAATGATACCTAAGCTTGTTGGATATTTTGGCTCGGCATAGGTTGATTATAACCGAGTGGTACATTGATGGCATTTTGTCTTGCAGCATTGTTAAAATTTCCCGTACCGTGATTATTCCAACTAAAGTTTGGATTTTGCTTCCACCCTGGATCATAAGTGTTGGAATATGGATTATTATTCCAATTAATAATACCCATGTAGGATACAAATGTTTGATTTGATGGGCATTCATCAAACACATAGTCTTCACCACAATAAACACATGCTAGCTAAATTACTTTCATCTCCTAAACTGTAGTTGATCTCTTCATTGTCTTAATCATATTAGTTAAAGATGATACCTAGACAATCAATGAAGTGATTGCATCAAGTTTCATGGTACCAACAGCTTTCTTACCCGTCCAAACTCTTGTGGTAGGATATTGATAATCATTTTTGGAAATCCATTCCAAGATCTTATATACTTCATTGTAAGATTTATCCAAAAAAATACCATTGGGAGAAGCGTCAACTACCATCATCGTATGTGCATTCAACTCATTATAGAATATCTTTATCTGAGTTCAATGTTGAAATCCATACATCGGACATTTCTGAATTAACTCAAATCGTTCCGAAGCTTCATATAATGTTTCGTCCTCTAATTGCCGAAAAGATGTGATGTCATTTCTAAGCTTGATATTCATATTTGAGGGATTATACTATAGAAAAAACCTCTAGCAAAGATCATTCAATGATGCCACTATTCCCGATAGCAAAACATTGAGCCATGCTCTCGCACGATCTCTTAAAGAATATGGAAACAGTTTAAGTCGCAGGGCGTCTTCAGGAACACCCTGTTTCCTGAATGAGTCATAGACTTTCATGAAAAGTCTTAAGTGCAGCCGTGGATCTTCAGTAGGTAATCCACTAAATTGTTCTACTGTTTGTAACATCTGACACATTACCGATTTCAGCTCAAATTGCTGAGATTGTATTTATAGCCTGATTATTCCTAGATTCAAATCATCCAAAATTAGAACAACGTGCTCTCGAATGGGTCTGTCTCGGTCATCTATTACATGACAAATAGGAGGATTAACATCCTAACCATTTGGATTATTATTGAGACCAAGACCATTTGGATTATCGTTGAAACCGGGATCATTCCCATTTCTAGCCATTTTTCTCAATTCTTTTCGCCTTCTTCCTAAAGTTCTCTCGATCTTTGGGTCAAAAGGATACTCTTTGTTAGTAGGAATGCCTCTTCTCATGCACTAATGATAAAACTGTAGAAATTAAATATAACTAAGTTAAATAAATTAATGGAATTAAGTAACATAACCAAACCAAATTACACCAAATTGTTGATCCCCGACAACGGTGTCAAAAACTTGTCGCGTGTGAATTTGATATGCAAATTGTGCAAGTATACACGTTGGATCAAGTAATAAAGTGATAAGTGAGATCATCTCCATAGGGATCAGATTAAGTATACAAATGGTCAAGTTATTATAACAAAGTTAGATTAATGTTATAGCAAAATAATGATAAGAATATAGTAGTAAACAAAAGGAATATTAATGTGAACAAAATGTGCAACTGATAAATAATTGAAAATGCTATGGCAATGCAAAAGTAAAAATGCAATGACAATTAAGAAAATGATTATATGAATAATATGTAACTAAACAAGTAAACAACTAAGGATGTGATGGAAAAGATACTACGACAAGGGATAAGGGATATATGATGTTGATTTGGAAGGTTGGAATTACTAAAAATCTACCCTTACTGTCAGAAATGCCTCGACAAAATCGTAATCAATCTACTACCTAGAAGAGTTCTAAAGTGGTCTGTTTCTTTCGAGAGAAAATACCTCAAGTTACCTTTCCCGTGTCTATAGGCCTTTAATACGGTACCCTGCACTATTTCCTTCTGTATGAACACTGTTCTATGTCTAGAGTCTACTACAAGTATCTGTCGAATGCTTACTCATATCATTCAATTTTGGTCCAACTAGTCCAACCTTTTCAGAATTAAATTAGTTTATGGGCATGCTGCACAGTAGTCTATGTTTAGGGATTGCACGCATACAATTTAGAAATAAGACAATTGAATGAAACAGTAAATTAATTCAGATATATGCTTCAACCATGAATGAAAATAAAAGTTTCATCGAGTAATCCCAACCCTATGAGATTTATCTCATGAGTTGGCAAATAAAATTTAAAACCAAAATTTCATTCAACATCGTTTTCATCAAATCAATTCACAAAAAAAATAGTTAAGAAATAACAGAAGAATTACGGGAAGACAACTTTCGCGTGTCTAGTTCACATTCCAGCGGCAAAAAAAGTTGACATTTCATTCTCATCATTTACCATCTTCTACCATCTTCTAATTACTGGCATGAAGACTAGATAAATGTACACATATGTACCAACTTGTACATTTGTTTACCTTAAAACTAGAATAAATCGTGTTTATATAAGGTTATCTTAGTGATTAAATCTTGAATTGTCAACTCAAAGCATAAGTTTTGAAGTTTTAGTATTATGAGCACAATCTAGTAATCATTTTGACTAAAGCAAGTGATCCGATATCAATTAATTAGAAGTTAAATTGACACTTTGTAAATTATCTTCTAACATTTTCTTTCAAAGAGCAGAATTGTATGGATAATTGCCGACAAAGTACAGTATTCGGAGGCTCTTGAAGTTCACAATTAGTAAATTTATATCTTAATCACTCAATTTTAAAATGTTACAAAATGATCATTAAATTATTTGAAAGTTTTCTTTTAAATCATCGGGCTGTTAAAACCGTTACTATATGATATTCTCTATTCTCATTGTCTGCACTAATCGAAAGCTCTCATTCCCCTTCTCCAATCTCCGGCACTAATTGTCAAATCAAATTAGATCTGAGTTATGTTATTCTACTCATGGATGTGTATTAAACCAATGTACCAATCATCAAATTGTCGTTTGGAACTCACTAGTTGAATTTTTCTAAAAGGAATTAGCAATCCGATGACTTCAATAAAACTTTCAATAAATTTAATGATTTAAATTAAAATTTTTAAATAATTTAATAACTATTTTACAACTATTCAAATTTAGGTAAAATATAATTTTACTTAGTTTACCTTAAAAAAGTCACAGAACATTCTTACACCTATGAATATATTTGTAAGAAACTAGAAAAAGTAAAAGGAAATGGCGGAAGTTCAGGGAAGGAAATCTGTCATGGGCAGGGACCCATCTTTAGTGCTAAAATTGAAACTCATCTCCACCGCATGATATGCAATAATTAGTAATGATTGAACCATTCAATCTTTATAGATACAGTAATCACCTTAAACTTAAACCTAGTTATTTGACATGCCTTTTTTCAAACTACTGTCGTCTAACATGTTTTTATCGTTTAATTCATGCTTCAATTAACAAGTAAATTTAAAGTTTGAGCTCATGTTTACTATTCAATTACACCCCCACATAGAATTTGGAACATACTCTTTAACGTGTAATTCAAGTGTATGGAATGTATTAATTTTTATATGGTAAATTAAAAAGTAAATAAATTATTTGTTAAAATTTTTATATATTTTTACTGTTAAAAATTAATCTATATATATAAGTATGAGATATATATAGCATATCATATATTACTATTTTGATTATTTGGTCAAACTAATTTTTAATAATAAGAATAAATAAAATTTTTAACCTACTGTAAAAATAAATTTAAGTAAAAAAATAAATTGTACTGAAGCCTCCTATCTTTCCATGACCCGAAAGATATACAATGTATCTACATTTGTCATGCTTTGACCAGAATATATACTTTTATGATGGTTAGCAGGATATGTACAAAATTAATCAAACAGTTGATTGCGACATAAATCAAACCATCATAATTAGCAGGTGAGAGAAATAATGAACCACTCTTGTCTGAAATCTGAATTTTCCTCGTATACTTTTCAGGGTGGCTTTAGAGATATTTTATTTTAAAACCTGAAGTCCCTGCCAGATCCTGGAAGAACCCATTTGTCAAATTTTATTAGCCTTCTCCCTTGAATGTTCTAACTATATTTGAAATTTTGAATATATTTTAAGGGTACCTTTGGTTCATTGTAATAGAATAGAGCTGTAATGTAATAAAAGTGTAATTGAATAGAGCTGTAATGGAATAAAGCTGTAATCAGTAATCAATTGTTTGGTTGAATGGAATGGAATAAAAGTGTAATAGTATTCTTGTGTTTAGTTGAATGAAATGATATTGTAAAAGCATAAGGAAAAAAATTAAAATGACTAGAATACCTTTAGCAGAATTTTTTTAAGTAGATGATTATTGTTATTATTATTAAATTTTAATAAGATTGTTATTAAAAATAATTTAATAAAAATAATAAATAATTTAACCATATTTTAACATAATTATTATTAAATATAATTTAATAAAATTTTTAATATAATTATTATATGAATTTACTAAAACCATAATATATAATACTATAAAAATAATATATAATCTACTTTATTATTTTTAAACTGTAATATATATTTAATGTGCTAAAATATCATTAGTGAAACAAATAATTTAATTATTCTACAATAAAAAACAAAATACTAGAAGTAATAAATAACTTGAGAATTATATTTCACATCTTAATATAATATTCATATATTAACAAAAAGTTACATATGTATTTGATGTTCTAACCAAAAAAATGGTTTCTCAATGCCTATATCTATCTATATTTTACAAATTAAACTCTAATACCAACTCCAACCATTTGGTTTGGGGAGTACTGGAATTTGGTAATGAACAAGGGAATATGTACAATGATCCATGTAACACGGACTTTTTGTTAAGTCATACTAGAAGACACCAACCCTAAACTCGAGAGTTCCTCAGGGGGCACAACAACAGTGTACTGAAATGCAATCTGCACTATAGGTAGTTCAGAAGAATGTCTGCAAAGGAAAAAGGAGATTAAAATATCTAAATAATATAACAGTAATGCTCTACAAATTGCTATCAACAAATTGCTAAAGGGAGCATGTTTCAAGCATTTTGGTGGGCCCATCTGGTGCAGGCAAGAAACTAATACAATGAGAAAAAAAATAATCATAATAACATTGTATAATCTAACAATTTACATATTACAAATCTGAGCATAATGAATATATTTTATTGAATCAAGAGAACTCAAAGAAAGTAGAATACTAGGCTATAAGATTCTATGCCAGATGAAGTCCTTGCATTCTAGAGCAAAATAGTCCAGAATGTATGTCCATCAGATTCAACAATAAAAAATACTAGTAATATTGACTGTGGCAGCCAAAGAACGAAATTGTAATGAGTAATTAATATCTGTAAAATCCAACATTATTAGCGAAATCAAAATCATAAGCATATGTTGCAAAAAAATCACAACAAATGATGTGCTGAACATTTTCATATTGTGGATCTGGGAAGAAGCGACCATACTGCAAAAGGTGGGATTGAAAGAAGTGAGAAATCAAAAATTATTAGATGATATTTCACCAGTAAGAAAATTTGAAAGTAGAAAGAGGAAAACTTACAGAATGGCCAGGCTTGAATTCAGTAGATGTCCTCAATCTTAGTACGCAAGTAAAAAGCATATGGTCGACTTAGCATTCGGTACCTGCAAAGTAAGATCAATTACAGCACTCAAATAGAATATCCATATAATTAACTCAAGTAGATATGAAGTATCCATATAAACATATACTTTATCATCTTTAAAAAGAATAAATTAGAGGAACTTATAGTACTAACATGTCCTGAGGAAGTGTTGAATCATCTGTATTTGCATATAAGAACAAAGAGCCACCACTTTCTATGCTAAGAAATTTAAGAGATGCCAAATCTGTATACTCATTTGTAACAGCAAAAATGTCCATGCATACACCTGCTTGAATAGCCACAGCAGCCTGTAACATTTTTCAATGCTATATTTCCCAGTCCACATGACTAGGATGAGATAATACAAAATTCAAATGAAAGATACCAGATCTTTGTAGAAAGGTGTCTGCTCAGGAAGCAAAGCATAGTCTGCATCTTCTCCTTTACTAGCATATTGCTCACCATACCTTCTTGTATCTAGTTGCCCAGGTCTATAATGATTGCAAAATCTATCATTATCCCTTAATAAAAAGTAAAATTTTAGACTCAAGCATAGTGATTGCAAAATCTTCGATTTTAGAAGACTAGACATAGTGATTGCAAAATTACATGATTTAATTAGTATAAATGAGGATAAACAACACTATTCTAAGTGAAAGGCTCAAACAACAAAGGTTATACCACATACAAACATATGCACGGTCCCTTCCTAATTCTATTATTACAAAATAACCCTATATTATAGTTAAGAAATCGAGAACAGCAAAAAGAAGAGAAAGAGTAAGGGGTTCACCATTGATTCAGAGGCAGATAGACGAGAAATAAATCTACAAATCTCGCATTTTTTTGGCGAAAGAAGAGCAAATCGGAGTAGAGTGATTTGGGAGACTGCGATAGCCAAAGGGTTTATAAGAGTGAGGGCTTTTGAGAGTTCAACTAGAAATGTCGTCGATTAAGGAATCAAATGCACTTATTGTAAATAAGGAGGTTCAACTAGAAGGAAGATGAAGATGAAGATGGCGATAGCCAAAAAAATGTTCACTTGAACTTGGATGAAGGGGAGGAATGTCGGAGTCGGAGGAAGCAAGAAATGGTTGTCGTTGAGTGTTTTTGAGGTGAGAATTTGCGAGTGTAAAATAGGGTTGATTTGGGACGGAATGGGTAAATGATGAAGAGGGAAGGGAATAGAAATCCTCAAATTTTTCTACTTAAGGCCGGAATGGAATACACCCGTAATAGGGTATTCCCTTCAACCAAACCTCTGTTTAAGTGGGAAGCAGAATAAGCTTGTAATAGGCATTACCTTCAACCAAACATGATGTAAGGTGATATCGAATAAGTTTATTACTTGAATACAGGTGATATTGAGTAAGTACTTCAGTAAAGGAGTGAAATTTCTTAATTATAGTTTATTAGTTATTTATGTTTGTAATTTTTTTAAATAGAGCAGTTTAATAAAATTTATCATTTACTTTAAAATCATTTTTATTTGTCTTTAACGAATTTTGCACACAAAGTAAAATATAAGCAAATATTAGTTCACTGACTACTTAACATTTAACTAAAAATAAGTTGTATTATGCGGTCGAATCATAACACAAAAAGATAACTTATATTAGTAGGTAACTTAAAAAATCTGTAGTTTGATGAATCAAAATCAATCAAATTGATTAAGGGACTATTATGTTATCTATCAAACCCAATTAAGGAGATACCTTATCTTAGGTATAGGAGCAGATGACTCCCAGAAGACAAAGGCGTATATGTGATTGTCTGGATTGACAATACATCGGACATGACCTAAGTTGAATTAATCCTAGATCTGTTTATGAATTGATTCACTTGTAACATTCATAGTGTGACTTGTCTTAATCCTGAGTAAATGATTGACTATATTTGCATGACTCAAATACTTTGATGTATTAAAAGTTCGAGTTCAAATAACTAAAAAAATGAAAGCTGGTACATTAAGTATACAACTTTTGAATTACATAGCTTTATTTACAATAGTGGAATTCGTAGCATGAGTTCAAATTATATCCTCTCATCGGTATTACATGACAAATGGAAAAGTAATGTGGCCATGGGTAATTTGTCTAGGACTAATGATATAATTACTATTTGTTAGTAGTTAATGTTTTCATGGAGGAAGATGTAATGGTTACCATGAGATAAAATAGGATCATACTAGGTGAACAAATTTAACCCAAAAAGATAAAAGATATCCTATGAGAGTAACACACTTATGACAATGTCATTGGACAAACATTTATAAAGTTATTTTCGTAATGGTATACAAGGAGGAGTTCAATCATGGTATATTGGTGGAATTACTTTATGATTAAATAATATTGTAATGAATAGACAATGAGCCGAAATTTAATTATAAATTATTTGAGCCCTAAATATATATATCCAATCGATCCCTCCATTATCTCAACATAACCCAAAACGATTTTACATGTAGAACTGATATTATTGAATGGATAAAAATGAGGATTAAGAGAAATAGATTGCATGTATCATTATCTATAGTGAATGTGTTTTCTCGCTAAGTACATAATATGACTTAGAGATTAAATTAATTTCTTTAAATTAATATTAAATTTATTGCAATGGAGAATGTAAGCTTTGACGTTTGAAAAAGCTAAGCTGATAAGACGAAGAAGCATTAGGTGAGTCTCTACACTCCATCCTTGGAATGCTAAGATTGTTTAAGATAATTAGATATATGGTATCTACCACGTAGTTTAGTATGCATGAGATAGTTAGAAATCCATGTTTAAAGGGAAGATGTATTCCATGTCAGTATGTAAGTGAAACACATATATATATTGCATGATTTAAAATGGTGGGAAAATAATTGATAGGTTATATGAAGTTAAAATTTGGGGAATGAGAACTTCTATTAGATAATGCCATACGGTATTGCTGTGTCTGAACCATGATGTGTGAAGCTTCAGGCTTTGCAGAGGGACGCTACAGTGTTCGAGCATCAACGTTAGAAATGGTGAATGGAAGAATAGATGGAATAAAATGGGTTTAGTAAATAAGAAAAATCATGGTTAGGCCATAGGTCCTATCAGAGGCTATACACCTCAAAATGAGTAAGACCATAGTTGAAAGATGTTATGGCATCATATGTTGGTTCGACGATAAACATGAGTAAGACCATAGTTGAAAGACGCTATAGCATCAAATGAAAACATGCCTGAACGATAAATAGGGCTAAGACCATAGTTGAAATATGTTATACCATCCATTCGTAGTTTGTTGGGACAGAAAACACAGGGTTATATTATGTAAGACCATAGCTGAAAGACGCTATGACATCATAGAGAGTCTGTTAGGATAGTAAACACTAGGCAGCCTACTGGGATAGTGAACATGGGATAGTCTACCAGGCAGTAAACACGGGGTAGTCTGTCAGGACATTAAACATGGGGCGAAAAGGTGTAGGACCATAGCTCTATTGTGGCAATCAATAGTGTCTGATGGGACATTAACTACGGGGTAGATTGTCAAGACGACAATTAAGGAAATTTACACATATGGAAAAAGAGTTAGTAGAATAATGCAAACATTGGCGAGTAGGTTATGAGGAACTTGCCGAACAAGGCAAATGAGGTTGAAAAAGGAATAGTTTGCTAAAGTAGTCACAGAATTTGGTAGGGCATAAGGGTAGTAACACAACAAGAACTAGACATGGGAAACGACATACCAATAATGCCTTGTAATTAGGGTAAGGGGAAGATGACTTAGCTGTTGATCGCGATTAATGATCCACCATATAAATGCTCAATGAGGCTCTGTTTGTTAGTGACCACCTCCGGACGTACCAACGTCCAGAATAGAAATCCTGCACAAAATATATGAAAAGGCGGTATCCGCAGGTATACAAGTCAGGTTGTAATATAGTTACAACAGAGTAGATGAGTACTCCGAGGATCATACCCAATGGAGGCGAGCACGAAATCAGTTCTAACCTAAGCATAAATAAATCTAATTAGTTTAAATGAACTATATTACGATGAAATAAAAAGAAATTTTTTGGTGATCTATACTAATAATAATAAAAGAAAGAAAATAAATAAATAAATCATGAGAAGTCAAATAATAAAATATATCAAATTTGAGTATAGGTGATTAGCTCGTTTAAGTAATCATAATCAACTGTTGCTCCGGGTTTTCTTGTTCAATCAACTAGTCGATACCCCAGCAGGATCTTCCGATCTTCCGCTAAAATAACGAGTCGACAAGAACTACTTATCTCTTGGCCTTATAGTCCAGACCGGTTCAGGGTTAAGGTGTTTACGGATAGGCCATACCAAATTTGGGTTAATTCCCACCTTAATGACTTCCTAGGATTGTCAGGCCTAGGGTTTAGGTTCTTCCTTTCTTGAACAACTAATTCGCTAAGAAAACCCTACAAAACAGTTAATTAATCATACCTCCACTCGCTAATCCCCCACAGGTGGATTAGTTCCTCATAGATATCATAAACAATATAAACTTGATAGAAAGAGTATACATGAATAATAATTCAAGAGTATACAGTTTAGAAGAAGCCTGATTTGTATTAGAATTGAATGTGGAATTCTCACAGAGTTTAATTTGTTTCACAAATATGATTTCTTTCACAAAGCAAATAAAAAAACTAAAATAAACCTAAAGCTTAAGAAAAGAGAAAAACTAAAGACTAAATCTAAGAAAAAAATTATACAATGCGAAAGCTATCTATAACATGTGTTAATTGAGCCTATTTATAGACTTTAGAGTGGTTGTCGTCCTTAACTCTAGGTCAGTTATCGTCCTCGTGCTTAATGTTTGATTTATATAAGGTTTTTTTTAATATATTTTTACCACCTTTTTACTTAATAAATATGATAATCTTGAGTAATTGTTATTAAAATAAGTGAATTTTACTTAATTAATAATATTAGGCATGAATTTATAAAGTATGTAAAATTGTGCTTATTACGTGGTTTTTGTACATATTTTATATTATTTCATGTTAATTTATTAATATGTGATTTTTCACTATGTAGGATGACTATTTAAGATGTGATTAATGTGACTGAAACATGGACATGCGCAAATCAATTCATGTAGACGGCAAGATCATGCAAACTGGGTCATGAGGTTAATAATTTGACCTAGTAAAAGATGTGCTGAAAGATGGACATGTCTACTAAATTATTGGATTGGAAAATCATCCAACTAGGGGGAGTTAAAGCCCAATTTTGGCACAAGTAGATGGCTGCCCAAAAGCAAGCATTAGTGTATTTAATTAAAGGTCCTTATAGTTGAAAAATAATCAGAAATCAGCCCAACAACTTTGCTATTGAAACCATCCACCCTATGGCTATTAATAGCCTTGGTTTGAATTCAAAATGAGGAGACTAAGTCATCCCCTTTTCCTTGGAATGTGACTGGGCATATAGAAAAAGAAGGAATTCAAATTCTATTTTTAGCAAACTCTAACCCTTACCGTCACCTATAAATACCATGCATCAATCCCTTAATCCCTCATATCTCATTTCTCTTCTCTCATTAGCATTTTCTCTACATTCTATTTCCCTTTTCATTTCCAATACATAGCCGTCCATTTCCCTTTCCATCCTTTAGCCAACAAAAGCTTTGTCAAGGCATTTCTTTGGCTAGCCACCTTAGGAACTCCTTAGCAAAAGAAACATCAATCAAAACGGAGGAGCGCATCAGTCAGAATAGATCTGAAAGGCTACTGAATTGAATAGAGTTTACTCTTTCCTCGTGTTATTTATTTTAATTATGATTGCTTTGAGTTTATTGTTTTTGACATCAACGATGATATTTTAAATCCTATTTGCTAAGATGATTATTTTAATTTAATAAGATTTATTTTATTCATGTTTAATATGTTTGGGCCTCAGTTGATCATGTTTTCAATTAATATCATGATGCATTTCGTTCATATGTGATTGGGTGCACTCAGGTTAGTTGAGCGATTCTAACCAGATGACAGCTAGTAGACACATAATTGAAAAGTACAATGCTCAATTTACATCATTAAACCTGACAAAGTTGAGGTTTCTAATATCTTTAGTTAGCTCTATTATCTTGCATAGTTTTTAGGTTTACGTGATTAAACTGTTGCGAACGTAAATGTCCCGATGACCTCGCATAAATACTAAGAAACCCTTAGTTAATATGATCAGTAAAATGCATATTTAACTAAGTGAAAGACTCTGAAAGGACTTAATTTGATTTCCAAACTCATGAAAGATCGAGTTTCCATGGATGTATTTCCGAACATTGTTAAGTATGATAAAGTAAATTGAATTGATTAATATAATTATCCTAGCCCATTTAATGTTGATTGTTTTTGTTGCTAAAGCTATTCATTCATACATTTAGGTGAGTTGCATCTATATTAAAATTGCATTAGGGATCACTCTTTGCATTTATTTAATTTAATCATTACTATCCAAAAGTATTGAGTTTTTACATCAAATTGTGAATTTATAATTTTGCAATTAATTGGTTAAGTTATCTGTTCACCTTCAAAAATTACATTATTAGTTGGAAAACCACATTTTAAGTTATTGTGGCTCTATCAAGTACCAAAGCTGAGTACATGACAATCATAAAAGTTGTGAAAAGAGCCATTTGACTAAGATATCTATTGTAACACCCTACGCCAGAACCGTTCACCGAATTCGGGTATGGAGAGTCATTAATGGACTTTGACTTAATAACTTCTAACTTGTCTGCTATATACAGTTTGACAATAAAGACTATCTATTAATGTACCTCCATATTAGCTTTCTCGCCTTCCCGCCCAAAGGTTCTTAGGACCTACCTTCCTTGGCGGACCCTCCTCTATCCATACCATAGTCCCTAAGGACTTACTGCCATTTTCGTATTATGTCGACTTACAATAGACCTTGACACTTTGGCGAAACCATCCTCGTTTCATCCTATTGATACTAACGGTGGAATTACTTCCAATAATCCACAGGTAGCCTTGTCCTTTCCTAGGAACTCACTTGTCCCATACATGAAGGTCATTCGGTCTCACCAAACCAACATGTTGGCGTCTATGCATTTATACAAGCTTACCATCCACTTGCTCACTTCATTTCTATGGGCTATTATCGAGGCAGTGTACCCGCAATAGACTTTTCTTATAGAGGAATAGTCTTGATAGACATTTTTTTTCCTCGTACCTTCTCATGCTTAGGCCAGCTCTCTTTCTCTAATTCCTATTAGGTCTTCACCCGTGCCCTTGTTACCTTTCACCTTTATCTCTATTGTGTTTTTCCTATGCTTATGCTTTCCTAAAACTCTTCTTTCACTTGTGTGGTTTTCTCATACTTGGCGCTTTGGCCACTTACCCATCGCTTGAGGTTCTGGCGAACTTACCGCATCTATTTCATGGTGGACTTTAAGGTTTCCATAGCCGAGCTATGGTCTTATACCTTTTTTTCTCGTTCTTTGCATCTTCTCGAACTTACCTCGTATTTATTATCCCAACAGACTATCTCTATTTCATGTTTATTGTCTCGACAGACTTTATCTATGTTTTGTGTTTACTGTCCCAACAGACTTTATCTCTGTGGATGCCACAGAATCTTTCATCCATGGTATTATTCATCACATCTGGCTTCCATAACATCTTTCATCTATGGTTTTACATTGTATACCTTATACCTTGTACCATGCCGCCATGACATCTTTCATCCATGGTCTTACTCTACGTACTTCATACCAGACTACCATAGCCTCTTTCATCTATGATCTTACACCATATACCGTCGTCACGGTGTTACCCCGAAGGACCATTTGATACTGTCATTGCAGTAATTACCATTCCATAATTTCATTTCCTGAATCCTTCTTCCATTACCTCCTTTACACCACCTATCCTTAATGCTTGAACACTGTAGTGTTTCCTCGGCAAGTTCTGAAGCTTTACCCAGGATGGTAACTAATAGGTTCTCTCCCCATTCCCATCCTAACTTCATCTGTTCCCTTAAGGTTTCCCACAATTCATGCTTATGCAACCATGGCAGACTTAAACAACGTAGATCATAACAGCAGATTTGGAATTAGAAACTCACCTAAATCCTTATCGTTTCCTTAGCTTATTCCTCGTCTTGAGCACCAAAGCTTCCATTGTCCAGGCGGTAGCTTACAACCAAAAACCCAATGGTTAAACTTACACTACATTTCAAAAGCTTAAACTTTCATGACATGTAGAACCTTTAAAACAGTTCTGAAGTTCCATAACATAATCCTATGTACACAAAAGTGTTAAGAATCTTACTTGCTTGTTGGTTTTCATACTTTTCTAGTTCTATCCTCATGAAGTCTACTTCATGCAAAACCTTCAATTGTTGTTCCTTCTTCGAGCTACCGAAGAAGATGAAGAATGGGAGAAATTGGAACAAGGTTGAGAAGAAAATCATCCTTGAGAGCCATCTTCTAGCTATTTATAGCCCTTCTTGCACTATTACCAACCTTGTGAGAACCGTCCATTGCTAATTATTATGTCTCTCACTAAGGAATCGACTGGTTCCACCCCAACTGAACCAAATTTGGATATCAACCATGTCCAGGTCATTTTCAAGCTTTCCTATTTCTTCCAATATAGGTCACCAGCTTGCGGTCTCTTTCAATTTAGTCCCTTACTTGTTCTTATTTTTAGGTTAATTAGAAACCGAGTGTTACATCTATCCAGGGAGCTGGTTGATAAAAATGATAAAACTATCGTATATCGCGATAGTCAAAGTGTCATACATCTCACGAAAGATCAGATGCATCACAAAGGAGCAAAACATATAGATATTCGGTGTCAAAACCATTTTTTATATCGACTTTATATTTTGAAAAACGAAGATGAAATCGCCACCAATCTTTGTTTTATAAGGTGTGATCGGGTCACCTCGTAATTTGATCGTTTTAATAAGAGATTTGATTTACTAAAACAATGTTTTTCTGTCTACAAAATCCAGAAAATGGGTTCGGGAGTTGGTTACGTACGAGGAACGATTAGCACCCTCGTTACGTCCAAAATTGGTACCTAATTGATTACTTGATGTCTTAATGTCGGAAATTGAAGATTTGAAGAGAATTTAAAATTTTATCCCCTTGTATTAAGATATTTTAATAGAAAGGGCTTTATTTCGAATTAATCGAGAAGAAGGATATGCCCCGTGAGTTAGGACACAACACCTTTAGTCTTTGAAAATCAGAATAATCGTTGCTTTAATCGTTGCTTTAATCTTGTTTTCATATTTTGAAGTGCATATTCGATTACTTCTGTTTTAGAAAGAAGCTATATTCAGTAAGTTAGGAACACAACTTTTCTAATTCCAAAAATAATGAACATTGCCTCGATTTAAAAATTTTCCTTTTTATACATCGTGCAAAAATGAACTTAATGCTTATAGAGATGTGTATTTTAACTTATTTGGGCATAATTTACAAATGAATAAATGCTTAAACCTAATGTATGATATAATGATAAAGAGATAATCTAAAATGGCTATGTGGGTAAAATGATAAATAATAGGTGAATAAAGGTATACTATAATACTAATAATGTAATAATAAGATTAATAATCACATCATAGAAAAATAAAATAAATAAGGTAACCTAAAATAAAATAAAAAATGAAAGATGCTTAATGACGAATGTAAATATAAATAATGTGGAATTAATAGAGGAAATGATATAATAGCAAAAATAAGATGAAAATAAAATGATAACAATAATAAATGATTGAAAAATGTAAAAAATAAAAAATTCTAACAAATTTATTTTTAAACATGTATAAAAATAAAAATAAAATAAATAAGTAATAAATGAATGAATAAATAAACAAAATTTTGTAAAAGGTTGAAGCTAAATGAATAAAGGACTAAATTAAAATTTATGACGAAATTTAAAGATTAAATTATGAAGAATCCCAAAATGAGTGATTAAATTAAAAATAAAATATAAAATGCAAGGAGTTAGAATGAGATTATCCCCATAAGTATACCTATGTCACATCTGACGTCATTGTCGGTGACTAAAGGGGACTAAATTGAAAAGATGATGAAACTTAAGGTATAATTTAAAAAAGCAAAAGTGGAATGTAAATGACTGAATTGAAATGAAACAAAAAGTATAGGGACGCAGCGAATAATTCCCTCATTCCCAACACACGTGTCCTTCCCTTGGAGAGTCAACAGTGAGCCCAAGGACTAATTTGCACAAGGGCGAAATAAAAGGATAAAAAAAACTAAAAAGGAAATAGGATCAGATTAAAAAGAATAGGAAAAGCGAAAGGACCAGAATATAAAATATCCTCTCCATGCGAAAACACGTGGATCTTAGGGGAATAGACGGGTTAGATTTCGGGTTGAGCCAAAACGACACCATTTTGGGCGTCTGAGGCTAGTCCCAAAATGGCACCGTTTTGGGAGCCTATATAAGTAAAAAATTTTCTAAAAATTTCATTTCAAACAAGTTTTTTTTTTTAAAAAATCTCTAAAGCACCTTTTTTTTCTCTCCAACCTCGCCACGTCCGGCCATAGGCGCCGTCGTTCGTCCGCCGCAGACGCCGACTCCGGTGGCTAAAAAATTTCAAAAAAAATCCCTTTTGATCCTCTTGATTCCCAGAATCCAAATCTAGGGTCGTTTTTTTAGAAAATGGCTAAAATTTTCCAAAAAGGTAAAAAACCCTTCGGTTTTAGGGTTCTAAAAAAGAACTTTTCAACATAAAAGGGGTTACCATTCATTGGCGGTGACGACCTCAGCCGCTCATAATGACGGAAAACCGAACGCCATGTGAGTTTTTTGTTTTTATTTTTCTTTTTTGTATATATATATATATATAAATTTTAAAAAAGGAAAAATAAATAAAAAGGGATCATCTTTGAAGTTTTTTGATTCTGTATTTCGATTGCCCTTTTTTTTGCATATATTTCTCTACAAAAATTACAAACTGGGGTATTGGCCTTTATAGCCATGAGTTACATTAGATTGCTGTTTTATACTATTCATTTCTACTATTTTTTTCTGTTTTTGCGTGTTTGCGTTTGCTGTCCTTTTTCTTCCATTTTTTTGTAGGTGTCTCTGGCCAACGATGGGGAGAGGCACTCCCAAGGCGTCAGACTTCAGGAGACAAAACTGCTGGCAAGGTGGAGGCAATGGCACGGCTAGGGTGCGGCACCAGAAACCCTAGGTTTTCTGGCTTTCTGAACATTTAGTTTAAGTTGTAGGCCTGTTGGGCCTTAGGCCATTGGGTTTGCAATTTACGTTTTAAATTTACAATTTGGTCTGGTATTGTAATTTGGACTTTGGACTTATTATTTTTATTTTTATTCTTGGTTTGTTTTTTTATTGGGCCAGGGCAAAAATGGCCTATTACAACTGCCCATTTTTGCTCGTTGACGTGTAACAGGAATAGAGCAAAGACCTTAAAAAGGGTCAATTTTGCCTGGTCTTGCAAATTCTCGACTTCTTTGGTGTTTCTCTTTTCCAAGTAGCCTCATTCTAACCCACTGCAACTTCAAGGAGAAAAGATTAGTAGCTTCAATCTGCTCCATTACAACTTTCGGGAGATAAGATTTGTAACTCGTAGCATTAATCTATTCCTCTGCAACTTCAAGGAAATAAGATTCGCATCTTTAATCTGCTCCACTGCAACTTCAGGGAGATAAGATTTGTAACTTGTAGCTTTAATCAGTTGCACTGTAATTTTAGGGAAATAAGATTTGCTATCTTCAATCTGCTCTACTGCAACTTCAGGGAGATAAGATTTGTAACTTGTAGTTTTAATCTGTTCCACTGCAACTTGAGGGAAATAAGATTCGCTATCTTCAATCTGCTCTACTGCAATTTCAGGGAGATAAGAATTGTAACTTGTAGCTTTAATCTATTCCATTGCAACTTCAAGGAAATAAGATTCGCTATCTTCAATCTGCTCCACTGCAACTTCAGGAAGATGAAGTTTGTGACTTCACTGATCTGTTACACCGTTCTTTGAGGAACATGACCTGTAGAATCCATTTCATGGGCTTATATTTATGCCAAACGATTAGGATGTTATGATCAGAATGAATCAAATGCTCCTACCTGAATGATAATGAATGCAGAATGTTTTTTTAGAGTGATCCCCCTTTTAATGCTTAGGTTGACATTGCTCGTTGTTCATCAAGGTTCTATCACTAACGTATTACCCTGCCTTCTTATTTAGCTGGTATCTTTAACAGAAAACCCGAAAAATTATCACAATTTAGTCTATTATTTCCCAAATATTTCCAACTCTTAAATTTGGTTAGTTCTAACTAGTGGTCCTGTTTCAAGTCCTTGTACTATTTAGAAAACCTTTCAAAGCAATATGCAGAACTCCTTTTACTTGAATATTAGTTGTCCATTAATCGTTATTTCAATGTAAAAATGTTTGAAAAAGATTGTAACAATGGACAAGATTGAAATTTATTGGGAGAAAAGCTCGAAAAGAATGGATTAATCAAAATAGAAAACATTGCTAAAATACAAAATGAGTAAGATGAAAATAGGTGCCCTAAATATCGCAGCATGAGCTTCTCGAGAACTATTTTGAGCTTGATATGTGTTTAGGAGGTCTAGAGTACTTTGTTGATGCCCCAAGATGCGATGTTTCTTCTTCTGAGAGAACACAACTAACATATGTTCAATCTTCGATCAAAATTCGAGTTGCCCTTTCTCGGGTTTTAAACTCAAAACCCCTTTGGTCTTAAGGCGCCATTTGCGAGTTTTCACCTTAGCCTCTCCATTTTTGTAGGTGAAATATTTCTTGACTGAATTCGAATTTACAGGGTTAGGCAGGTTTTTGCCATCCATCTCGGTCAAAATCAGCGCTCCTCCAAAAAAGGCCTTCTTTACCACATAAGGTCCTTCCCAATTTGGCATCCATTTTCCTCTAAACTCCTTTTGTATGGGAAGAATCTTTTTCAATACTAAGTCCCCCTCATGGAATTCTTTAGGGCAAACCTTTTTTTCATAAGCTCGCATCATTCGTTTTTGGTATATTTGACCATGACGGATAGCTTTCAACCTATTCTCTTCAATCAAGTTCAGCTGATCATATCAGGATTGGATCCATTCTGCTTCATCTAACTTTAACTTTGACAAAACTCGGAGGGAAGGGATTTCAACTTCAATGGGCAAAACTGCCTCCATTCCATAGACCAATGAGAAAGGTGTTGTCCCAGTAAAGGTTCTGATAGACATTCGATAAGCATAGAGGGCAAATGGTAACTTCTCATGCCAATTTTTATAAGTCTCAGTTATTTTCCCCATGATCTACTTAATGTTCTTATTGGCTGCCTCTACTGCACCGTTCATTTTTGGGCGATATGGTGACGAGTTGTGGTGTTTGATCTTGAACTAAATGTAGACTTCTGATATCGTGCTATTGTTAAAATTCAATGCATTGTCAGATACGATCCTTTCTGGCATTCCATACCCTATGATCTATTTCTTCAAGAATTTCCTAACTGTCAACTTCATGACGTTGGCATAGGAAGCGACTTCTACGTACTTCGTGAAGTAATCGATGACCACAAAGATAAATCGATGCCTATTAGAAGCTTTTGGCGGCGAGATTGGTCCAATGACATCCATGCCCCATATAGAGAAAGGTCATGTAAAAATCATAACATGAAGAGGTGAAGGGGGCACATGAATTGTCTCTGTAAATTTGGCACTTATGACATCTGTAATACCCGATTTTGGCCCGGGTAAAAAGGCCCAAATAAACAGTTCGATTACAAACGGGCCACAAGGCCCAAACCAAAACAAGTAGTGGCCCAAATCACAATGGCCCGAAACAGATGGAAAACCCTAGGGTTTCTAAGCCTCGCGCCGCAGCCGCTTCTCCTGTTCACCTGCAAAACAAGGAAAGAAAATAAACAGTATATGGAAAATGAAATCAGAGATTTGCAAATCAAATCAAAAGAAAATAGATATTGTTTCTTCTTTTATTCTTTTTCATATGGTTATATAAAGCCATAGACAATATTGTAAACGGATCGAATTTCGAAAGTAGAAATAAAATACTATTATCGCAATATAGAGAGCAAAACTGAATCAAAGGTTGTTATTTTTTTTTATTTTTTTATACGCATTTTTTTTATCGTTTACATATCTAGAAATAATATAAAAGGAAAGAAATCACCTTTATCTAACTTTGAAGCGACGTCGAAGCGTTGAGGGAGCCACGCCGAGGATCAGTGGCCGGAAACCGAAAGATTTTCGTGATTTCCACGCATATTCCGTCGAATTTTGGAAGTTTTGAGCCCCGATTTGCATTTGGAAAGGTTAAAAGGGCCGAAAGAGAGATTTTAATATTTTCAGCCACCGCAGACGGTGGTGCTGGCGCCGGAGAACGACGGTTAGTGCGGTGGCCGGTGACCGTCCGATGATCGACCGATGGTCGGAGGACGGAAGGGCTGAGAGAGTTTTTGAAAGACTTAGTTTTTTTTTTCTTTAAAAAGGTTTTGAAATGAAATTTGGCTTTAGTTTTGGCTTAAATAGCCAATTGAAAACGGCGCCGTTTTGAGGGGAGGATCCGCGCGTCGACCCGACCCGGACCCAGGATCCGCGTGTTTTTATGCGGAGGGGCAAATTGCACTTTTAGCCCCTCCGCCTTTAAATGTCCTTATAATTAGGTTTTTTTATTTTTTTAAATTCGTTCTTTAATTTATTTTAATTTCAATTTAACCCTTCTTGAACGACACCGTTTTAGAGGAGAAGGGAAAATTGCCCTTCTAGCCCCTCTATGTAATTCGCGCGTTCAATTTGGTCCTCCAGACTTTATTTATTTGCGAAATTACCCCATATTTTTTATTTGTAATCCAATTTAGTCCCTTTTTTATATTTTCTTTAAAAATCAATATTTTTTTATAATGCAATTGTTTTTATCTTATCTTATAATTCTTATATGTAATTATTATTATATTGATATATGTTTTTTTTAAAAACATGTAGTTATGCCTTTTTTTTTAAATTAGTATTTTTCGCGTACTTATATATATATACTTGATTTATTTATTTAATTATCTTTGATATTATTTATTTCAAACCTATGTATTTTTATGTGTACTTGTATGTATTTCTTGTTATTTATTTTAATTATTCGCTTATTAATTTATGTTTGCATATTTTCTGCTCATTTATTTAATATCTTTTGCATGTCATTATTTATATTCATTTGTTTGTATTATTTCTATGCTATTATTGTACTTGTTATCATTGTTATTATGACATTTGCACATATAAAATAATGTTACATCATTTTATTTTATTTTTAAAAAAAACTCAAATTTAAAAATATAATTTTCAAAATTGAGATAATACTCGTATTTAGGATTGCTCAAGGAAATTGAGCCCTAACATATTGGGTTCTGATTTTTTTGAAAATCTAACAATCGAGGATTGCTCTTTAAACCAACTAAAAACTCATTATTGGGGATTCAACACGTTGTGTCCTAACGTATTGGATGTGACGCATTGATTTCTCGAAATGAAGATTTTTTAAAAAATCATGAAGGAAATATTCCGAGTTTGAGATTCTAAAGGAATTGTGCCCTAACGTATTGGGTGTGATTTCTTAAATCTTGGATAAGTGGATGTTCTTTTAAAGTAAAGGAAATATTCCGAGTTTGGGATTTTAAAGGGATCGTGCCCTAACGTATTGGGTGTGATTTCTTAAATCTTGGATGAGTGGATGTTCTTTTAAAGTTTTATTGTATAAGTATTCTGACCTAATTCATTTTGGAGGAAATTAGAATGTTGTGCCCTAACGTATTGGGTGTGGCATTTTTGCTTCTCTGAATTGAAAAGGGTCTTAATATGCAACGTTTTGAGTTTTTAAAGATTATATTTTTAAAATTTTCGACCTTAAGACATTAATTAATTAACTAGGTACCAATTTTGGGCGTAATGAGGGTGCTAATCCTTCCTCATACGTAACCGACTGCCAGACCCGTTTTTCTAAAATTCGTAGACCAAAGTCTTTTTTAGGTGACCCAATCACACCTTAATAAAAGATTGGTGGCGACTCCCAACTTTCATTTTTTTTAAGTCGACAACCCTAAAAATTTTGTTTTTTTCAAAAACGGTTTCGACAGCTTGGCGACTCCACTGGGGACTTTTTTTAAAAAAATATAAGAGAGTCGAGCCACAAAGTTGATTAATTTTTGTCTTATGGTCAAGAAAATATTTTTTATAAAAAACTCATAACATCCTTTTGCATTCATTATCTTCTTGATTCAAACATTATTTACATTATACATTTCATGAAGTGGAACAATGTTACCCTTTTAAGTGGGAGTGAGAAACTATGCCTTCGTGAGGTTTTACCTCCGTGTAGGGTAGTGGATTGATTTCGGGATACATCCGTACCTATGTCTTCGTGAGATTTTTCATCTCCGTGCAACCATAGGGAAATGTATTCCCTTGAACTGAACTCGGTCCATATGAGCCTATAATGGGTGAGGATTGAGGAATCTACTGGTTCGGGTACCTTTACTCTAGAAGCCAAACTTCATATAATGAACCTTAGGAATCCACCTTAGGTAGAATCATACTAAACCCTAGTAGATATCCAATTAGGGATCTTTATTATTTCTTAATTATATCTTGTGTTTCTATGTTATACTGACTTTTGGTGTTTTATTTGTATGACATGACATTTCATTTCATCATAAAAGGCGTCAATTCAAATTCAGTTGCCAGATAGAAGGCTTATCATGGAAAACGGGTTTCTTGATAAAGTGGAGGACAATGCGGCTGTTCGAACTTGGTCTGAAACAACGCAGCAAGAAAAGGGTGATAGTTTGGCTGATGGGCATGTATCGGAGTTATGGGACTTTATGCATATCAATGCAACTCAAAACAATTTGCAAGAATTGAAGGAAATCTGGGGTCAGTGGAGTGATGAGGTTAGACAGCTCTTTTATGATAATTATGGGGATTTACCTTATTTGCTTGATGTGAAGGTAGACAAGCATTTGTTTGAAGCCCTCGCCCAATTCTGGAATCCTGCTTACAGCTACTTTACGTTCGAAAAGGTCGATTTAGTGCCTACGATAGAGGAGTATATGGCTTTACTCGTTGTTCAAAGTTTCAAGTGGACAGGGTCTATTCGAGAGCGGTAAATGTGCCAACCTTTTCCAAGAAGCTGATGAGTGTAACAGGAATGAGTGAGCAGTGGGTTGTCACACGAATTAAGCAAAAGGGGGACAGTAAGTGCGTTCCTTGGAGAGGCTTGAAAGATGCAATCCTCACGCACCCAGATGTCAGGAAAAGGTTAGATGTTTTTGCTTTAAGTATATATGGCTTGGTTGTCTTCCCTAAAGCCTTGGGGTATGTGGATGAAACAGTCACTGATTTATTCGACCGGCTCGATAAGAAAGTTACACTGATTCCAGTAATTTTGGCAGAAACTTTCAGGTCATTGAGTGTATGCCGCAAGACAGGTGAAGGTAGATTTATTGGATGTGCATAGCTTCTACTCGCATGGTTCCATAGTCACTTTTGGAAGGTGGATAAAGTGTCGTATCGGGTTTTCTCTGAAAATTATTCACCACTAAAGGAGATAGTCGCTACGCCTAGGAGAGACGACATTTCGAAGGAGAAGTGGATAGCAATTCTTCAAAATCTTCGAGAGGAGGACATTGACTGGAGAGCTCCTTGGTTACTTCCAGATGAGATCCTGTATAGGTGTGGTAGTTTTGATTGGGTTCCTTTGCTAGGGGTTTGGGGAGCTACTGGATACGCCCCATTATTGGTGCTAAGGCAATATAGGTCAAGGCAATTTATACCTGCGACTCAAGGGATAGCTGATTGTGAATTTTCGTACAAGGATGATGGTTATAGAAAGAAGATTCAAGAGATGGCTAGTGCGTGGAAACAAACTCGCCGAATGAAGAGGCTAGCTGTGGGTCCAATGACAACTCCTGAGTATCATCAATGGTGGGCTAGAAGGATTAATGATAATACACCTAAGTTAAATCAGGAAGAAAGCCAGTCAATAGAAGAGCATTTGCGAGTCATTCCTTTTGAGTTGGAAATTATAAAGCAAGATTTTGAAAGGAGAAATGCAGAGTTGGAGAAAAAGATAGAGCAAATGGAGGTGGAAAAGATGAACTTAAGATTGGATATAGATGTTCAGAAGCTTGAAAATGAAAAGTTAAAGAAAGAGAAAAACAGGGCTGAGATGAGCTGGGTAGTCTGAAGACGGATTATAGAAAGTTACGTTTGTTAATAAGAACTGCTGGGCTGGGAAAGACGTCAGAACAGTGGCGAGTAGAAATCCAAGAAGAGAAGGACAAGGCCGATAAATGGGAACAGAGGTTTCAAGAAATGTAAAGGCGAAATGAGGCTTTAGAAAAGAGTTTGTCAGAAAGCCAGAAGGAAAAGGGTGAGTTAAAGGATAGAGTGATTGTGTTGGAAAGATCTCTTCGTCAGTATCGAAGCCGAAACTCTACGATAGAGTTAAAAGCAAGCTTAAGCAAGATTGACGAAATGAAGAAAAGAATCGAAGAGCTAGAAATGGTGCTGCAAAATTGTGAGATTCAGATCAAGCACTTGAAGGCAAATGAAAGTTGTAATAATGAGCAGCTTCACCACTTTCAGAGTCAAGTTAGAAGCAGAGACCATCTTATCGAAGAAGCTATGGTCCAGGTTCGAGAAGTGGCTGATTATATATAGACTTTAGCAGTACAGGCTGACACGCTGAGTGTGAAGTATGAATTAGAATCAGAACGGGGGCAAGAATTAGCTTTGTTACTTAGAAAGATTAGAGTTCTGGGTACTAGGGCAAAGGCTTATTTGTAATTCACTTTATGTAAAGGAATTTAATTTCTAGTAAAGTTTTCTTATATGGAATTGAATCAAAATTGACGCCTTTTCTGCATTCATTTCATGCATTGCATTGTTTCATATGCATTAATAAATACATTAAGGGATTCTAATTAATCTAAATCACTCCTCAGCTAATCTGGAAACCAACCAACCTACCAAGCACCACTACGGTACTCGATCAAAAACCAAGGATATGGATCAAAGAATGGAAAGATTAGAACAAACCCAAATGGAAATGCAGGAGCTGCTTCAAAAGCAAATGAATGAGCAGCAAAAGATGATAGACAAAATGATGGAGTCTCAAGGGAGTATGATGGCTCAGTAACTCAGTGGTTCAATAAAGGAACTGATAAAGGAAAGGGTTCTGTGCTCAATATTGAAGAAGGAGACAATGAGGGACTTGTCTATCCTCCGGACTTTACACCCCAACAAGTTGAGATGTACCCGCGTAGGTCCTCTGTTACCATTAATCCTCCGGGTGATGCATCAACGCAAATGAATTTCCAGATGGGATCAGGCTCTAACCCCGGTGCCAATTTTGTTAATCCTGCTATTCCTGATTTTGATGAGACAGCTGGAAAGGAAAAAATGAATGATGAATTATCAAAACAGCTCGAGGAAAGGTATAAATGGCTAGAGGAAAAACTTAAAGCGATAGAAAGTACTGAGAGCTACCACGGAATTGATGCTAGAGAATTGAGCTTGGTTCCAGGTCTAGTACTTTCTCACAAGTTCAAAACGCCAGAGTTCGAGAAGTACAACGGGACTAGTAGCCCCGGAGCACATATTACTATGTTCTACAGGAGGATGACTGGATATGTTAATAACGACCAGTTGCTGATACATTGCTTCCAGGATAGCCTCACAGGGGCTGCATCCAAATGGTATAATCAACTGAGCCGTTCCCAGATTAATTCATGGAGAGATCTAGCACAGGAATTCTTAAAACAGTACAGCCATGTGACTGACATGGTACCTGATAGAATTACTCTGCAGAGCATAGAGAAGAAGCCTGGTGAAAGTTTCAGGCAGTATGCATAGAGATGGAGGGAGGTTGCTGTCCAAGTTCAGCCATCCCTTCTAGAAAGAGAGATGGCGATGCTTTTCGTCAACACATTGAAGGCACCATTTATTACACATATGTTAGGAAGCGCTTCTAAAAGTTTTTCCGACATAGTTATGAATGGCGAGATGATAGAAAACGCTATCAGAAGTGGGAAAATAGATGCTGGGGAAAGTAGCAGAAGGACGGCCTCGAAGAAGAAAGAGAACGAGGTTAACAACACGAGTTCATATTCGAAGACAGTTACAGTGAATCAGCCAGAAAAAGTGGCTGTTAATCAGCAGGGATCATCGAAGCAGAGATCTGATACAAGACAAAGTACAGAGAAACTGCAATTTATGCCAATTCCAATGACGTATAGGGAGCTATATCAGAATCTATTCAATGCACACGTGGTTGCCCCTTTCCATTTGAAACCACTGCAGCCTCCATACCCCAAGTGGTACGATGCAAATGCACGGTGCGACTATCACGCGGGAATTGAGGGGCATTCTATAGAACATTGTACGGCGTTCAAAAAGGTGGTGGAAAGACTTATAAGCTTGGGCGTGGTAAAATTGGATGATTCACCCAATACAAAAAATCCGTTACCTGATCATAACGGAGTGAACATGATAGGTGGGAGCATGGGTAAAAAGATCAAGGAAGACATATCAGAGGTGAAAATTTCTTTGAGGTGGGTCTGGAAAAATATAGTGGAAAGGGGATTGATCATCCCGAGTTTAGAGAGAAGCGTCGAAGGGGTGGAAAATTACTGTGAGTTCCATCACGAGGAAGGACATAAAATCCAGGAATGCACAGAATTCAGAGCCTTGGTTCAAGACCTGATGGATAACAAGGAGATGGAATTTTATGAAGAAGTTAAAGAGGAGGGGAACATTTGCACATCAAAAGCTTCGAAGGTTCCAAGAGTAGTGCAGCCTGTGGTCATTATCTCGCGACCCAAGAAGGATGAGGTGAGAGCACCAGCAATGCCAAAGATCATAATAAAGAAACATGCAACCTTTCCTTACCAAGACAGTAAGAAGGTCCCATAGAACTACGAGTGCAATACGACTGTCCCAGGAAGTGAGACGGCAAAGAGCCAGTGTGTGAGTACCAATCCAGAGTCTATGAAAGAGGCTATAATAGGGGAGCAAAAAGGGAAAGTAGTTGAGCCAGTGAAGGAGGAAGAAGCTGTGGAATTCCTCAAATTTTTAAAGCATAGTGAATATAATGTCGTTGAGCAGTTGCATAAACAACCGGCCCGCATATCTGTACTGTCCTTACTCTTAAGTTCAGAAGTGCATCGAAATACGTTAATGAAGATGCTAAATGAGACCTATGTGTCCAAGGATATTTCTGTCAGTAAGCTAGATCGGTTGGTCAATAATATCAGTGCTGATAATTTCATATTTTTCAATGATGATGAAATACCTTCGGGAGGCATGGGATCTACCAAAGCTTTGCATATCACTGCATGATGCAAGGGGCGTATTTTGCCAGGAGTATTGATTGACAATGGATCAGCTTTGAACGTATTGCCGTTGTTCACACTGAACAGGCTACCTATAGATAGTTCACACATGAAAACGTGTCAAAATGTAGTAAGGGCATTTGATGGTACAGAAAGGAAGGTCATGAGAAGAATTGAGGTACCCTTACTGATTGGTCCAACAGTTTATGAGGTAGATTTTATTGTGATGGACATCAAACCTTCATATAACTGCTTATTAGGAAGACCATGGATACATTCGGCAGGGGCAGTTCCGTCATCATTACATCAGATGTTAAAGTTAGTGTCAGATGGTCGGCTAGTGACGATAAAAGCCGAAGAGGATATAATAGCAACTGTATCCAATGAGATGCCGTACGTGGAGACTAATGACGAGTCAGTTGAATGCTCATTTCAATCTTTGGAGTTTGTAAATGCGGCATTTGTTCCTGAAGGGAGCAAAATTGTGGCTCCAAAATTATCCAAAACCACAGAGATGGGTTTACAATTGTTGGTAGGAAAAAGAGCTTTACCCGGAAGAGGGCTGGGGAGATATCTGCAAGGGAAGACGGAGGCTCCAATGCTGAAAGAAAAGTAAGATCATTTTGGCTTAGGATACAAGCCGAATAGAGGACAAATAAAGAAGGAGATAGAAAAAAGGCAGGAAAGAAGAAGGGCGCGTTCGAATGGGGAGGAAGCTAAGTGGGAGCCAATGATAATTCCCCACATATCCAAAACTTTCGTATCTGGAGGAATCATTCATCAGGAGAGAAAGAAATCGGTTGAGGAAAGCATCGAGGAGACATTGGGAAATATGCACATTAATGCCATTCATGAGCTTGGAAATGAAGAGAGAAGTTGGCTAGACCTTCGTCCTTATGACCCTGGAAGTGTTCTAGACAATTGGACTGCGGAAGAAATACCTAAAGTCTTTAAAACTGTCCCAGAGTAATATTCAGAACAAACTTGTTGTTTTAGCCTAGAAATAACAAGAATTCTTTTGTGAAATAGGCTTATATTTAGAAATCATTATTTTAATAAAATACATCTTTGCAATTATTTCGAGTAAATATTCTTTCATTCTTTCATACGCCTAAAATATATTCTTTCATTACATAAATAAATTATACATAAATTCATACATTCTTTTATAACCATAATAGGTCTCTGTGTATCAATGACATGAATGACACTGCTACGAGCTCAGAGTGCCCTTTTGAACGAAATGTGTGTTTAGAGGGATCGCATGACTTTGAAGGTGATGAAGAGGGTGGTCTATCTTTGGACTTGTTGAGGATGGTGGAACAAGAGGAAAAGCAAATCCTACCTCACAAAGAGACAGTAGAAGTTGTGAGCCTGGAAGAAGGGAAAGAGGTGAAAATTGGAACTGAAATTCTCGCAAAAACAAGACGAGACCTCATTGAATTACTCCATGAATTCAAAGATGTCTTTGCATGGTCATACCAGGATATGCCTGGATTGAGTGCTGATATTGTAGTGCATCGCTTACCTATAAAAGAGGATTGCAAACCAGTTCAACAAAAGCTCAGAAGAATGAGGCCTGATATTGTGCTCAAAATAAAAGAGGAGGTTAAGAAACAGTTTGATGCTGGTTTTTTGCAGGAAGTCAAATATTCTGAGTGGGTAGCTAACATCGTCCCAGTCCCTAAGAAAGATGGAAAAGTACGAATGTGCGTCGATTATAGGGATTTGAACAAAGCAAGCCCAAAGGACAACTTCCCATTGCCACATGTTGATACGCTGGTGGATAATACGGCGGGATTTTCGTTGTTTTCTTTTATGGATGGGTTCTCAGGATATAATCAGATAAAAATGCATCCAGAAGATATGAGAAAGACTACGTTCATTACTTTGTGGGGAATGTTTTGCTATAAGGTGATGCCATTTGGATTAAAGAACGTGGGAGCAACATATCAGAGAGCCATGGTAACCTTGTTCCATGACATGATGCACAAAGAAATCGAGGTGTATGTTGATGATATGATTGCCAAATCCAGAAAGAGGAGGAACATGTGCAGGTCCTGCGAAGATTGTTCTTAAGATTAAGGAAGTTCCAGCTCAAGCTTAATCCGACAAAGTGCACCTTTGGAGCCAGATCAGAAAGCTATTAGGTTTCGTAGTCAGCGAAAAAGGAATTGAGATCGATCCAGACAAAGTCAAAGCAATACGAGATTTATCGCCACCACGTACCCAGAAAGAGGTTCGGGGTTTCTTGGGAAGACTGAATTACATTGCTCGGTTCATTTCACAGTTGACCGAAAAATGTGATCCCATATTTTGCCTCTTGAAGAAACATAATCCTGACGTTTGGAATGAAGAATGTCAAAAAGCCTTTGAAAAGATAAAGCAATACTTATCCAATACCCCAGTTCTGTCACCACCCAGCCCAGATAGACCCTTGATTTTGTATTTAACAGTGTTCAACAACTCTATGGGATGCGTGCTGGGTTAACATGATGCGACTGGAAAGAAGGAAAAGGCGATTTACTATCTCAGCAAGAAATTCACTAATTGTGAGATGAGATATTCGCCTATCAAAAAATTGTGTTGCGCCTTGATTTGGACGACCAAGAGGTTGAGGCAATACTTACTCTATCATACGACTTGGCTAATTTCAAAATTAGATCTTTTAAAGTATATGATGGAGTCAACAGCATTGAATGGAAGAATGGCTAGATGGCAAATCTTGCTTTCTGAGTTTGATATTGTATATGTAAGTCAGAAGGCCATCAAGGGAAGTGCGATAGCAGATTTCTTGGCTAGCAGGGCTCTGGAAGATTATGAGCCTCTAGACTTTGATTTCCCGAATGAGGATTTGATGTATGTGGCAAATGCTGAAGAGGATCATCATTCTTGGAGATTAAACTTTGACGGAGCATCGAATGCATTAGGCAATGGGATTGGGGCAGTCCTGGTGTCTCCGAATGGAGATTATCATCCTTTCACCAGTAAATTAGACTTTGATTGCACCAATAACATGGCTGAGTATGAAGCTTGCATCATGGGTATACGGGCAGCCATAGAACGGAAAATCAAGACATTAGAGGTGTACGGAGACTCAACATTGGTAATATACCAGCTAAGAGGGGAATGGGAAACGAGGGATCCTAAATTGATCCGTTACCGGAGATTGGTTTTGGGATTGATCGAAGAGTTTGACAACATTACCTTCTGTTATCTCCCACGAGAAGAAAATCAGATGGCTGATGCTCTTGCTACTTTAGCTTCCATGATTAAAGTGAATCAGTTAGAGGACATGAAGCCTATTCAAATTAGTATTTATGAGATCCCAGCCCACTGTTACAGCATTAAGGAGGCGGAGAATGATAATCCTCCCTGGTACTAAGATATATTGCAGTATGTGAAGAATCGCGAATATCCAGATCAGGCAACGGAGAATGATAAGAGGACATTGAGGAGGCTAGCTATTGACTATGTCTTGGATGGGGAGATCCTATACAAAAGGGGAAAGGATCAAGTACTATTGAGATGCGTGGACGCTGTAGAGGCTAAGGAAATTTTAGAAGAAGTCCATGAGGGTGTTTGTGGAACACACGCTAATGGATTCACCATGGCTAGACAGATTATGAGATTCGGGTATTACTGGTCCACTATGGAAGGAGATTGCATCAATCATGCCAAGAAATGCCATAAATACCAAATTTATGGAATAAAATGCACGCGCCTCCTTCTCCTCTTCATGTTATGACTTCTCCATGGCCTTTCTCCATGTGGGGTATGGACGTCATTGGACCAATATCACCGAAGGCTTCTAATGGACATCGTTTTATTTTTGTGGTTATTGACTACTTTCCTAAGTGGGTAGAGGCAGCCTCATATGCTAATGTCACGAAGTCAGCAGTCAGTAAGTTTCTGAAGAAGAAAATCATATGTCGATATGGAATGCCTGAAAGGATCATATCTGACAATGCGTTGAATCTGAATAACAGCACAATAGCGGAAGTCTGCGATCAGTTCAACATTAGACACCATAATTCATCACCGTATCGCCCGAAAATGAATGGTGCAGTGGAAGCGGCGAATAAAAATACCAAGAAAATCGTGGCAAAAATGGCTGAAACTTACAAAGATTGGCATGAGAAGTTACCTTTCGCTCTTCTGGCTTACCGAACATCTGTCAGGACTTCTACTAGGGCAACACCTTTTTCTTTGGTTTATGGAATGGAGGCAGTGTTACCCATTGAGGTTGAAATTCCTTCTCTTAGGGTATTGGCTGAGTTAAAATTGGATGAAGCTGAATGGATCTAATCTCGGTATGATCAACTGAACCTGATTAAAGAGAAAAGATTAAAAGCCATTCGCCATGGCCAAATGTATCAGAAGCGAATGATGCGAGCTTACAATAAGAAGGTTCGTCCCAGAGAATTTCATGAAAGGGATTTGGTTTTGAAAAAGATCCTCCCTTTACAAAAGGATTTCAGAGGGAAATGGATGCCAAACTGGGAAGGACCTTATGTTGTGAAAAAGGCTTTTTCTGGAGGCGCTTTGATTTTGAGTGAAATGGATGGCAAAAATCTTCCGAATCCTGTAAATTCAGACTCGGTTAAGAAATATTTCACTTGAAAGAAGAGAGGAATCAAGGTGAAAACTCGCAAAGGGCGCTTTGATTTCCTAAAAAAAAAAGGAGAGGCCAAGGTGAAAACCCGAAAAGGGCACTTTGAGACCAAAGGGGGTTTGAGTTGAAAACCCGAAAAGGGCGGCTCAAACATTGTCAGATTGGGGCATATGGTGACCTTGCTAAAATCAACAATAAAGGGATGTACGACGTCTTGGGGGCATTAACAAAGTACTGTAGATCCCCTAAACACATGTTAAATTCAGAATAGTTCTTGGCTTGTATGGAGAAGTTCAAGCGGCGATATCTAAAGCACCTAGTCTTCATAATATTTGTACCAAGTTTGTTGGTTCTTGTAAAAAACTTTATTTCTTTCCTGTTCTTGAATACTTTTTTCTTTCAGGACACTTACTATCAATAAATTCTTGCATTAATTCATCTTTTACTCAGTATTTTTGATTCTCGTGCAAGCATGTTGCATTAGAATAATGATTGATGGACTAATAATCTTTCACAAAAGAAGTTTTGTATATTACTTTGGGAATTTCTAAATAATTTAGTAACCTAAAACAGAGCTATTGTTTAAGAACACCCCAAGTTTAAAAAGCCTAAGAAGAAGAAGTCTAAATTACGAATGCTTTTTCAGATTTGGTTGTTTAAATATCGAATGAGACAGCAGGAAGTCTTGATGGGGATGGAAAAAATCCCCTATAGAAAGGAAGTTCCTCATTTGAGCATGAATATTTGGCAGGACACCCTGAGAGTGGTGTGAACAAATTTCATAATTCGTATCCTTGAATTACAATAGGAGAAGACTGAGAAGAGTCAAAATTTTCCTACTCTTAAAGTCACAGGGGAAGGAATATAGTACGAATTCTGCGTCCTAGAGAGTTGAGCTTTAGGGTGCACAATGGAGGGGCAGTTTGATTAAGCATTCTTTTTGGAAATATCAGCCAAGCAAAAGGCGTCAACGACAAAGTCTTAAACCTCAAAAAAGATAATTTGTGAAAAATGACATTCTGCATTCATTCAAACATGTCTAGTTAGGAGCACTTGATACATTTTTATGTCATCCCACTCAGTAGGCATAATTAGATTCACTATACAGGTCATGTTCCCCAGAGAGCAGATCAGTGAAGATAACAGATCGCATCTAGTCTTATCTCCCTAAAGTTACAGCGGAGCAGACTAAGTGTATCAAGTCTTATCCTCCTGAAGTTGCAGTGAGGCAGACTGAAGATGGAAAATCTTATCTCCCTGAAGTTGCAGTGGAGCAGATTAAAGCCGATAATCTTATCTCCCTGAAGTTACAGCGGAGTAGACTAAGCAAAGCAAGTCTTATCCTCCTGAAGTTGCTGTGAGGCAGACTGAAGATGGCAAATCTTATCTCCCTGAAATTACAGTGGAGCAGATTAAAGTAGACGATCCTAACTCCCTGAAGTTGCAGTGGAGCGGATTAAAAACCTTAGATCTTATCTCTCTGAAGTTGCAGAGAGCAGATCGCAAAGCAAGTCTTATCCTCCTGAAGTTGCTGTGAGGCAGACTGAAGATGGCAAATCTTATCTCCCTGAAGTTGCAGTGGAGCAGATTAAAGTCGACGATCCTATCTCCCTGAAGTTGCAGTAGAGCGGATTAAAAACCTTAGATCTTATTTCTGAAGTTGTAGAGAGCAGATCGCATCAAGTCTTATCCTCCTGAAGTTGCAGTAGGATAGACTGAAATTGGCAAGTCTTATCTCCCTGAAGTTGCAGTGGAGCAGATTAAAGCCGATAATCCCATCTCTCTGAAGTTACAGTGGAGCGGATTAAAACCTTAGATCTTATCTTTCTGAAGATTGCAGAGAGTAGATCCCATCTAGTCTTATCTCTCTGAAGTTGCAGTGGCGCAGACTAGTTGCAGAAAGTAGATCGAATCAAGCCTTATCTCCCTGAAATTGCAATAGAACGGACTAATTGCAATGGAGTAGATTGAAGCACTAGCTCCTATACTTCTGAAGATGCAGTAGGAAAAGACGAAGCTTTTTGAAGAAGAAAAATACCAAAGTTCAGCATGCCTGGGCAAAATCGGGCATTTTTAAATCTTTGCTCCATTCCCGTTACACGACAACGAGCAAAGAGGGGCAGCTGTAATACCCGATTTTGGCCCGTGTAAAAAGGCCCAAATAAACAGTCCGATTACAAACGGGCCACAAGGCCCAAACCAAAACAAGTAGTGGCCCAAATCACAATGGCCCGAAACAGATGGAAAACCCTAGGGTTTCTAAGCCTCGCGCCGCAGCCGCTTCTCCCGTTCACCTGCAAAATAAGGAAAGAAAATAAACAATATATGGAAAATGAAATCAGATATTTGCAAATCAAATCAAAAGAAAATAGATATTGTTTCTTCTTTTATTCTTTTTCATATGGCTATATAAAGCCATAGACAATATTGTAAACGGATCAGATTTCGAAAGTAGAAATAAAATACTATTATCGCAATATAGAGAGTAAAATCGAATCAAAGGTTGTTATTTTTTTTTTATACGCATTTTTTTATCGTTTACATATCTAGAAATAATATAAAAGGAAAGAAATCACCTTTCTCTAACTTTGAAGCGACGTCGAAGCGTTGAGGGAGCCACGCCGAGGATCAGTGGCTGAAAACTGAAAGGTTTTCGTGATTTCCACGCATATTCCGTCGAATTTTGGAAGTTTTGAGCCCCGATTTGCATTTGGAAAGGTTAAAAGGGCCGAAAGAGAGATTTTAATATTTCCGGCCACCGCAGACGGTGGTGCCGGCGTCAGAAAATGGCAGTCGGCGCAGTGGCCGGTGACCGTCCAATGACCGACCGATGGTCGGAGGACGGAAGGGCTGAGAAAGTTTTTGAAAGACTTAGTTTTTTTTCTTTAAAAAGGTTTTGAAATGAAATTTGGCTTTAGTTTTGGCTTAAATAGCCAATTGAAAACGGCGTCGTTTTGAGGGGAGGATCCGCACGTCGACCCGACCGGGACCCAGGATCCGCGTGTTTTTATGCGGAGGGGCAAATTGCACTTTTAGCCCCTCCGCCTTTAAATGTCTTTATAATTAGGTTTTTTTATTTTTTAAATTCGTTCTTTAATTTATTTTAATTTCAATTTAACCCTTCTTGAACGACACCGTTTTAGAGAAGAAGGGAAAATTGCCCTTCCAGCCCCTCTATGTAATTCGCACGTTCAATTTGGTCCTCCAGACTTTATTTATTTGCGAAATTACCCCATATTTTTTATTTGTAATCCAATTTAGTCCCTTTTTTATATTTCTTTAAAAATCAATATTTTTTTATAATGCAATTGTTTTTATCTTATCTTATAATTCTTATATGTAATTATTATTATATTGATATGTGTTTTTTTTAAAAACATGTAGTTATGCCTTTTTTTTAAATTAGTATTTTTCGCGTACTTATATATATATACTTGATTTATTTATTTATTTATCTTTGATATTATTTATTTCAAACCTATGTATTTTTATGTGTACTTGTATGTATTTCTTGTTATTTATTTTAATTATTCGCTTATTAATTTATGTTTGCATATTTTCTGCTCATTTATTTAATATCTTTTGCATGTCATTATTTATATTCATTTGTTTGTATTATTTTATGCTATTATTGTACTTGTTATCATTGTTATTATGACATTTGCACATATAAAATAATCTTACATCATTTTATTTTATTTTTTAAAAAAAACTCAAATTTAAAAATATAATTTTCAAAATTGAGATAATACTCGTATTTAGGATTGCTCAAGGAAATTGAGCCCTAACGTATTGGGTTCTGATTTTTTTGAAAATCTAACAATCGAGGATTGCTCTTTAAACCAACTAAAAACTTATTATTGGGGATTCAACACGTTGTGTCCTAACGTATTGGATGTGACGCATTGATTTCTCGAAATGAAGATTTTTTAAAAAATCATGAAGGAAATATTCCGAGTTTGAGATTCTAAAGGAATTGTGCCCTAACGTATTGGGTGTGATTTCTTAAATCTTGGATAAGTGGATGTTCTTTTAAAGTAAAGGAAATATTCCGAGTTTGGGATTCTAAAGGGATCGTGCCCTAACGTATTGGGTGTGATTTCTTAAATCTTGGATGAGTGGATGTTCTTTTAAAGTTTTATTGTATAAGTATTCTAACCTAATTCATTTTGGAGGAAATTAGAATGTTGTGCCCTAACGTATTGGGTGTGGCATTTTTGCTTCTCTGAATTGAAAAAGGTCTTAATATGCAACGTTTTAAGTTTTTAAAGATTATATTTTTAAAATTTTTGACCTTAAGACATTAATTAATTAACTAGGTACCAATTTTTGGGCGTATTGAGGGTGCTAAGCCTTCCTCATACGTAACCGACTCTCGGACCCATTTTTCTAAAATTCGTAGACCAAAGTCGTTTTTAAGTGACCCAATCACACCTTAATAAAAGATTGGTGGCGACTCCCAACTTTCATTTTTTTTTAAGTCGACAACCCTAAAAATTTTGTTTTTTTCAAAAACGGTTTCGACAACATCTTTTAGCATAATTAATACAATCTTCTTCCATAGTGGACCAATAATACTCGAATCTCATGATTTTTCTGGCCATTGTAAAACCATTAGCATTTGTTTCGCAAACACCCTCATGGACTTCTTCCAAGATTTTCTTAGCCTCAACAACGTCTACACATCTTAGTAGCACCTTATCCTTTCTTCTTTTTTATAGGATCTCCCCATCTAAGACGTAGCCATTGGCTAGTCTTCTCAATATCCTTTTATCATTCTCGGTTGCTTGATCGGGGTATTCACGGTTCTTTATGGATCACAGTATATCATGGTACCAAGGGTGATCATCTTTTTCTTCTTCCTAGATGTTGTAACAATGAGCTGGAGCCTTATAAATACTCATCTGGATAAGTTTTACATCCTCTTGTTTGTTCACTTTGACCATAGAAACTAAGGTAGCTAGGGCGTCAACCATTTAATTTTCGTCTTATGGGAGGTAGTAGAAGGTGATGTCATCAAACTCTTTAATTAACTCTAGGGCCAGCCTTCTATACTCGATCAACTTGGGATCTCTCGTCTGTCATTCACCTTTGAGTTGATAGATCACTAGTGCAGAATCCTCATATACCTTTAGTACTTTAATCTTACGTTCTATGGCTGCACGTATACCCATGATTCATGCTCTGTATTCTGCCATATTATTCGTGCAATCAAAATCCAATTTACTAGTAAAGGGATAATGATCTCTTTCTGGGGATACCAAGACTGCCCTGATTCCGTTACCTATAGCGTTAGAGGCCCCATCAAAATTTAGTTTCCAGGGATGTTCTTCTTGAACGCCTTTTTGAGTAGTCGCAACATACATCAGATCTTCATTTGGGAAATTGAAATTCTACTATTGCATTCCCTTTTGCTACCTTCTGGTTCACATAGACTGTATCAAACTCGAAAAGTAGAGATCATCCTTCCTTTCAGAGCAGCTGACACCATCATGTATTTTAGAGGGTCCATTCTTGAGATGAGCCAAGTTGTGTGGTACAACATGTACTGCCTCAGTCTTCGGGTAGTCTAGATTAAGGCACAACACAACTTCTCAATTGATGAGTATCTCTCACATTCGGTGAACTTCTTACTGAGGTAGTATATCGCTCTTTCTTTCCTTCTTAACTCGTCATGTTGGCCTAGCACGCATCCCATAGAATTCCCAAATACTGCCAAGTACAATATCAGTGGCTTATCTGGACTAGGTGGCATCAACACTGGGGCATTGGACATGTAATGTTTAACTTTGTCGAAAGTCTTCTAGAATTCTTCATCCCATACACCTTGATTATGTTTCTTAAGGAGACGAAATATGAGGCCGCATTTCTTAGTTAGTTGTGAAATGAAACGAGAGATGTAATTTAATCTCTCTAAAAACCCCAGACTTCTTTTTGAGTGCGTGGTGGAGGCAACTTCTGTATAGCCTTAACTTTGTCTAGGTCGATCTCGATCCCCTTTTCGCTGACTACGAATCCTTGCAATTTTCCTAACCTAGCCCTGAAGGTACATTTTGCTGGATTAAGCTTTAGCTGGAATTTTCTTAACCTCAACAACAATTTCTTCAGGACTTGTATATGCTCCTTTTTTGTTTGGGATTTTGTGATCATATCATCACATAAACCTCGATCTCTTTGTGCATTATATCATGAAACAAAGTTACCATGGCTCTTTGATACGTTGCTCCTACATTTTTCCGTTCGAATGGCATCATTTTATAGTAAAATATCCCCCATATGGTTACAAATGTGGTCTTTCCCATGTCTCCAAGATGCATCTTTATTTAGTTGTAACAGGAGAAGCCATCCATGAAGGAGAATAGTGAATAACCTGTTGTATTGTACACTAAGGTGTCGATGTGAGGCAACGGGAAATTATCCTTCGGGCTGGCTTTATTTAAATCCCTGTAGTCTACACACATCCGTACTTTCCCATCTTTCTTAGGGACAGGGACTATATTAGCTACCCACTCCGAGTATTTAACCACTTTTAAGAAACCAGTGCCGAATTGCTTCTTGACCTCTTCTTTTATTTTCAGTAGGATGTTGGGCCTCATCCTTCGGAGTTTCTATTGAACTCGCTTACAATATTACTTTATAGGGAGCCGGTGTACCACGATATGAGTACTTAGCCCAGGTATGTCTTGATACAACCATGCGAAGACATCTTTGAATTCTTGAAGTAACTCAATGAGGTCTCGCTTTGTCTCCGTCGTGATGTAAGCTCCGATCTTCACCTTTTTCTTTTCTTGTTTGTCTCCCAAGCTCACAATTTCTACTGACTCTTTGTAAGGTAAGATTTGTTTCTCATCTTGTTCTACCATCATTAACAAATCAAGAGATAGGTTATAATCTCGATCATCTTCAAAATCCTGAGGTTCCTCTGGACACATATCTTGCTCAAAAAGAGGCTCTGAGTTAGTAGTAGCGTCGTTCGTATCATTGATATCTAGACACCTATTATAGGACCAAAAGAAGACCCAAAGAATAAATGAATCTAAGAGTAATTATCTGTGTGGTATGAATATGAATGGAATGAAAAAAATGAAAGAATATTTGCCAAAATGAGACACAGAGATGCATTTTATTGAAAGAAAGATATTGGACATATGCCTATTTCACGAAAGGATTCTTATTGCTCCCAGGCTTAGCGCAATAAGTGTGTTTTGAACACTACTCTGAATTAGTCCTAAAAATTACAGGATCTCTTCCATAGTCCAATTGTTCAGAACACTTCTGAGAATATAAAGATGAATGCTTAATAAATTTTCCCCAACTCTTTCTTCGGATATAGCGTTGATGGTCAGATTTTCCAACATTTCTTTCGCAATTTCTTTTTCTGCCATTTTTTGTTTAGAATAAATGATTTCTCCTGACACAAACATTTTAGATATATGGGGAAAGGTCATCGATTCTCACTTGACCTCTCCCCCACTCAGTTACGATTTTCTCTTTTCTTGCTTCTTCTCCAGCTCTTTCCTCTTTTGCCTTGCATCTGGCTTGTATCCTAAGCCAAAGCGGTCTTATTTTTCCATCAGCATTAGTGTCTCGACTCTCCCTTGTAGGTATTTCCCAAGTCCCTTTCCAGGTAAGGATCCTTTCTCAATTATCAACTGTAAGCCCATCTTCGTGGTTTTGGATATTCTTGGTATTGGGATTTTGTTTCCTTCGATAATGAAAGTTGGATTAAGAAATTTCAGTGATTGAAAAAAACATTCTATTACCTCATCATCTGATCCTACGTATGGTGCGTCACTGGTTATGGATGCAATGGTATCTTCTTTAGCATTTATCGCCACCAGTCGACCTTCTGTTACCAACTTCAGCTTTTGGTGTAGTGATTACGGCACTGCCCCAGCTGAGTGAATCCAAGGCCTCCTCAACAAGCAATTATAAGAGGGCTTGATATCCATCACCAAGAAGTCTATCTCATATGTGTTCGTACCAATTAAAAGAGGTATCTCAATCCTTCCCATCACCCGCCTTTCTGTACCATCGAATGCTTTCGCTATGTTTTGGCATGTCTTCATATGAGAGGTATCCACTAGAAATTTATTCAGTGTGGTAGGGACAATACATTTAGCGCAGATCCATTATTGATTAACACTCTTGGAAATGTATATCCTTCGCAGCGAGTGGTGATATTAGGGCTTTCGTAGATCCCATGCCCTCTAGAGGTATTTCATCGTCATTAAAAAAGATGAATTTTTTGGCACTTATATTGTTAACTAGGCGGTCTAGCTTATTCACAGAGATATCATTAGTGACATAAGTTTCATTTAACACCATCATCAATGCGTTACGATGTGTCTCTAAGCTCAAGAGCAAGGCTAGTACTGATATATGAGCTGGTTGTTTGTGTAGCTGTTCTACAACATTATATTAGCTATGCTTTAAGAATTTCAAAAATTCTTTAGCCTCATTCTCAATTACAGGCTTATTAACAGGTGATTCAAATCTAGCCGTCTTTTCTTTCTTTTGTTCAACCCCCAGGTTTTTTCTTTAACAGGCTCGGTTCCTGCATTTGTAGGGTCATAGTACTTCCCACTGTGCATATAGACACCAATGTCTTGACCCTCTTCTAATGTACTAACCGAGTTCTCTTCTCTTGGGATCATCACGTTGTAGTCATAGTTCCATGGAACCCTTTTTCTATCCTTATAGGGAAAAGCCACAGATTTTTGAATTATGACTCTCTGCGCAGCTTGTGTTCTTGCTTCATTATTTCTTAACCGTGAAATAATCACCACCAGGTGGTTGACCTTGTAGAACTTCTCTGTCGATCCTTCCTCTGAGGCGTAGATGTCTCCTCCTTCTGAGCCTTTAACATCTTGAAAGAATTCCAACTCTTTATTATCCATTAGACTTTGCACCAAAGCTCTGAATTCAGTGCACTCCTAGATCTCATGACCTTCTTTAATGTGGAACTCACAGTAGCTCCTCATCCCTTTAGGTACCTCATTCGAATCTTGAACGATTAATCCCACGTCTATCATCTTTTTCCAAACCCATTTTGGTAGGCTTTTTACTTTTGCCATATCAGTTTTGGTCCTCTTTCCTCTGCTTTCAATTATCCTGTTTACTCGTTGATCTGAATGACTGGGTAATGGATTTCCTGCCATATCAGGTCCCGACGAATCATCAAACCTTACGATCCCCATCTTGATAAACCTTTCAATCAACTTTTTGAATGCAGTGCAGTTTTCAATTGAGTGTCCTGTTATTCCTGCGTGGTACTCGCATTGATCATTCGTATCATACCATTTTGGGAACGAAGGTTGCATGGGTTTTAAGTAAAACAGGGATACTGCATGCACATCGAACAAGTTCTGATATAACTCTCTATATGTCATCGGGATGGGTGTAAACTTGAGTTTTTCTGTGTTTGCTCTTGAGTTAGATTCTTGTCTTCAGGGGCCTTGATGGCTGATTGTTACGGTCCTTGGTTAGACTATAGTGACTTCTTTTGAATAACCTTTATTATACACACTCGCGTTATTCACTTCATTTTCTTTCTTTCTTAGGGCTGATCTTTTGGCATTTTCCCCAGCGTCTATTTTTCCACTCCTTACTGCATTTTCAATCATCTCACCAGACATTACTATATCTGAGAAGCTCTTGGTAGCACTTCCCAACATATGGTTAATAAACGGGGCTTTCAGAGCATTTATGAAAATCATTGTCATTTCTTTCTCCAGAAGAGGTGGTTGGACTTGCGTTGCCACCTCTCTCCATCTTTGAGCATACTGCTTGAAGCTTTCACTTTACTTCTTTTCCATGTTTTGCAGCATAATTCTTTCGGGAGTCATGTCGGTCATATAGCTGTATTATTTTATGAAAGCATATGCCAAGTCTTTCCAAGAGTTAATTTTGGCGCGGGTTAACTGGTTGTACCACTTGGCAGCTGACCCGATCAAACTATCCTAGAAGCAATAGATTAATAATTGGCCGTTATTGACGTATCTTGTCATCCTTCGGCAGAACATTGTGATATGGGCTTCAGGACAACTAGTCCCATTATATTTTTTAAATTCTAGAGTTTTGAATTTTGGTGGGAGTACTAGATCTGGGACTAAGCTCAAATCCTTAGCAGCAACCCTGCAAAGAGAGTTAGCATTCTCCATAGCTCTGAATTTCCCCTCCAACCACTTGCATCGATCTTCCAGCTGTTTTGGCAACTCAACTCTTGCTCTATCCATTTCAGCCATGTCGTTCAAATCAGGTGTTAGGGTTTAGGGGCCGAGTGTTTTCTTAACTTGACACAAGAACATTGTCATTGACTTTTTTACCCCACCACCAATCATATTTGGGGGTTGTCATGGGATTTGCGACAAATCTTTTCATTCTGTGAGTTTGGTTCCAAGTGTTCGATATTTCATGAACTTTTTTCATATAATTATCACCCTTATACGTAAACTCACATTGAGTCAATCTTTGCATTGTCGGTATGAACTACTTCGATTTATACTATCTCAATACAAGTATAGGGGCATATACAATAGCTCACTATATCCCGAGTAGAGGGACCTAGTCTAAGTCTCCACATCGGTACAAAATTTCATCAAAGATCCTCCAAGGGGCCCTCTATTCAACATTTTCATCTTGGAGACTCTGGAGAATTTTCATCCACATTTCTTCAAAAATGTTTTCTCGTCTTGGCGTAGCCACGAATTCTTTCAACAGAGAGTAGTTCTCGGAGAATACTCGATAAGAGACCTTTTTTACCTTCTAAAAGTGGCTGTTAAACCAAGCTAGCAAGAGTTGTGCACACCCGATAAATCTTTCTTCACCCACTCTCTAGCATGCACTCAAAGATCTGAAAGTTTCAGCCAAGATTGTTGGGATGGGCATGACCCTTTTGTCAAGTCGGTCAAATAGATCTGAAACTGCATCATCTATGTGCCCTAGTGCTTTGGGAAAGATGACCAACCCATAAATACTTAGGGCGAAGACGTCGACTCTTTTTTTCGTATCTGGATGTGGCAAGATCAAATCCCGCAAACTCTTCTAAGGGATGCATTTACTATCTCCTTTTTGTTTAATTCAGGCTATAACCCATTGCTCGCTCATCTCTATGATGCTCATTAGCCTCTTTAAGAAAGTCGGGATGTTGGCGGCTCTAGAATAAGCTTTGTCAGCTTTGATTCTTAGGCAACGAAATAGAGTTGTGTACTCTTCCAGGGTGGGAACCAAATCTACCTTTCCGAAACTAAAGTAGCTATAGGCAGGATTCTAATACTGGGTAAGAGCTCGGAACAAGTGCTTATCCACTTTGACATCGAGTAAATAAGGAAAATCACCATAGTTACAGTAGAGTAACTGCTCAATTTCATCATCCGATTGGTCCCATACTTCTTTCAACACTTGAAGATTATTCTGAGTCACACTGATGCGAGTGAAATCCCATAATTTTGACACGTACCCCTCTGTCAGGCTGTTACCCTTCTCTTGTTGTGTCTTCTTGGACCTTATCCGGACTGTGGCATTGTCTTCGACTTTATCAAGAAATCCCTTTTCCATGACAAGCTCTCCATTTAACAACTGAACGTGAATCAACACCCTTTTCTATGATGAAATGTAATGCAATCATAGCCCAAACAAAACGAAATAAGTCAGTACATTTCATACAAAGCTAGAACTTAAATCAAGCAAGAAATAATAAATAGAACATCTATTCGAGTGACCTCTAGGGGTTTGGTATGGTTCTATCATGGGTAGATTCTTAAGGATCATTATATGCGATTTGGTTCTAAAGTAAAGGTACCTGAACCAGCAGATTCCTAAATCCTTGCCCATTATAGGCTTATACAAATCGAGTTCAGTTAGGGGAATACATTTCCCTATGGCTATACAGAGATGAAGATCTCATGAAGGCATAGGTACAGATGTATCCCGAAATTGATCCACTATCCTATACGGAGGTGAAGACCTCAGGAAGGAATAGCTTCTAACTTCCACTTAAAAATGGCAAATTCAAACGATTATGCAATGCAATATGCGGAAAACACACAAAATGAAACTCCCGAACCAATAAAACATATATACTAGATCGCTATATAACCCTAGATAACAAAGACAAAACATGAAGGATGAAATGCAATAACGGGATCTTAAATTTAAACCAAATTATCAATTTTCGGCAAAAAGACCAAAAGTAATCAACTCGCGGCTTGACTCTCTTATTTTATCCCCAGTGGAGTCACTAAGCTGTTGAAACCATTTTTGATATCGACTTTATATTTTGAAAAACGAAGATGGAGTCGCCACCAATATTTTTTTATGAGGTGTGATCAGGTCACCTCATAATTTGATTATTTTAATAAGAGGTTTGATTTACTAAAACAATGTTTATTGATCTACAAAATCCAGAAATCTGTTCGGGAGTTGATTATGCATGAGGAACGATTAGCACCCTCGTTACACCCAAATTGGCACCTAATTGATTACTTGATGTCTTAAGATCGAAAATTAAAAATTTGAAGAGAATTTAAAATGTGATCCCCTTGTATTAAGTTATTTTAATAGAAAAGACTTTGTTCCAAATTAATCGAGAAGAAGGATCATGCCCTGTGAGTTAGGACACAACGCCTTTAGTCTTCGAAAATCAGAATAATCGCCACTTTAATCGTTACTTAAATCTCGTTTTTATATTTTGAAGTGGATATTCGATTACTTCGGTTTTAGAAAGAAGCCATATTCCGCAAGTTAGGAACACGACTTTTCTAATTCCAAAAATAATGAATATTGCCTCGGTTTAAAATTTTCTTTTTTTATACATCGTGCAAAAACGAACATAATGCTTATAGAGATGTGCATTTTAACTTATTCGGGCATAATTTACAAATGAATAAATGCTTAAACCTAATGTATGATATAATGATAATGAGATAATTTAAAAGGGCTATGTGGGTAAAATGATAAATAATAGGTGAATAAAGGAATACTATAATACTAATAATGTAATTATAATAAAAATAAGATTAATAATCACATCATAGTAAAAATAAAATAAATAAGGCAACCTAAAATAAAATAAAAATGATAGATGCTTAATGACGACTGTAAATATAAATAATGTGGGAATAATAAAAGAAATGATATAATAGCAAAAATAAGATGAAAATAAAATGATAACAACAATAATAAATAATCGAAAAATGTAAAAAATAAAAAAATGCTAACAACTTTATTTTTAAACATGTAAAAAAATAAAAATAAATAAGTAATGAATGAATGAATGAATAAATAATTAAATAAAATTTTGTAAAAGGTTGAAGCTAAATGAATAAAGGACTAAATTAAAATTTATGACGAAATTTAAAGATTAAATTATGAAGAATCTCAAAATGAGGGATTAAATTAAAAATAAAATATAAAATGCAAGGAGTTAGAATGAAATTATCCCATAAGTATACCTATGTCACATCTGATGTCATTGTCAGGGACTAAAGGGGACTAAATTGAAAACACGATGAAACTTAAGGTATAATTTAAAAAACAAAAACAGAATGTAAATAACTGAATTGAAATGAAACAAAAAGTTTAGGGACGCAGCGAATAATTCCCTTATTCCGAACACACGTGTCCTTCCCCTACAGAGTCAACAGTGAGCCCAGTGACTAATTTGCAGAAGGAAGAAATAAAATGATAAAAAAACTAAAAATGAAATAGGATCAGATTAAAAAGAATAGGAAAAGTGGAAGGACCAGAATAGAAAATATCCCCTCCATGCGAAAACACGCGGATCCTGGGAGAATAGAAAGGTCAGATTTTGGGTTGCGCCAAAATGATGCCGTTTTAGGCGTCTGAGGCTAGTCCCAAAGCGGCACCGTTTTGGGAGCTTATATAAGTAAAAAATTTTCAAAAAATTTCATTTCAAACCATTTTTTAAAAAAAATATCCGAAACACTTTTTTCTCTCTCCAGCCTCCCACATCCGGCGATCGGCACCGTCGTTTGTCCGCCGTAGCCACCGACCGTCGGCGATGGCGGCCGCCGTCTTCGATAGCTGGAAAATTTTAGAATCCCTTTTGATCCTCTCGACTCACAGAATCCAAATCTAGGGTCGATTTTTTTAGAAAATGGCTAAAAGTCGCCAAAAAGGCAAAGAACCCTTCAGTTTTAGGGTTCTAAAAAAGAACTTTTCCACATAAAAATGGCACCGTTCATCGGCGGTGACAACCACAGCTGCTCACGGTGGCGGAAGACCGAACGCCAGGTAAGTTTTCTTTTTTTCTTTTTCTTTTTTGTATATATATAAATAATAGTTTTAAAAAATGAAAAATAAATAAAAAAGGGATCACCTTTGAAGTTTTTTGATTTTCTATTTCGATTGCCCTTTTTTTGCGTATATTTCTCGGTAAAAATTACAAACTGGGGTATTGGCCTTTATAGTCATGAGTTATATCAGATTGCTATTTTGTACTATTCATTTCTACTATTTTTGTTATTGTTTTTGCGTGTTTGCGTTTGCTGCCCTTGTTCTTTCCTTTTTTTTTGCAGAAGTCTCTGGCCGACAGTGGGGAGAGGTGCTCTCGAGGCGTCAGACCTCGGGCGACAAAATCACTGGCTAGGTGGAGGCGGCGGCACGGCTAGGTGCGACGCCATAAACCTTAGGGTTTCTGGCTTTCTAAACATTTAGTTTAAGTTGTGGGCCTGTCGGGCCTTGGGCCATTGGGTTTGCAATTTAGGTTTTAAATTTGCAATTTGGACTTTGGAATTTTTTTATTCTTGGTTGGGCCCGGGAAAAAATGGTCTATTACATTCGGTATCATTTTGTTCGAGAGGTGATAGCTTAAGGAGATGTTCAGATTCACAAAATTGACATAGAAAATAATCTAGCAGACATGATGACGAAGAGTCTTCCAATTTCCAAGTTCAGGAATTGCTTAGACTTGGTAAGCATTCAATAGAGATCGAATTAGGCCATTGATGGGGCTTGGCAAAGAAGGTGTTTTGAAAATACGAGTCAAGATGGAGATTTGTAGAGTGTGCCTCGCATTTCGGACAAAACAAGATTGACATCGGGACGAGAAAGAGCCAACATCCTGATAACACGACAAGAAGATTTGCCACGTCCTGATGACGCGATGAAGGGCGTCCTGATGAGGCAACATGCCATGTCATGACGTGGTGACGTGTTCCCCACTTAACCGATTTTCTTCTCCTAGTTAAACTCTGCTATATTTTCCCAGTCTAACTATGATTATTCTAGGGACGTTTCAATCATAATTGTACAAGAAAGTTAACCTATAAATAGGCCTTTTAGCAACCCTAGATAGTTTAGAATAACAACAAAATTAAGAGAGAGTTTGTGGGAATTTTGGGGAATCTTTGTATTTTAGGTTCAGGGTTTATTTGTTTCTCCATCTTGTAATCCCCTTTCGGTTGTTGCCGTTTTTAGTGAAGTTTCTTTTGCCTGTAATTTTTTATCTTCTTTAGAGAGGTTTTTCCACATAAATATTTGTGTCCAATTTTATCAGTTTTTGTTCATGTTCATTACATTATTTAGGTTAGACCCAACAATTTAATTTAATATAATATAAATTTAATTTTTATTATTGAATAAATAAATTATTAAGAAAACGTTCAATGGCACAGGGTTAGCAAGGTATTAAATTATGGCATAATTGTATCCTCCCAAACCTGACCTAAACGTTATGGGTAGATTGAGAAGGCTACATTAGCCACCGAAATGGCTAAGCTAACTTACATTACTTTTGAAGACCTTAAATAAACTCATTTTAGAGAAAACCATAGTTGTACTTTGAGTTAGCTTAAAATCATTCATTCATTAGGTTGTGTATACATAGGATTCATTTTATTGTTGGCAGTGTTGTTTTAGAAAAACCGTTTGCTTGTCGCTCTTCTTAAAAAAACTCGATGTTAAACTAATGCAACAAAAAAAAACTAATTTTCAAGTCATTTGGAAACTTAGTTGCCTTATCGATTTGTTTTTCAAAAACGGTTCCTTTGCAATGCAGTGAAAACTAGGGAACAATATCAAATTTTACTTAAGTCTAGCATCATGCATTATCCAATTATTATGCTTGAGTAATCCATGCATGCAAAAGTCCCCAAAAGAAAAGTTACCAAGCCACAAACTAGAAATAATTAAAAATTACAAGCTAAAACCAATAAAGGCTTAGTAATACTTATTAAGAATGGTTCAAGGTCCAAGGTGATTCTCCGAATGCTGAGTCCGGTCTTAATTTCGAGGTTTACCTAAAAAGTTAAACACTATTGGGGGTGAGCTTATGAAAAGCTCAGTGTGAGTCGAACAATTATTTAAACAAACAAAAACATCAAATACAATGAAACATATTAGCATTAACAGAAGAAAGCAGAACCATCATAGGAATTTCATATCATTACATAGCCACTATCAAATTGATGTCAAACGGTGTATGAGCATGGGACATCATTCATACGAGTAACAATCAGTAATTTTGATACCATTTAATACAACACAATACAACACATATCATAAATCAATAACATTCGGATATGTCATGAGCATGTTGCAATGCAAAAAGGTTTCTACCCATACCATCCGCTACATACCACGAGTTCCTCAGAACCCGTCCTCCGCACTCCAAAACATTATGGGCTTAAGCCCGTTGTGGTTAAAACTATCGAATAATCAATAATGCAGAAAATCTACTGGATATCAAATAGTGCGATACAATCGGCAATAACATATAATATGCGATAAAATCGCCAATACCCTCGGTACTCCAGGTGCAGTGCACTGACTACGAATAATGCAGACTTAATATGCCGCCGGTACTCCACGAAACTCCTCCGTCAACCACAAAATCCCAACCCAATGCATATGCAATATGTCACACAATCCTATACATAATCATATCTCAATACTTTTCACATTCATTTGACATGCTCAATATTTCCTTAATAATCACATACTTTTAGTGAATGGAAACTATGTTTCAATATTTCAAATTACCATTGTGTTGGTATCAATCAATATCGTTCAATTTCACATACTTTACGAATTTTCATTGTGCATAAATAACACCCTTTTCAGTACACAATATAACAAATATCTTATGCGTTTAAATCATACATAAGCTTAATATCTCAACACATTATATCATTCAGTCAAACATTCTCATATCTCATAACTCAAATATACAATTACAAACTCAATCAAACATTCATACTATCAAACTAGCAATTTTGCTGGCATGTCAATCTTTTAAGGCTCAAAACATACCTGGTTCGGCCACTTACAAAATCAATAATTTGGCTACTAAGTCAATCCAATCAGCAAGCTAATTTATCAAATATAACATGATAATTAACATTTTCAAACAATTTTATGAGTTTAGGACCCATACCTTATTTTTCGCTTCCTCGCAGCACACTAGCGAATCTTCCAATTTTCCTTAATAATTCCTTAAACGAACCTAAACCAAAATTCAGTATAAATACAATAAATTTACCATTAAACCATCCCCCAAACACTCATTTATGAGTTCAAACCAATCATTGAAATTATAACTATTTTATGAATCTAAACTAGTTAGGTTCCTTACACTGTATCGATGCAAACAACTAATTCAGTAGCTAATTAATGATTAAATTCCTTCATTTAATTAATTCATAACCTTTACCCAACAACTATGTCGAAATAACAAACTAGTTAACCTTAATTGCACTTACGCTTCACGATTTGTGGGATCCGAATGGCCAATCGATCAAGAACATTTTTCCTAATTGAAATGAGTTTAAAATCTGGTTAAGAGGGTTCAAGAACTCAAATAAATGCTGGAAAAATATAGGCAAGAACCAAGAAACAAAACAACCCCCTTTCTTGCACATAGGCGCACACACCACCACCCATGGTGGCCAAAATTGTGGCTGAATTTTAAAACAATTTGAGATCTCATTATATTCTGGAAAAATACATTTAAAATCATTTAAAATCCCCCAAATTCAAGATCTAGAAATTTAGGTTTTTAATGGACAAGATTAATTAAGAAATTGAAGAGAGGAGCTAACCCAAGCTAGTCGAGAGAAACGACAATGACACTTTCTTGGAAATGTTCGGGATCGATCTTGGAGTTCAAGATTTTAGATTTGGGGCTGATTTTAATGAGGAAAAATGACAGCAATATGGTGGAGAATATGTTAACAAATCTTGTGGCAAAAAAAAAGAAAAAAAAAAGAAATAGATGGTAAAACTAGGTGTAGGAGACGACAACAATAGAGGAAAGGAAAAAAAATTAAAATCAAAAAGAAGGAGAGGAGGAGAGGAACGACTAGGGCAATGAGGAGGAGGATTAAAGATTAATTATTAGTAAAAAAAATAATATTTATACCTAGGTTAACTAGGCTTGGATGGCCCACACATTAAAACAAAGGGTTTTTGTAAAAAAAAAATTAAATTATTTGCATGAGAAGAGAATTGAAGTTAGGACCTCAAGAATAAATTCACTAATATTTAACCATCAAACCAATAACTCATTCTTGATATAATTTGAAATATTTATTTAAAAAAAAAAAGGTTTTGTCACATACTAGGGTTTAAGGCAAAATTTGCAAAATAATAAATAAAAATGATGCGAGAGAAGAGATTTGAACTTGGATTTCAAGAAACGTTACACAGCATTTAACCAACAAACCAATACCTCATTTATTTCTTAAAAATGCATAGATAATTTTTTAAAAAAAAGGCATGATCACTCTCTCTCACTTCACAAACTTGATTCTACTAACCCTCGATTTTTGGGGTGTTACAATAATGATATATTTAGCATTTAATCTTTATAATTTTTTTGTGAATTTGGTCCTTAGTCCATTTTTAATTAAATTTTGACCCTCAACCTTTTTAGAAAGAGTTAAATTTGACTATAAACTTTTCAAAAAGAATCAAGTTGGTGTTTTTTTAATAGAAATACAGACTAAAATGTTAAACTTTTAGATATGACAGCTTATATGGTAATTTACATGTATTTTCTATTTTTTGAATATTTATGAACTTTTCTGAATTTTGAATTTATTTTATATTTTTATAATTTTTAAATTATTTTTAATGTGACATATAATGATAAAGTACAAATAGTGTCATGTCAGCATTAAGTATATGCGGACGGCCACACGAGTTGCCTCACCAATTTCGTTAAAAAATTAATATTTTAATTATCATTTTGGTTAAAAAATATTTGATTTTTTTTAAAAGATTAATAACTAAATTTAACTCAAAATAAAAACTAAATTAATAAAAAATATATATATACCAACCAAATCGATAAAGAAGAATATAAATATTAAGTTATTAATGCTATGAACATAAATGAGGCAATTAGTGAAATAGGCAACATCTAAATTTTCTGTATAGGAAGTCTTCATGAATAGTTATTTATCTATTGACTTTATTTTTTTATAATTATTGAGTTCAATAGCCATGAAAGTCTTCAATTAATTTTATACATATACGACCTTCAAAATTACTATTCTAATGCATCCACCTCCTCTCACTCTATTTCAATTAATTTCATTTTTTTTTTAAGTTCAAACATATCAATTTTCTATAACCTTTATTCCAAATTTACTCTTATAAAAGTAAAATGATAATTTCATAAAATAAAGATAGAGTTGAGTAGAAATAAGTAATTATCATAATAGCTACATATCTATTATCCAATAAAATAAAATGTAAATTTTATAATTTACCTCACATCCCCTTTTCAAAAATAAAAAATCGCTTTAATAAGAGCGAATCCCTATTTAAATCTAAATCAAACTGTATATCTTTTGGTAATTTATCTTATTATTAAAATGATAATTATTCGAAGAGAATTAGATTCGAATCATGATATTTGTGGGTATAAAAAATTTGTTTTAATATTTATTAATTTATAATTCGAATTAGAGCGAAATCGCGATTGTTGAATGCATCTAATTGCAATCCACTATGAAAAAATAAAATTGAAGAGCCTGGAATTGTAAAAGTTTGAAAAACACGACTTTCAATATGTGAGGCTTTGCTCATCACTGATGTTGAAATTTTAATTCAATTTAAAAGCTTGAATTTTTTAACTTTTCTTTTTTATCTTTCATTAAATTTTTACCTTACAATATTATATCTAAAATTAACATTTTCTTTCTTAAAAGCACCTTTTATCAACAATAGTTAACATTATCAAACTTTTTAAAACCACCTTTCAACCTTAATGGTAGGCAAACCATATAACCTGTGCAGGTGAAAGCGCTCTCAAGAGAAGAAGACAAACAACTTCACTCAACCATTAAAAAAGTCAATCATAAGACAAGATAATATCCGTCTGGTTGAATTATTTAGTTTAATTCTTGGTTTTTCTTTATTAATTTATAGTTATAGATTTTTAAATTGATAAATTAAATTTTTTACTACTTTTAAATATTATTTGACAATTTCGGAAAACTGTTTTTTATAAATATTCCTAAAAACAATAATTTTTAAGTAAATAAAAATATTCAATAAATTTTATATGATATATTCTGAAAAATATTTTTATGTTGAGCTTTTAAGTATTTTTATTATTTTAACTACAAAATCTTTATTTATATTATAAAAATAAGATTAATTATAAATTAAATAAAAAATGATTTGATTTTTGGCAAGGTTATCAAAACCGGAATGGTGATCAAACCGGTCAAGTTTCCAGTTCATCAATCTAACTAGTCTGACTAGTTCATTGGTTCGATTAAATAAATCATTAAAAAATTTATAAAAAATATAAAAAATTCGATTCAACCAGTTTTTTACCTAGTTCAACCGCTCGATTTTACTAGTTTTTTTTACCCAGTTCAACCGGTTCAATGTCTTTCTCCGGATTGATATATCGGTTGATTCCCAGACCAACCGGTCCATTCCGGTTCAAACAATCTTGATTTCCTATAACTACAATATTTTATCTTACATTTCATAAACTGTCCAAACATCTTGATTCAAGTCGATTTTCAATTTTTATTGTAATACCCAATTTTAGCCCGGGCTCACAAAAAAAAATAAACCCAAAATAATAAAACAAAGTCCAAAATTATATCATTTGGCCCGATCGGGATGGCCCATTACTTGAAAAGGTTGAAGGTCTATCTACAAACTTGATGCATATGGAAACATAATCTTCAAGGATATGCAATATTAGATATGATATATAATCTTAGATATGATATGCAATCTTAGATATGATATGTAATCTTAGATATGATATGCAATCTTAGAAGATATGATTTTGTAATCTTACAGATTTAATTTGTAGATACCTTTTAATATTAGCCGTTGATGTAATTAATCTGTACTGTTGGATTTGGGGAGGCTCAACTATAAATAGATGCCTCTCCCTTCATTGTGAAAAAAAAACGGAAGTTGGGAGTAATAATAATTCTTAAGAGTATTCCCTCAAATTTCTCTTTCTCTTGCGTTTTTATTTTCTTTGGCGTGTTCAATAGAGTAATTTCGACTTCATTTATTTGCGGATTTAGGCCCAGAATTTATGTCAAAGCTAAATTTAGTCCCTTTTTATTTATTATTTATTATTTATTAAATTTGATTTTCTTGTTATTAAGTTATTATTATTATTATTATTATTATTACTATATATATACATACACATATTTTTTTACAATAATATATATACATACATTTGTTCAAAAAAATTTTATAAACACATACACATATTATATATATTTTTTATTATTATTCTATTTGCATAACTTTTATATACATATATATACATTTACATTTTATATACATATACATTTTTATTGTATTTTACACTTAATGTAGCATTATATCATTTTTTTACTCGATTTTAAAATTTTCAAAATTGAGATAATACTCGTATTTAGGATTTTCAAGGAAATTGAGCCCTAACGTATTGGGTTCCAATTTTCTTCGTTAAATCTAACAATCGAGAATTGCTCATTAATCAAAAAATAAAATGAAAAGCTTATTGTCGGGAATTTAATATGTTGTATCCTAACGTATTGGATGTGACGTATTGATTTCTCGAGACAAAGATTTTTTTTAAAAAAATAATAACAAAGGAAATATTCCAAGTTTAGGATTTTGATAAATTGTGCCCTAACGTATTGGGCCGCAATTTCTTTATAAATCTTAAACAAATGAATATTCTTTTAAATTTTATTACACGAGTATTTTGGACTAATTCATTTTTGAGAAATTAGAATGTCGTGCCCTAACGCATTGGGTGTGACATTTTCTTTCTCCGAAATGATAAGAGTCTTAATAAGTAACGTTTTTAAGTTTTTATTAAGGATCATATTTTTAAATTTTCGACATTAAGACACTAATTAATTAACTAGGTACCAATTTTGGACGTTACGAGGGTGCTAATCCTTCCTCGTACGTAACCGACTCCCGGATCCATTTTTCTAAAACTCGTAGACCAAAGCTATTTTTTAGGTGATCCAATCACACCTCAATAAAAGATTGGTGGCGACTCCCAATTTTTTTTTTTTTAAAGTCGACAACTAATTTTTATTTTTTTTCCAAAAAAGAAATGGTTTCGACAGCTTGGCGACTCCACTGGGGACTTTTTTTATAATAAGAGAGTCGAGCCACAAAGTTGATTAATTTTTGTCTTATGGTCGAGAAAATATTTTTTTAAAAAAAATTCATGAGATCCTTTTGCATTCATTTTCTTACTTAATTGATCTTTGCATTATACATTACATGAGTTGAATGGTCTTACCCTTCTAAGTGGGAGTGAGAAACTACGCCTTCGTGAGGTTTTCACCTCCGCATGGGATAGTGGATCACTTTTGGGATACATCCGTACCTATGTCTTCGTGAGATTTCATCTCCGTATGGCCATAGGGAAATGTATTCCCCTAAATTGAACTCAGTCCGTATGAGCCTATAATGCGTGAGGATCGAGGAATCTGCTAGTTCAGGTACCCTTACTTTAGAACCGAACCGCATATAATGAGCCTTAGGAGCCTACCCTAGGTAAAATCACACCGAATGCCTAGAGGTCACCCGAAAACTTGGTTTAAATTTATGATCATTTTGTTGTATTTTGTCCATTTTTGTTACAATTATCATTACTTCGGTTTGTAATTACTTTATTGGTTTGAATTTTGATGTTTCTGCATATTGCATTACATAACCACTCGATTATATCCTTTTAAGTGGGAGTGAGAAACTATTTCCTTCGTGAGGTCTTCACCTCCGTGCAGAATAGCGGATTGCTTTCGGGATACATCCGTACCTATGTCTTCATGAGATTTTCATCTCCGTACAGCCATAGGGAAATGTATTCCCCTGAACTGAACTTGGTCCGTATGAGCCTATAATGGGTAAGGATCGAGGAATCTGCTGGTTCAGGTACCCTTACCTTAGAGCTAAACTACATATAGTGAACCCTAATTGCCCACCTTAGGAATAATTACACCAAACCCTAGTGGTTTCCCGAGTAGATGCTCAATTTGTTTCTTTCTTGCTTGCTTTTGTTTTGCACTAACCTGTTTCGTTTTGTTATGGTTATGATTGCATTGCATTTTCATCATAGAAAAGAGGTGTTGATTCACGTTCAGTATCTAAATAGAGAGCTTGTCATAAGAAAATAGATTTCTTGATAAAGTGGGAGATAATACGGTCGTCCAAATATAGTCCGAGAAAACGTAACGAGAGAAAGATGATGGTCTAAGGGAGGACTACGCAACTTTGCTTCGTTGCCCGAGGATTCAAGTTGATAAAGATTATTCGAGAGTCGTCAACCTCCCGACCTTTTAAAGAGAAGCCAACGAGCATTACGAGGATGAATGAGCAACAATTTGCGACCTGGATCAAGCAAAAAGGAGATAGAAGAGACACCTTTTTTGGAAAGTTTACGAGATTTTAACATTCGGATATGAAGAAAGGGATTGATGTCTTCACTTAGAGTATGAGGGCAAGGCCATATAAATATCCATTTTATGTAAAGAGATTTGTTTTCTAGAAAAGTTATTCTAATAGAATTGAATCAGAATCAACGCCTCTCTTCTTTTGCATTAATGGCATTTATTGTATTAGCTTTGCATTGCATTATATACATTAAATCTCACAAAATGACTCTAAAATTTTGGCAATTATCCTAGAATATCGGTACATGAGGAAAAAATAAAGTAATGGACCAAAGATTGGAAAGACCTGAACAACTCCAAAGGGAGAGGTAGGACCAGCTACTGCTGCAAGAGCGTTAGCTAAGGTCCAACAAAATATGATGGACAATAAAAAATGAAGTTCTATGAAGGAGTTAAAAGAAACGTTCGCATCAATATCATACATGAAGACAACTGAAAAGGGACCTTGTTAGACATCTACCCTTATAAACTTGGGAGTGTTCTGAATAATCAGACTGCAGAAGAAATCCCTGTAGTATTTAGAGCTTACTTAGAGTAATATTCAGAACACACTTGTTGCTTTCAGCCTAGAGGCAATAAGAACTCATTTGTGAAATAGGCTAATGTCTGAACGTCATTATTTTAATGAAATGCATCTTTGCGATCATTTTTGAGCCAATATTCTTTCATTCTTTACGAATAATTATTTTTTATTCTTTCATTCTTTTGGATTATCTTCCAAATAAATCTTTCATTCATAATCATACTATACAGATTCTTAAATTCATACATTCTTTGTATAATCTTTTGTACCTACAATAGGTCCCTAGATATCAACGACATGAGTGACGCTGCTACAGACTCAGAATCTCCTTTTGAGCGAGACATGTGTTTAGAAGGATCTTATGACTTTGAAGATGACATAGATTGTAGCCTATTTTCGGACTTGTTAAGGATGGTAGAACAAGTCGAGAAACAGATCTTACCCTACAAAGAATCATTGGGATACATGACTTCTCCTTATGTGAGGAATGAAGGTCATTTGGTCGATCTCGCCAAAAGAGTCTGCGATTATCGATTCATCTTTATGGTCGTCAATTACTTTACTAAATGGGTGGAAGCTGCTTCATATGCCAACGTCACAAATTCGACAGTTAGTAAATTCGTGAAGAATCATATGTCAGTATGGAACACCAAAAGGATCATATCTGACAATATACTAAATTTGAACAACAGCACAATATCAAAAGTTTGCAGTTTGTTCACAATTAATGCTATATTGCCCAAAAAAAGATGGCGCAAAAAAAAAACTCTGCCGGGGCAATGCCTTTCTCTTGGGCCCATAACGGTTTTGCCTATTGAAGACAAGATTTTTTCACTCTGAGTTTTTGAATCCAATTCCGATTGAAAAGGAATGTTCAAAGTTGTCCATCATGGTCAAATGCGTCAAAAGCAAATGATGCAAGTTCACAAAAAAGGTCCATCCTAGAAATTCCTTGAAAGGGACCTGGTATTGAAGAAGATCCTTCCCATACAAAAAGAATTTAATCCCAAGCTGGGAAGGACCTTATGTGGAAGGCCTTATTTGGAAAAGCGTCGATTTTGATCAAAAAGGATAACATGGACATGCCTAATCCTATGAGTTTAGATTCAATCAAAAATATTTCAAAATATAAAAAAAAAAGGAAAAGCAAAAAAAAGAGAGAGAAAGGAAGAAAGAAAATGGAGAGGCCAAGGTGAAAACTCGCAAAGGGCGCCTTGAGACCAAAGGGGATTTGAGTTGAAAACCCAAAAAAGACGGCTCAAATATTGATTAGAATGGGGCATGAAGTGATCAGAGCAGTTCAAATTTTGATTAGATTGGGGCATATGATGATCTTGAATCAACAGGAAAGGGTAGACAACATCTTGGGACATCGACAGAGTACTGTAGATCTCCTAAACACATGTCAAACTCAGAAAGTTTGTATAGAGAAGTTCAAGCTGCGATATCTGGGGCATCCAATTTTTATATTGAATTTGCTATTCTTGGAATACTTCATTCTTTTCCAAGATACACATTCCCAATCAATTTCTTTGTTATCCTTATTTACTATTTTTTGATAATCTATTCCTTTCGAGCTATGCTCAGAACCAATTGTATTCTCATCCATTGTTATACCCTTTTTGCAAGCATGTTGCATTGGAATAATGATTAATGGACTAATAAAACTTTCACAAGGAAAGTTTGGCATATTACTCTAGAAGTTTCTAAATAATACAGTAACCTGAAACAGGACTATTGTTTAGAACGCACCATGTTTAAAGGTTGGAAATCTGAAAAGGAAGAGTCTAAATTAGGATTTTCTCCTTGGATTTTGTTGTTAAAAACATTGATTGAACAAAATGACAAAGCTTAAATAAACAAGTAAGCAATGATCACCAGACAGTAGGAAGAGGTTTCCTCGGAGAAGAAAGCCTTCATTTATGCATGAGCCTTTCGTACGATACCTTGGGAATAGTGTAAGGGACCAGAGAGATTTAGATCCTATATCCTTGAATTGTGATAGAGGATGATCGAGAAAAAGCCATATATTCCTACCTTTGGGTTACAGTGGGAGAATAATGGTATAAATTTTGCACCCTAATGAATTGAACTTTGAGGTTTACAGTGGGGGGTAACCTGACTAAGTGTTTCTTCAGAAAAGCCATCCAAGCAAGAAGGCGTTGTAGCACATTAGTGTTAAAGCCTTAATAAACTTCAAGCAATGACAACTTAAGTGGGATAATTCTCGGAAAAAAAATTTATGCATTCGTACAAACACCATTCACACATGACTAGTTAGGAGCATTTGATTCATTTTATGCCATCCTAATCATTAGGCATAATTAGGTTCATTATAAAGGTCATGTTCCCCAGAGAGTAGATCAGTGAAGATAGCAGATCCTATCGTCCTATATTGGTAGCAAAGTGGATCGAAGATGCAGATCTTGTCTTCCCATACTGGTGGCAAAGTAGATCAAAGAAAGTAGATCTTGTCTTCATGTATTGGCGTGAAGTAGATCGAAGATAGCAGATTCTGTCTTCCTACATTGGTAGCGAAGTGGATTGAAGATGCAGATCTTGTCTTCCCATACTGGTGGCGAAGTAGATCGAAGAAAGCAGATCTTGTCTTCATGTATTGGCGTGAAGTAGATCGAAGATAGCAGGTCTTGTCTTCCTATATTGGCAGGAAGTGGATCGAAGATGCAGATCTTGTCTTCCCATATTGGTAGCGGAGTAGATCGAAGAAAGCAGATCTTGTCTTCATGTATTGGCGTGAAGTAGATCGAAGATAGCAGATCCTGTCTTCCTATATTGCTAGCGAAGTGGATCGAAGATGCAGATCTTGTCTTCCCATACTGGTGGCGAAGTAGATCGAAAAAAGCAGATCTTGTCTTCATGTATTGGCGTGAAGTAGATCGAAGATAGCAGGTCCTGTCTTCCTATATTGGTAGGAAGTGGATCGAAGATGCAGATCTTGTCTTCCTATACTGGTGGCGAAGTAGATCGAAGAAAGTAGATCCTGTCTTCATGTATTAGCGTGAAGTAGATCGAAGATAGCAAATCTTACCTTCCTGCACCGACAGCGAAGTAGATCGAAGACACTAGCCTTGCCTCACTGAGTTGCAATGGAGCAGGCTAAAAATAGCAGATCTTGCCTTTCTGTACCGACAGCGAAGCAGATCGAAGACACCAGCCTTGCCTCCCTGGGTTGCAGTGGAGCAGGTTAAAAATAGCAAATCTTGCCTTCCTGCACCGACAGCGAAGCAGATCGAAGACACCAGCCTTACCTCCCTGGGTTGCAACGGAGCAGGTTAAAAATAGAAGATCTTGCCTTCCTGCACCGACAGCGAAGCAGATCGATGACCCCAGCCCTATCTCCCTGGTCAACAGTGGAATAGGTTAAAGATTGTGAATCCTATCTCCCTGGTCAGCAGTGAAATAGGTTGAAGATTGAGAATTCTATCTCCCTGGGCAGTAGTGGAATAGATTGAAGATTATAGGTCCTATCTCCCTGGTCAGCAGTGGAATAGGTTAAAGATTGTGAATCCTATCTCCCTGAGCAGCAGTGGAGTAGGTTGAAAATAGCAGATCTTGCCTTCCTGTACTAGCAGTGAAGCAGATCGAAGACATCAGTCTTATCACCTTGACGTAGCAATGGAAAAGATTGAACCCACAATGGCGAATCTTATTTCCCTAGTGTTATAACGGAGTAGATTGAAGCCATGACGGCGAATTTTATCTCCTTGGCGTTAAGGCTTAGATTAGCTGAAGTGGAGTGGATTGAAGCTAGGGGCAGCAAATCCTATCTCTTTGGCATTACAGTGGAGCAGATTGAAGCCGCAACGGCGAATCTTACTCCCCTGGCGGTGTAATGGAACAGATTGAAGCTACGACAGTGAATCTTGTTTCCTCAACATTGCAATTTAAAAGATTGAAGTCGCAACGGTGAATCTTACTTCCCTGGCATTGTAGCGGAGCAGATTGAAGCCATGACGGCAAATCTTGTTTCCCCGACATTGCAGATGGCAAATCTTATCTCCCTGAAGTTGCAGTGGAGCAGATTAAAGCCTATAATCCTATCTCCCTGAAGTTGCAGTGGAGCGGATTAAAATCACAGATTTTATCTCTCTGAAGCTGCAGAGAGCAAGATCGCATATAGTCTTATTTCCCTGAAGTTGCAGTGGAGCAGACTTTAGCCTTATCTCCCTGAAGTTGCAGAGGAGCAGACTGAGAAAGCAAATCTTATCCCCCTGAAGTTGCAGGGGGCAGATTAAAGATGGCAAATTCTGTCTCCATAAAGTTGCAATGGAGCGGATTAAAGTGATAGATTTTATCTATCTGAAATTACAAAAGAGCAGATCGCGTCAAATTCATCTTTAAGTGACAGCAGATCAAGTTGAAGCTATAAGTCTTATCTCCCTAAAGTTGCAGTGGAGTAGATTGAAGCACTAGTTCCTATACCTCTGAAGATGCAGTAGGAAGGAATGAGGCTACTTGAAGAAGAAGAGTACCAAGGTCCAGCACGACCGGGTAAAATTGGGCATTTTTAAAGTCTTTGCTCCGTTCCTGTTACACGACAAACGTGCAAAGAGGGGCAGCTGTAATACCCAATTTTAGCCCGGGCTCACAAAAAAATAATAAACCCAAAATAATAAAACAAAGTCCAAAATTATATCATTTGGCCCGATCGAGATGGCCCATTACTTGAAAAGGTTGAAGGTCTATCTACAAGCTTGATGCATATGGAAACATAATCTTCAAGGATATGCAATCTTAGATATGATATTTAATCTTATATATTATATATTTAATCTTATATATTATATGCAATCTTAGATATGATATGTAATCTTAGATATGATATGCAATCTTAGAAAATATGATTTTGTAATATTAGAGATTTAATTTGTAGATACCTTTTAATCTTAGCCGTTGATGTAATTAATCTGTACCGTTGGATTTGGGGAGGCTTAACTATAAATAGATGCCTCTCCCTTCATTGTGAAAAAAAAAACGGAAGTTGGGAGAAATAATAATTCTTAAGAGTATTCCCTCAAATTTCTCTTTCTCTTGCGTTTTTATTTTCTTTGGCGTGTTCAATACGGTCCTTTCGACTTCATTTATTTGCGGATTTAGGCCCAGAATTTATGTCAAAGCTCGATTTAGTCCTTTTTTTATTTATTATTTATTAAATTTGATTTTCTTGTTATTAAGTTATTATTATTATTATTATTATTATTATTGTTATTATTATTATTATTACTACTATATATATACATACGCATATTTTTTTACAATAATATATATACATACATTTGTTCAAAAAAACTTTTATAAACACATGCACATATTATATATATATTTTATTATTATTCTATTTGCATAACTTTTATATACATATATATACATTTACATTTTATATACATATACATTTTTTATTTCCTAACTTTTATATGCATATATATACTTTTATATTTTTTTTACTTTGATAAATATGTATATACGTATGTTTTCTTATATTATTCTTCATAATTTTTTTATATATTTTTTTCTAAATTAATTAATTTCAATATATGTAAATATTATTATTTGTTTTTATATATATATGTAATTATCTTTTTTATAATCTATATATATGTATATAATTTTTTTATATATGTACATGTATATATTTTGTACCTTTTTTTCTCTTTATTTTTTTTTTTTTGTTTATTTCCTTCATTTGCTTGTTGATTTATGTTTTCATTTATATTTTGTTCATTTGATACTTTACATGTCGTTGTTTTTTATGTACATTAATTTCGTTTATTTCTATGCCATTGTTGTATTTATTATTGTATTTTACACTTAATGTAGCATTATATCTTTTTTACTCGATTTTAAAATTTTTAAAATTGAGATAATACTCGTATTTAGGATTTTCAAGGAAATTGAGCCCTAACGTATTGGGTTCCGATTTTCTTCGTTAAATCTAACAATCGAGAATTGCTCATTAATCAAAAAAATAAAATGAAAAGCTTGTTGTCGGGAATTTAATATGTTATATCCTAACGTATTGGATGTGACGTATTGATTTCTCGAGACAAAGATTTTTTTAAAAAAATAATAACAAAGGAAATATTCCAAGTTTAGGATTTTGAGAAATTGTGCCCTAACGTATTGGGCCACAATTTCTTTATAAATCTTAAACAAATGAATATTCTTTTAAATTTTATTACATGAGTATTTTAGACTAATTCATTTTTGAGAAATTAGAATGTCGTGCCCTAACGCATTGGGTGTGACATTTTCTTTCTCCGAAATGATAAGAGTCTTAATAAGTAACGTTTTTAAGTTTTTATTAAGGATCATATTTTTAAATTTTCGACATTAAGACACTAATTAATTAACTAGGTACCAATTTTGGGCGTTACGAGGGTGCTAATCCTTCCTCGTACGTAACCGACTCTCGGATCCATTTTTCTAAAACTCGTAGACCAAAGCTATTTTTTAGGTGATCCAATCACACCTCAATAAAAGATTGGTGGCGACTCCTAATTTTTGTTTTTTTTAAAGTCGACAACTAATTTTTGTTTTTTTTCCAAAAAAGAAATGGTTTCGACAGCTTGGCGACTCCACTGGAGACTTTTTTAAGATAAGAGAGTCGAGCCACAAAGTTGATTAATTTTTGTCTTATGGTCGAGAAAATTTTTTTTAAAAAAATTCATGAGATCCTTTTGCATTCATTTTCTTACTTAATTGATCTTTGCATTATACATTACATGAGTTGAATGGTCTTACCCTTCTAAGTGGGAGTGAGAAACTACGCCTTCGTGAGGTTTTCACCTCTGCATGGGATAGTGGATCACTTTCGGGATATATCCGTACCTATGTCTTCGTGAGATTTTCATCTCCGCATGGCCATAGGGAAATGTATTCCCCTGAATTGAACTCAGTCCGTATGAGCCTATAATGGGTGAGGATCGAGGAATCTGCTGGTTCAAGTACCCTTACTTTAGAACCGAACTGCATATAATGAGCCTTAGGAGCCTACCCTAACGCATTGGGTGTGACATTTTCTTTCTCCGAAATGATAAGAGTCTTAATAAGTAACGTTTTTAAGTTTTTATTAAGGATCATATTTTTTAATTTTCGTCATTAAGACACTAATTAATTAACTAGGTACCAATTTTGGGCATTATGAGGGTGCTAATCCTTCCTCGTACGTAACCGACTCCCGGATCCATTTTTCTAAAACTCGTAGACCAAAGCTATTTTTTAGGTGATCCAATCACATCTCAATAAAAGATTGGTGGCGACTCCCAATTTTTATTTTTTTTAAAGTCGACAACTAATTTTTATTTTTTTTCCAAAAAAGAAATAGTTTCGACAGTTATTACTAACCCTAACTGTCAGAGTACATATAATGAAAGTAGTTTCCTACAAAGGCTTCTTATTGGGAGGGAGCTTTATCAACTATGAACCATAGTGTTTTTTTTTTTTTTTCTTTTGATAAAAAGACCAAATAAGTCAACTTCCATTTAAATTGAGTCACTAATAACCAAGTAATGGATTTCCAATGGATAATCCATATTAACAGCCCAATTACAAGATTTCGCAATAGCATTTTTACAAATAAAGTCAACTAACCCTATTGCCGCTACGGTTGGCCCAACAAATAGTAGCCGAATGAAAATTATCCATTATTTTTTGAATTTCATTGATTCTCGCCCCCATGATGGTTATGTCTCTTCCATGTTTCTTCACTCTGTTTACAAAACTAGCATTATCAGTCTCAAAGACTACTTTAGAAATGTTAAGAGACTGCGCCTTTTTTAAGTTTTCCTCAAAAGCATATAATTTAGCCCATTCTGCCGACAAAGTTTCTTCCTTGAAACCCCCTCCCCCACCAATGACAAAACCATCCTCATCTCTAATAATAAACCCATAGCTTGTTTTGTTATCGTTAATCGCAGCATCGAAATTAACTTTTGCATAGCCTCTCGGGGGTTTCTCCCATTTTATACAAACAGTAGTAGCAAGAATAATAGGGTCATTCACCAGATTGTAGATACGGAAGTCGTGGCTTAAGGTTTTGGCTCTTTCCTAAACAACATACGCATCATCTTCCTTACCACGAAATATAAAATTATTTCGGTTGTTCCAGCTGTTCCAAAGAGTTGTTATGAAGTCGGTAGTAGCTTTTTTATCCAGCACGCGCATTATGTCCTCGAGCCAGTCGATGCAGCAATGATACTCTTTAGTAAGAAGCCTGTTGTCCAGTCCACCAATGGAAAGGATGGTCCTCGCTGTTAGGCAATCTTTGAGGGCGTGAATAAGAGTTTCTTTTTCAGCACTGCACCTTGGACAATCCTGCTAAAACCCCTATCGAATGGAAGCAATTTTGGCACTCGTAGGAAGTATTCATGACCAACCCTATAACAGCTTATTTTTAGTGAAATTGGAACAGTAGTTTCAAGACCACAAATTCGAGGTGGAAATATTTATTTTATTATTATTTTGATGTCTAAAAGTGTTGAAATATGTGAAACTCATATATTTTGGGGATATAGTTTAAATTTATTTAGGTAGATAAATCTTAGAATAAATTATTTGAGATATTCTAGTAATATTTTATTTTATCTTTTAGTAGTTTATTAAAATAAGGGAATTATTTCCCAATTACGTTATGACTTTTTTCTCTATTTAAGTTCAGTTCTTTAGTTAATAAAGTACATAACAGTTTTATTAAATGCTCTCTTGAAAACTTTCATGGCATCTGAGCTAGGTTAAATCTCTAGTAACATCATGATTAAAATAACCTTCACTGGAGATAAGAGATCCGACAATCAAATAGAGGAAGAAAGTTCTACCGTTGAAACAACTACCGACAGTACAATGACTCAAGGAACAAAGGCATCTCACCTTTTTTTTTCAACTGACAGCTTACAAGCTGAATGGCAAAATTATCTGGAATGGTTGCAATTCGTAAAATTAGCAATTGATGGGCGTGGTAAGCTAGGTTATTTAACTGGAGAAGTCAAGCAACCACAGGTGGGCGATCCAAAGATGAGCAAGTAGAGGTCAAAAAATTCTATGATAATTGCGTGGCTTATTAATTCCATGGAAGCATCCATAGGTAAACCTTTTCTTTTTCTCCCGACTGTTAAAGATGTTTAGGACGTTGTGAAAGGCACTTATTCAGATTTAGAAAACACTTCACAAATCTTTGAGTTAAAAATAAAACTCTAGAAAGCTAGACAGGGGGAAAAGAAAGTTGCTTTTTATTATAACGAGATGATGTCTCTTTGGTAAGGACTAGATCAGTGTTATAATGATGAATGGGAGTGTCCTGGAGATGGTGTAAAAGCTATGAAAAAAACAAGAGAATGAATGAGCTTATTTATTTCTGGCTAGTTTAAATAAAGAATTTGATGAAGTGAGATATCGTATCTTAGGAAAACATCGCTTCCAAAACTCCGTGAGATTTTTTTTGAGGTTAGAAGAGAGGATACAAGGAGAAAAGTAATGTTAAGGCCAGGTTTTGAAGCTAATGATGATAATTCTGCTCTTGTTACTGTGAATTTTGTGAATTGGCTAAACATCATCGTTTATTCTTTCCACCTCAAAAATATAAAGCTTCCAAACCTTTTTCGTTAATTCATAGTGATGTTTGGGGACCTTCAAGAGTCTCAACTTTTTCAGGAAAACGTTGGTTTGTCACTTTTATTGGTGATTATACTCGTATTTGTTGGGTGTTTTCATTAAAAGATAAGTCTGAAGTTAAAAATGTGTTTCAGTCTTTTTATGCTATGATGAAAACACAATTTGGTGTGACAATATAAGTATTTCGGAGTGACAATGGTGGGGAATTTTTTAGTGACCAATTAGGCGTTTTCTTAACCAAACATGGAATAGTCCACCAAAGCTCTTGTACAAATACATCACAACAAAATGGGATTGCAGAAAGAAAAGATCGACATATTTTAGAAGTAATTAGAGCCTTGATGTACCACGTTATCTTTGGGGAGAAGCCTTGTTAACAGTAACATATCTTATTAATAAAATGACCAGTAAAACTCTAAACTATAGAACTCTTTTTCATCTCTTTAAAGATAACTTTTCTAACTCTAAATTGATCACAGGTTTATCCCTTCATGTTTTTGGGTGTAGTGTTTTTGTTTATCTTCACAACCAAGGTAAACTAGATCCTAGAGCAAAAAAAAATATGCCTTTGTTGGCTATGCTTATAATAAAAAGGGTTACAAATGTCATGATCTAAGTGATAGGAAGATTATTGTTACCATGGATGTCACATTTGTTGAAACGCAATCTTATTTTGATTCTAATCTTCAGGGAGGGAATTATAGTAAGGAATATTCTATAATTGATCAATAAAAGATTAGGAATATACAACATAGGGATTCTAATAATGGGGAAGGTGAATTTATGATTAACACATAAATTAATGATGTTAATGTTGTTAATAAAAAGAAGTATGAAGGTGTAGAGTATGATCATGAGAATAAAGAACAAACAAAGGAGTTAATTGTTTACTCAAGAAGAAATCGAAATCAAGAAAGTGGAATCCACCAAATTCATCACCAAGAATTCGACTCGCAAGATCTTGTCAAAAGTCCAGGTAAAGGTCATAATCTAGCCAATGAATTTTCTGATTTAGATATTCTAATTGCTAAAAGAAAAGGTGTTAGAAATGTTGTCAAATATCTCATGTCTAACTTTGTATCCTATAAAGCCTCGAATTCAACATTCTCAACCTTTGTTTTGTGTTTCGATACTGTGAAAATACCCAAAAATGTGAAAGATGCTTTATAAGTTCCTGAGTGGAAGGAGACTATTTTAGAGGATATGCACGCTTTTGAAAAAAAAGGTACATGGGAAACAGTGGAATTACTTGTAGAAAAAAACAATGGGATATAAATGGGTGTTCACAACCAAATTCGAACCGGGTGGATCTTTAGATAGATACAAAGCCCGGCTGGTGGCTAAAGGGTACACTCAAACATACAGGATAGATTATCTTGAAACATTTGCTCCAGTAGCCAAATTAAATTCCGTTAGAGTTCTTTTATCAATTGCTATTAATTTTGATTGGTCTTTACAGCAGCTAGATGTGAAGAATGTTTTCCTAAATGGGAAATTTAAAGAAGAAGGTTACATGGATCCTCCTCTAGGTTTTGAAGAAAAAGTTGGAACTCAAGTATGTAAGCTCAAGAAATCTTTGTATGGTCTAAAGTAGTCTCCTCGAGCTTGGTTTGAACGGTTCACTCACAAAGAGGTAGAGTAGTAGTTATTATAGTTTATGTCAATGATATCATTCTTACAGGAGATTATGTGGATGAAATAAGGCGTTTCAAGGAGCATCTAGCATTGGAGTTTGAGATTAAAGACTTGGATCCTTTGAAATAATTTCTTAGAATGGAAGTTACTCGATCAAAGAAGGGTCTTATGATCTCTCAGAAAAATATGTGATTGATTTTTTAAAAGAGACTGGGATGAGTGGTTGCCGCCCACTGACACACCAATTGATCCAAATGTAAAATTCAGAAATAGAGAAGGTCAATTAGTTGATAAAAGGCAGTACCAAAGATTAGTTGGTAAGTTAATTTAGTTATCACATACAAGGCCTGATATAGCTTTTGCAGTGAGCTTAGTGAGTTAATTTATGCACTCTTCAATGGAGGAACATGAAGAAGCAGTTTTTCAGATTCTGAGATATGTGAAGAGTTCACCTGGAAATGGCTTATTCTTCAAGAAATCTGAATAAAGAGGAATTGAAGCTTATACAGATGTAGATTGGGCAGGCTCAATAACAGATAGAAGATCTACATCAGGATACAGTACATTTGTCTAGGGAAACCTTGTGACTTGGCAAAGCAAAAAATAAAGTGTTGTAGCAAGAAGTAGTGCAGAGGCTGAGTTTAGATCAATGGCTCAAGGAATTTGTGAAATGTTATGGTTACAAAGAATTAAGGAAGAGTTGAGGAAACCAATAACTTCACTAATGAAGTTGTACTGTGATACCAAAGTTGCCATTAGTGTTGCTTACAACCCAGTCCAGCATGACAGAACTAAACATGTTGAGATTTATAAACACTTTGTCAATGAGAAAATTGAAGAAGGCCAAGTGTATATGTCGTTTGTTCCTTCAAAACAACAGATTGCTGACATACTCACCAAAAGGCTCCTTAAGACAAGCTTTGATTTTCTTGTAAGCAAGTTGGACATGATTGATATATATGCCCCATCTTGAGGGAGGGTATTGAAATATGTGAAATCCAAATATTTTGGGATATATTTTACATTTATTTAGGTAGATAAATCTTAGAATAAATCATTAGATATTTTCTATGAATATTTTATTTTATCTTTTAGTAGTTTATTAGAATAAGTAAATTATTTTCCCTCATCTTTTAGTAGTTTATTAGAATAAGGGAATTATTTTCCCAATTAGGTTATGACTATTTTCTCTATTTAAGTTCAATTCTTTAGTTAATAAAATATAGAACAATTTTATTAAATGCTCTCTTGAAAACTTTCAACAGCATGTTACTAGTATCGTATAAAAACTTTGTTAAGAAATTTTACCGTTTATATGCTTAATTCGATAAAAAAGACTAAATTGCAAAAGGTGCAAAACTTGAGTTCTATAGGCTAAAGGGATTTAATAACTATGAAATTAAATAGTTAAGGGTTTTAAATGGTAATATTACCACTTATAAAGTTAGTGGACACTCTTGGACAAGAATTAAGTGATTTTAATGTTTTATGACAAGGTTATATATGTAATTTAATAAATAAAATCAAAATTAAGTAAAACAAATCCACTTTTCTCTTCATTCATCTTCTTATCGAAATTGAAAAGAGGAAATAACACCATTTTAGGGTTCTTGAGCATTCAGTCAAGTCTTCTTGGGCATGGAAGTGATTTTTTATATCATTTTTAATGATTTCTATGTTTTTAGAGTCGTTGTAGCTTAATCTAGCTAGCCTAGGGACTAATTTGTAAAACTGTTGAAAATCTAGGGTTTTACCATGAATGTATACATGTTTTTTGTGATATTTGATGAAAGAAAATGAACCTTTGTTGCTAGATAAACAACTTTTATAAAGTGATTTTGGTTGAAAATGTCAATTAGGGATTAAATTGAAAATTGTGAAATATTCATGGTGAAATTGTGAAAATAATGAAATATATGAGTTGCTAGGGACCTATATGAAATTCGGCTAGCTTGGGTTAGGGATGAATTTGCATGAATTTCACTTTACGAGCTTAGGGACTAAATTGTAATGAGATCAAAAGAATAGGGGCAAAAGCATAATTTTTGCAAAAATATGAAAATGAATTTGGATTGAATTGAATAGAATGGTTATTAAATGAATTGAATTTATTCATTTAGACTAAGATAAACTTCATATTGCTTTAGATCGGGGGAAAAATAAAGTTTCGAATTAATCGACTTTGTATCTATGTTTTTGGATTAAATAGCATTTTAGTATGTTTGATTTAAATGCTATTATGTTATATTATTGTATCACATCTTGACAAAAAATCCAATGATGTTTCGACGACTATCAAGCCCATTTGAACCTTAGGAATATATAGGATACAAATGCCATGTCATTAGGGTTACCATGTTTCGGGTGCTGGTCCTAAATGTCCTACCGGTGGCTAAGTTCTGACATGTGTTGCGGATACTCGACAGCTTGTGTGAGCAGCACCGTGTAGCTACATTTCGACAAACAACTTGTGTGAGTAGACCCATTTATAGCTCGAGAGAGAGCATCTATGTAAAGGAAAAGGAAATAAATGGTTTCGACCATATGTTAGCATTAAGTGTGTGAGATTTTCGTGTATCCGATATTATTCTAAGCGGTTCAACGGGTATACAAAGAGAAGGAATGGTAAGTGTTTCGATTAAAGTATGTATAGCCATGTTTATGAAAAGCATGAATGCTTATATGCTATATTCATTAAAGCTATTTTATCATGTGGTGATTTTGCTAAGTTATGTGTTTAATCACTAACTTGAGTTGTTGTTGATGCTTAGGCTTGTGCTAAGCTATGTTGGATTAATTCATAAATTATTTTTAAGCTTATGCATTGAAATGGTAAGCATTGTTTCTGATTTACAAAATTACTAAGCATTATATACTTACTTTGTGTTATTTTCCATGTTTTTAGATAATCGAAAGCTCGTTCGGGTTGGAAGCTTGTCGAAGATCCATCACACTATCCATCGACTATATCGATAGATTTTTATAATTTTGAGTCATGGTTATGATGGCATGTATAGGTGTTTTGTGTTCGATGATATAGCCCTTATATTTGGCTTGTAAATATGGGATTTTGATTGATGAATTGGTTGTCATGTTGGCATGTATATGTGGTTTTATAATTGTTGACATTTTGGCATTTTGGTGCCTAAATGGTGGATGTTGAAATGGTAAATTAAATGCATGCCATGAATGGTTCTTTTAATATGCTTGAATGTGGTCATTGTGGTATGGTTTGGTATGGAAATAGATAGTAATTGATGAGTAGATAAATGACTAATTTGGTATGTGTGGATGTAGTTAACATATGGTCAATTTTGCTAAAGTTTAGTGATGATAGGTGTTGAATGGCCAAATTGGTATATTTGAGTGTGATTTTGTCATGTGAACATTGTAGTAAGTTTTGGCGTAGATTTTGTTACAAATGTTAGTTGATTTATGGTTAAATTATGCAAATGTATAAGCATGTTTGGTTGAGGCGATTGAGGTGCCTTTTAGGCATATTGGTTGCATGATTAAATACCATGATGATCTAGCTTGAATGTGTATGGGTTTAGGTACATTTTGGATGCTTGAAAATAGGTGAATATGGCTTGTTTAAGTGATCATGCTTTGGGTGAGGGAAATGGCTTGAAAATGACCTATTTTTTGTTCACACGGCCTAAGACATGGGCGTGTGTCTCAGCTAGTGTGACACATGGCTATGTGACACGGTCGTGTGTCCCCTATAGGTTACAAAGGGTTGCAAGTCAGGTAGTTACACAGCTTAGCACACGGCCTGACACACAGGCGTGTGAGGTCATTTCGAGAGTTACACAGCCTGACAGACAGGCTTGTGGCTTGGTCGTGTGACCAAAGTCAGAGAGTTACACTGGTACAGACACAGGCTGGGACACGGCCGTGTGTCCCTACTTTGAATGTCCACATGGCCTAAGACAAGGTGTGTGTCTCAGCCATGTGAGTCACATGGCCTGGCTAATGGCTGTATGACCTCTGCAGTATGAAAATTTTCAACTTTTTCCCAAAAATTCTATAGGATTCTGATTTAGTCCCAATTCATTTCTAAAGTGTGTTTAGGGCCTCGAGGGCTCGTATAAGGTACAAAATGTATGATTTTGATTGATATTGCCATGTTTTATGATATGTTTGAAAATTGAATGTTTTGAATTTAAAAATTCTAGTAACGCTTTGTAACCTTATTCTGACGAAGGATTCGAGATAGGGGTGTTACATTTAGTGGTATCAAAGCTATGGTTGAATCGATTCTCGGATTGAACGTAGCGTGTGTGAGTCTAGAAATACATATAATTATATAACCTGTGATAGTGTGATAACTCCTGACTCATTTTGAAATATGTTTTCATATAGTAATGACTTCCAACTGAGCTGACTTCGATAAAGTTGAAAGTAATGCACAAGCCTCTGTTCACGGAGTAACGTCGAGTGGTACAAGGCCCGTATCTGAGGGTCGGGAAGGAGATGCTATGGAAGCCTTCTTCAAGATGATGAACGAATGGCTTACTGAGTTCGTAGGAATGAACTGACTGCTCAACAACCTCTACCCCCACCTGTTCCCCAACCGGTCCCCGTAGTTCCTTAGGGTTTGGAACCTATACGAACAGTTAAGACGCCAATTGACAAAATCCATAAATATGGGAATGAAGAATTTAGAGCTATCGTTCAAGATAATCTTGAAAGAGTAAAATTCTGGTTAGGAAACACAATTAGGGTTTTTGACAAGTTATCTTGTTTACCCATAGAGTGTGTTAAATGTGTTGTATCCCTATTGAAAGACTCAACTTACCAATGGTGGAATACGTTGGTTTCAGTTGTGTTGAGAGAGCGTATAGATTAGGAATTCTTCTAAACTGAGTTCAGAAAGAAATATATAAGTCGGAGGTTTCTTGATCAGAAACGCAAAGAATTCCTTGAGCTTAAATAGGGTTGTATGTCAGTGTCTGAATACGAAAGAGAATTTTTTAGATTGAGAAAATATCTCGGGAATGTATTCCAACCAAAGTTGCTATGTGTTAACGGTTTGAAGACAGGTTAAAAGAAGACATAAAGCTGTTAGTCGAGATACTCAAACTGAAAGAATTTGTTGTTCTGGTTGATCGAGTGCACAAAACTGAAGAGCTTAGTAAAGAAAAGAGAAAAGCTGATTATGAAGCTTGAGATTTGAGAAAGAGATCAACGGGAAAGCCATATCAGTCGACATCGAAGAAATCAAAAGAACATCATAACCATTCGACTGCTTTAGTGGGATATTTTGCAAAGATCAAGGCAAACAACATGCGAGTTCAAAAGCTCAAGCTACATCAGTAACGAGTGTTGGTAGTGTTAAAGACAATAAGCCTGATTGTCAAAGATGTGGGAGTCGACACTTTGGTAAGTGTAGGATAAAAGACGGGGCCTATTTCAAATTTGGTTCGCATAAACATTTTATTCGAGATTGCCTTGAGTTACTAGAAAAAAGAAAAGATTCAGACTGTCTGGCTGAGTAACACAGCTGCAAGAGGGAGACCATCGAAGAACCCTAGAAATATGGATAATAGCCGTAATGGGACCAAGGATTCTTCTGTGAGATCCAAGCACGAGCACCGACTAGAGCTTACGCGATCCGTGCATAAGAGGATGCTTCAGCACTAGATGTTATTACAGGTACATTTTCTATCTTTGACACTAATGTTACTATTTTGATTGATCCGGGATCAACCCATTCGTATGTATGCACGAATCTAGTGTCAAGTAAAAATTTGCCTCTTGAGTCCATTGATTTCGTGGTTAAAGTGTCGAACCCCCTACGTCAGAATGTGTTAGTTGATAAGGTCTGCAAGAACTATCCTTTGATGATTTAGGGTTATAACTTTCCGACTGATTTGATACTATTGCCATTTGATAAGTTTGACGTGATTTTGGGTATAGATTGACTGACTCTGCATAATGCTATTGTGAACTCTAGACGAAAGCTTATTATATTAAAGTGTCAGAACGGTGAGAAGCTTTAGATTGAATCAGATAATTTGAATGGTTTACCTATTGTTATTTCAGCTATATCAGCACAGAGATTTGTGAGAAAAGGCTGTGATGCATACCTTTCATATGTATTTGATTCTAGCATTTTTAAGTTGAAGCTAGAATCGGTTCCGGTGGTTTGTGAGTATCCAGACATGTTTCAAGATAAGTTACCTGGGTTATCACCTATCATAGAGGTCGAGTTTTCCATTAAGTTAGTATTGGGAACATCACAAATATTGATAGCTCCTTACAGAATGTCTCCTACTGAGTTAAAAGAGTTAACAAATAGGGGTTTTGCTCGACCCATTTTTTCACCTTCGGGTGCACCTATTCTGTTCGTTAAGAAAAAGGATAGATCTATGAGATTATGTATTTATTACTGCCAACTCAACAAAGTTACAATCAAGAATAAGTATCCATTACCACGTATTGACGATCTGTTTGATTAGTTGAAAGGTGCAACAGTGTTCTCGAAGATTGATTTTCGTTCTGGTTATTATCATCTGCAGGTTAAAGATTTTGATGTGCTGAAAACTACATTTAGAACCAGGTACGGACATTATGAATTTATTATGATGTCATTTGGTTTAGCTAATGCACCTGCAGTATTTATGGATTTGATGAAGAGAATATTCAGACCGTATCTAAACTGATTTGTTATGGTATTCATTGATGATATTTTGATTTATTCTCGAGATGAGTTTGAGCATGCCGACCATTTGAGAATTGTATTACAAACTCTGCGTGAAAAGTAATTATTTGCTAAATTTAGCAAATGTGAATTTTGGCTAGAGGAAGTCAGTTTTCTAGGACATGTTGTATCAGCCGAGGGCATCAGAGTTGATCCGAGCAAATTTTCAGCGATTATTGATTGGAAACCTCCAAGAAATGTATCTGAGGTTAGAAGTTTTCTAGGATTAGCCGGATATTATAGAAGGTTCTTTAAGGGATTCTCGATGATTGCTACACTGATGACGAGATTACTACAGAAAGATGTGAAGTTTGAGTGGTTTGAGAGATGTCAGCAAAGTTTCAATCAGTTGAAAACATTACTAACTGAGGCACCAGTGTTAGTTAAGCCTGAGTCGGGTAAAGAATTTTTGGTTTTCAGTTATGCATCTTTAAATGGTTCAGGTTGTGTTTTAATGTAAGAAGGCAAAGTGATAGCTTATACTTCTAGACAATAAAAGCTGCACGAAAAGAATTATCTGACACACGATTTAGAATATTGTGTTTATGTTAAAATTTTGGCGACACCATTTGTACAGCGAAAAATGTCACATCTTTACAGAACATAAAAGTTTGAAGTATTTAGTGTAGTTGAAAGATTTGAATCTGAGACAACGTAGGTGGCTCGAGCTATTGAAAGACTACGACTTAATCATTGATTATCATCTAGGTAAAGTGAATGTAGTTGTTGATACCTTAAGTAGAAAGTCTTTATTCACTTTGCGAGCGTTGAATACGCGACTGACATTGTCTGATGATGGTTTGATTTTAGCTGAGTTGAAAGCTAGACCGATGTTTTTACAACAGATTTGCGAGGCTCAGAAATGTGATGTTGTGTTATTAGCTAAATGGGAACAGAGTGAGTCAACTCCTGTTTCAGATTTTCAAATTGGATCTGATGATTGTTTACTCTTTAGAGGCAGAATTTGCATTTCGAGGAATTTAGAGCTCGTTCGAAAGATTTTGCATGAAGCTCATATTGGTAGCTTATCTGTTCATCCTGGTAGCAATAAGATGTGTAGTGATTTAAAACAAATTTATTGGTGGCAGGGTATGAAACGAGAGATTTCTAAGTTTGTGTCGAGATGTTTAGTATATCAGCAAGTTAAAGCTACACATCAGGTACCTTCTGGTTTGTTACAACCAGTAATTATACTGGAATGGAAATGGGAGCGAGTCATGATGGACTTTGTATCGGGATTACCCTTGTCTCTGAGAAAGAAAGATGCAATATGGGTTGTCATTGATCGTCTGACGAAGTCTGCACATTTTATTCGGGTACATACAGATTATTCTCTTGAGAGATTAGCTGAGCTATATGTTGCTGAGATTGTTAGATTGCAAGGGGTGCTAGTTTCCATTATTTCGAATAGTGATTCGCGGTTTACGTCATGATTCTAGAGCAAGTTACAGGAGGCTCTAGGTACGCGATTACATTTTGGCACTATTTTTCATCCTCAAATAGATGGTCAGTCTGAACGAGGGATTTAGGTACTTAAAGTTATGCTCCAGTGTTGCATTTTAGAATTCGAAGGCAACTGGGAGAAATTTCTACCGTTGGTTGAGTTCATGTACAACAACAGTTATCAATCGAGCATAAAAATGTCACCGTATGAAGCTTTGTATGGTCGTAAATACCGAATTCCATTGTATTGGACTAAGCTCAGTGAGAAAAAAAATTCATGGGGTTGATTTAATTTAAGAGACTAAAGAAAAAGTGAAAGTAATCCGAGATAGGTTGAAAGCTACTTCAGATCGACAGAAATCGTATATGGATTTAAAACATAAAGATATTGAATTTCAAGTCGGCAATAAAGTGTTCCTGAAAGTATCGCCTTGGAAGAAAGTTTTGCGTTTTGGTCGTAAAGGAAAGCTAAGTCCACGAATTATTGGCCCATATGAGATTGTTGAAAGAATTGAGCCAGTAGCGTATAGTTTAGCTTTGTCGACGGAGTTAGAAAAGTTTTATAGTGTGCTTCACGTATCAATGTTACGACGGTATTAATTAGACCATTCGCATATTATCTCACTAGCGGATGTCGAGATTCAGCATGATATGTCGTATAGCGAAGAACCGATCAGAATCTTAGCTCGAGAGGTTAAAGAATTAAGAAATAAAAACATATCTGTAGTGAAAATTCTTTGGCAATGACATAGTTTAGAGGAGGCCACCTGGGAATCGAAAGAAGCTATGAGGAAGCAGCATTCGAACCACTTTTCTAGTAAGATTTTCAGGGACGAAAATTCCTTTAGAGGGCAAGTTGTAATAGCCTATTTTCAGTGAAACCGGAACAGTGATTTCAGGACCACAAATCCAATATGGAAATATTTATTTTATTCTTATTTTAATGTCTACATCATGTTAGTAATATCGTATAAAAAATTTTAAGAAATTTTACTGTTTACATGCTTAATTCGATAAAAAGGACTAAATTGCAAAAGGTGCAAAACTTGAGTTCTATAGGCTAAAGGGATTTAATAACTATGAAATTAAATAGTTAAGGGTTTTAAATGGTAATATTACCACTTATAAAGTTAGTGGACATTCTTGGACAAGTGTTAAGTGATTTTAATGTTTTATGACAAGGTTATATATATAATTTAATAAATAAAATCAGAACTAAGTAAAACAAATCCACTTTTCTCTTCATTCATCTTCTTGCCAAAATTGAAAAAAGGAAATAACACCATTTTAGGGTTCTTGAGCATTCGGTTAAGTCTTCTTGTGAATGTAAGTGATTTTTTATCCCGTTTTTAATGATTTCTATGTTTTTAGAGTCGTTGTAGCTTAATCTAGCTAGCCCAGAGACTAATTTGCAAAACTATTAAAAGTATAGGGTTTTACCATGAATGTATACATTTTTTATGATATTTGATGGAAGAAAATGAATCTTTGTTGTTAGGTAAACAACTTTTATAAAGTGATTTTGGTTGAAAATGTTAATTAGGGATTAAATTGAAAAATGTGAAATATTCTTGGTGAAATTGTGAAGATAATGAAATATATGAGTTTCTAGGGACCTATATGAAATTCGGCTAGCTTGGTTTAGGGATGAATTTGCATGAATTTTACTTCACGAGGTTAGGGACTCAATTGTAATGAAATCAAAATAATAGGGGCAAAAGCATAATTTTTGCAGAAATATGAATTTGGATTAAATTGAATAGAATTGTTATTAAATGAATTGAATTTATTCATTTAAATCAAGAAAAACTCTAACGGCTTTAGATAGGGGTAAAGATAAAGTTTTGCATTAATCGACTTCGTATCTACGTTTTTATCGTCGAGGTAAGTTCGTATGTTATATTATTGTATCACATCTTGACGGAAAATCCAACAATGTTTCGACGACTATCGATGTAACAACTCGTTTTTAGTGAAATCGGAATAGCGGTTTCGGGACCACAAATCTGAGTCTGTAAGAAAAATTATTTTAAAATTATTTTATTCTCTATTGTATGATAGGAATATCGTATAAAAATTTTGTTAAGAAAATTTTACCGATTACATGTTTAATTAGATGGAAATGACCAAATTGCTTAAGATGCAAAAGTTGAGTTCTAGTAGCTATAAGTATCAAATAGCTATGGAATTCAAAATTTGAGGTCTTTATATGGCAAATAGACCATTAAGAAGAGTTAGTAGATTAGTATGTTGGTTCACCCATGGAAATTTAATAAAAGAAAAAGACTAAATTGGAAAGTAAAAATAATAAAAGATGATAAGCAATAAAATAATGAAAATATCATCTTTCCCAAATTTTTTTATGGAAACCCTAGCTAAGAGAAAAGAATTCAAGCAAGCTTACGTGGCTTAATTGGGTAAGTAATATTGTCCCATTTTTAGTAATTTTTATGTTTTCGAGATCGTAATAGCTTAATCTAGCTATCTCAAGGATTAATTTGTAAAGTTATCAAAGTACTAGGGTTTTGCCATGGATGAATATGCATGAATTATGAAATTTAAGGTAGAAAATGAAAGGTTGTTGATAGATAAACAACTTTTGTAAAGTGAACTTTGATGAAATTGTGATTTAGGGACTAAATTGTGAAGATGTAAAATTTATGGAAAAAATTCTAAATTTTATGAATTACATGGGCTGCAAATGTTACATGTAAAAATCGGCTAGGATTGGAATAAGGATTAAATTGCATGCATTTCATTTTCCGAGCTTAGGGACGAAATCAGAATTAATTAAAAGTATAGAGGAAAACTGGTAATTTTGCCTAGGATGTGAGTTGAATTGAATTGATTATGAATTGTATTAAATTGAGTTAAATTTACTCGTATAGATCTGGATAGACAAAATACGGAATTAGATCGAGGAAAAGAGAAAGTGTCGGATTAGTAGACAACAAATCAACGAACATTGTTGAGGTAAGTTCATGTAACTAATTTATATGTTGAAATTTAATGTTGAATAAGTGATTTGTATAAATGTTATATATATAATTGATCACATATCTGACAATGCTCGATAAAGATTAAGTCCCGTTTGAGCAAATGAAATTTGATGGATATAGGGTTCCCGTATTGGTTGTGGTCCTGCATATGTTGCGGACACACCATAGCTCGAAAGAGCGTCCCGATATTAGCCCTCTTGAGCTTCCCGTTATATGGTTCTTGTGAGCTTCCTGTTAATAGCTCTTCGCAGCATCTCGATCGATTGTGATCTTGCATGTGTTGTGGGTACATCGTAACTCTTATGAGCGTCCCGTTATATGGCTCTTCATGAGCTTCCCGATATGGCTCGCTTGAACTTCCTGATATATGGCTATCCGGAGCTTCCCGTTAATGGCTCTTCAGAGCTACCCGTTATTGGCTCGCATGAGCTTTCCGTTATACAGCCCGAATAAGCTTCCCGTTACATGGCTCGCATGAGCTTCCCATTATATGGCTCGAGAGAGGACTTCCTGATTATGTGCTTTAATGAGCACTCCCGAATATGAATTGACGGATTATAGATTTGTACACTTCGTGTGTACTACCCGTGTATCCATCGATATTTTAAATGATTCAACGGGTAAATTTCTACTTTGAGATGATGTGAATTCAAGATGAATTTCTATAAGAAATACATGAAATACAAAGATATAATATGTACATGTTCATGGATACTTGAAGTGATAAATACATGTATGTGGAAAATTGAATATTGATGAGCTCATTCATGTTTATTGGTATTTATGTGAATTACACGACTGACATGCTTGATGAGGATATGTGCTAGGCAATTGGCCAAATTGGTTTGAGTATGTTTACTTGCTTACCTTAAATGTAAATGAATGGTAAGTTTATTTCCTGTTATACGAACTTACTAAGCATTAAATGCTTACTCTATTTTATTTCCTCTATTTTATAGTACGTCAGAAGCTCGTTGGGTTGGAAGCTTGGCGGAGATACTTCACACTATCCATCAGCTCGTTTTGGTATAAAAAGTAAATTAAATCTTAGGTTATAATGGTATGTATAGGCTAAAAGTGGTCAAGAATGACATGCATGTGTTTGGTTGAATTTAGCCATTGGAATGGCTTTTGATGAATATGTTTTGATGTGTAAATATATAAGGCTATATCATGTTTGGTGTGAGATTGATATGGTCAATTTGTCAGTATTCTTATAAGTATTGTTTATATGCATTTTTGGTCAAATAGGTAAATTTGGATATATGGATTTATGAAGTGATATATCATGTATAAGACTTGATTTTTGGTTGCAATTGAATGTCTTGGATTGGCTTGTGAATATGTTAAAGTGTTAATGTAGGTGCAAGGCAAGTTTGGCTGAGAAATATGGCTGGAAATGACCTTATTTTGTCTACACAGGCATATGTCTCAGCCGTGTGTGACACACGGTCTAGCACATGGGCTTGTGTTTTAGCCATGTGTCCCCTGTATCTTTAAAATTCAAAACAGAATGCTTAGGATTTTTTACACGTCCTGGCACACGGGCGTGTGGCTTGGCCGTGTGACCTCTACACCTACACACGGCCTGACACACGGACATGTGGCTTGGCCGTGTGACCCCTACATCTACACATGGCTAGCACATAAGCGTGTGAGTTGGCCGTGTGACCCAAGTCAGATATTTACAAGGGTACGGATATGGGCTGGGACACGGCCGTGTGCCCTATTTTGAATGTCCACACGGCCTGAGACACGGGCGTGTGTCCCCTGCCCTAAGGAAAAATTTTGAAATTTCGCGAAAAATTCTCTGAGTACCCGGTTTAGTCCCAACTTGATTCTAATGCATGTTTTGAGTCTCGAGGGATCATAAAAGGGACTTTATGACTAATTCCTGATATGAATGTTAAATAATCTAAAATGTACGTATTTAATTTGTATCTTCTGGTAATGCTTTGTAACCCTATTCCAGTGACGGATACGGGTTAAGGGTGTTACAATCAAGCCCGTTTGAACCTTAGAATATATAGGATACAAATGACATGTCATTAGGGTTAAAATATTTTGGAAGCTAGTCTCGAACATCCTACCAGTGGTTGAGTTCTGGCATGTGTTGCGGATACTTGACAGCTTGTTTTAGCAGCACCGTATAGCTACATTCCGACTGACAGCTTGTGTGAGCAGACCCACTTATGGCTCGAGAGAGAGCATCTATGTAACGGAAAATGAAAGAAATGGTTTCGACCTTATGATAGCACACAGTGGGTGAGATTCCCAATCAGTAATGTCATGAAAGTATGGAAAGGTATGAGTTGTTGATGATTAAAGCATGTATCGCCATGTTCATGAAAAGTATGAATGCTTATATGTTATATTCATGAAAGCTATTTAATCATGTGGTGATTTTGCTAAGTTATGTGTTTAATCACTAACTTGAGTTGTTGTTGATGCTTAGGCTTGTGCCAAGCTATGTTGGATTAATTCATAAATTATTTTTAAGCTTATGCATTGAAATGGTAAGCATTGTTTATAATTTACAAACTTACTAAGCACTATATGCTTACTTTGTGTTGTTTTCCATGTTTTTTGATAATCGGAAGCTCGTTCGGGTTGGAAGCTTGTCGAAGATCCATCACACTATCCATCGACTATATCGGTAGATTTTTATAATTTTGAGTCATGGTTATGATGGCATGTATAGGTGTTTTGTGTTCGATGAAATAGCCTTTATATTTGGCTTGTAAATATGGTATTTTGGTTGATGAATTGGTTGTTATGTTGGCATGTATATGTGGTTTTATAATTGTTGACATTTTGGCATTTTGGTGCTTAAATGGTGGATGTTGAAATGGTAAATTAAATGCATGCTATGAATGGTTCTTTTAATATGCTTGAATGTGGTCATTGTGGTATGGTTTGGTATGGAAATACTTTTAATATGCTTGAATGTGGTCATTGTGGTATGGTTTGGTATGGAAATAGATAGTAATTGATGAGTAGATAAATAACTAATTTGGTATGTGTGGATGTAGTTAACATATGGTCAATTTTGCTAAATTTTAGTGATGATAGGTGGTGAATGGCCAAATTGGTATATTTGAGTGTGGTTTTGGCATGTGAACATTGTAGTAAGTTTTGGCATAGATTTAGTTACAAAGGTTAGTTGATTTATGGTCAAACTATGCAAACGTATAAGCATGTTTGGTTGAGGTGATTGAGGTGCGTTTTAGGCATATTGGTTACATGATTAAATACCATAATGATCTAGCTTGAATGTGAGTGGGTTTAGGTACGTTTTGGATGCTTGAAAATAGGTGCATATGGCTTGTTTAAGTGGTCATGCTTTAGGTGAGGGAAATGGCTTGAAAATGACCTAGTTTTTGTCCACACGAGCGTGTGTCATAGCTGTGTGTGACACACGACCATGCGACACGGCCGTGTGTCCCCTGTAGGTTTCGAAGGGTTGTAAGTCATGTAGTTGCATGGCCTAGCACACGGCCTGGCAACGGGCGTGTGAGGTCATTTCGAGAGTTACACAGCCTGGCACACGAGCGTGTGGCTTGGCCATGTGACCAAAGTCAAAGAGTTACACAGGAACGAACACGGGTGGGACATGGCCGTGTGTCCCTACTTTGAATGTCCACATGGCCTGACACATGGGCGTTTGTCTCAACTATGTGAGTTAGATGGCCTGGCTACACGACCGTGTGACCCCGCAGTATGAAACTTTTCAACTTTTTCCCGAAAATTCTATATGTTTCTGATTTAGTCTCGATTAATTTCTAAAGTGTTTTTAGGGCCTTGAGGGCTCGTATAAGGGACAAAATGTATGAGTTTGATTGATATTTCCATGTTTTATGATATATTTGAAAATTGAATGTTTTGAATTTAAAACTTTTGGTAATGCTCTGTAACTCTATTCCGGCGATAGATTCGAGTTTGGGGTGTTACACACCTACCAAATGAAGACACGGATCTTAGGGAGGGTTTTCAGTTTCCATATAGCTTTCCAAAAAAATATGTGGGGGTCAAAACCCACTTGCTTCAACATGAGCCAAAAGTACATTGATTTAGATTAAAGGAAGTCGTGCGGGTTGTGAGACCACACCACCCTATCCCTTTGGTCCTTATCACCAATCGAAAGGTTACATATTTGTTCTCCCAGGAAGTTTCCTAATATCGCATACACCCTATCTTTGTTCCTTCTTTTGTTTTCATCATTCCATAAGTCTTTAACTATTCTCTCGTGAGAAGCCAAAATACCTAGGTTCATCCCATTACCGTTCAAGCCTTCAAAACCCCAGTTGTCCAATTAGATATTGATGCTTGTGTCATTTCCAACCTGCCAACCAAAATCGTCTTTGAGAACCTTAATAGCTTTGGTAATACTAGACCAGTGAAGGATGGTTTGTCCACTATTTTTGGCTGGAAAATATTAGCCCAAGGAAATAGTTAGAGCTCAATACTTTATAGCAAAGAGTGTCTTTGACCGAAATGAGTCTCCACTCTTGTCTGCCAAGGAGAGCCAGGTTAAACAGGTGGAGGTTACGAAAACTAAGACCACCCATACCTTTAGGGTGGAAAACTTTCTCTCACAGAAACATAGCCCAAAACCTTTCACTCTTTTTGCTCGCCCACCAGATCCTTCAAATCTTTGATTGCATGTCATCGACCACACCCCGAGGAGCCAAAAAAATCGAGAAAGCATAAGTTCGAAAAGATTGAAGGACAAATTTTATAAAGATCTCTTTACTACCAAAAGAAAGAAGTCTCTTTGACCAGCTATTAACCCTACAAGAAAAATGATTAGTAATGTCATTAAAAGCCTTTGACTTTCTTTTACCAATAGGGAAAGGCAATCCAAGGTAGTTGTCCAGGTTATCCATTACTTTCATGCCAAGTAACTCACCAATAGAAAGACGTTGCACCCTAGGAGTTTTCTGATAAATAAAGCCATGGATTTTTCAAAATTTATTTTTTGACCAGAGAATAAAGCAAACTCGCTAATAATGTTCAAAAAAGCATCAACATCCCTTTTTTTGTTTTTAACAAAAAGAAGGGCATTATTGGCAAAGAATAAATGATTGATTTAAGGGCCGTTTTGGCTAGCCCGAATGCCCCTCAACACATTATTACTCTAAGCATGTAGGAGCATTCTCGAGATTGCCTCCATACAAAAAAAAAGAGATAAGGAGATAGGGGGTCAACTTTACGGAGACCCCTCTCGAGAACGATTGTAACAACCCGATTTTGGGCCTAGCAGGAATAGTAGTTTCGGGACCACAAATTCAACAAAGAAAAATTTATTTTTATTTTTATGATATTTTGTGAAGATTTCGTTCGAAAATTTTGACGTTTGGGCACTCAATTTAGTCAAAAAGGACTAAATTGTAAAAAGTACAAAAGTTGAGTTCTACATGTTAGAGGTGTCCAATTGTTATGAAACTTTAAATTGGAGGTCTTTATATGGTAATTAGACCATTGGTTAAGTTATGGACAAAAATAGACATGAGATAAGTGAAATAGGGAATTTTTAAGTTAGGGGCAATTTGGTAATTTAGTAATAAAAAGAATTAAAAAGGGAAAAAGATGGCAAAATGTGCTCATCTTCTCCCTGATGAACGAAAATAGCAAGGGGGAAGCCATAATTAGGGTTTTCAAGCTTCCAAGCTCCATAGTAAGTGATTCCATGCCCCGTTTTTAATGTTCTTTACGATTTTAGAGTCTAGGTAACTTAATTTAGCTTATTCTAGCAATAATTTAACCTAGGGTTTATATTTGGAAAAACACCCATAGGTGAAATGTGTTTATTTTGATGTTTTATGGCAGAATATGAAGCTTGAAATTATGTTAAACAACCTTTGCTAAGTGATTTTAAGTGAAAACAAGTAAAACGACATAATCAGTAAAAATACCTACTGTTCATAAGTAAGTGTTAGCGTGGGAATTTGATGTTTCCATAGAAGGGAAAAATGTTCAGCATGTCATAATACATAAGAATAAGGGATGAAGTTTAATTTACGAGCTTTGGGGCAAAAGTGTAAATATGCAAAAATTTAGGGGCAAAATTATAATTTTTCTAAATTTTGAGTCAAGGACTGTTTTGATAAATGTGAGTATTAAATAAGTCAAATGTGTTATTATAAATCAAGAAAGAAGTGGAATTGACCTTGATTGGAGAAAAGAAAAGATTAAAGACTAAAGACTAAATTGCTAAATTTTTATATTGTTGCACCAAAGTAAGTTATGTGTAAATAATAGCAATATATTTTTATAAATTGTGAATTATATTTGATAGGCGAATTATTATTATTGAATGTGGAAGGAAAATTGTTCATGAATTCTTCAAGTGATAAAGTGTTTAAAATAAAGTGTTAAGTGTAAATTCCCGATTGAACTTAGGAATAGAAGTGGATACAAGTGACATGTCACTAGAGACCAGTGTTACAGTGAGTCCTGGGTTCTGGGTGATCTAGCATGTGTTGCAGACACCTGACAACTTGTGTGAGCAGGCCCGTGGACACTTCCAGTGTTATTGATCAGTGGTAGCTACGGCTACATATCAGTGGTAGCTTCGGCTACATTTCAGTGGTAGCTACGGCTACATATCAGTGGTAGCTTCGGCTACATTTCAGTGGTAGCTACGGCTACGTATCAGTGGTAGCTTCGGCTACATATCAGTGTGGCACTTATGTGCTAATTCTCTACGTATCTGTGTATATTCTGAGTGTTCAATGGGAAATTGACTAAGTGAAAATATATGAGATTATGTAACGAATAAGTGTAACTGAATGATGAATATATGTGTGGAATTGAATTGAATAGTGATCAAAAGTGAAAAAGTGAAATTATGAAATAGTAGAATTAGCAGCAAAATAGTTTTGGATAGAAACAATTGCATCATTTCGAAAAATCACCAAAAATGGTGAAAATCGAATTAGAGAGTGAATAAGATATGAAATGAAAGGTTAATGAGTCTATTTTTACATAAAAGAAATAGAGCAAGCAAAAGAGTTATATATTTTGAGATATTTTAAGTTTAGTGAAATAGGGTCAGAATGAATTTGGAATCCCCTGTTCTAAATTTAGAAAATTGTTAAAAATTGTACAAAAATAATTACGGGCTAAAATTGATATGTTTAGAACCCTGAATGAGTCTATTTTCAATTGAAATAAGTGTAAGTACCATCTGAATTCTGTACAGTGAGATAATTAATTTTTAGTGAAGAGAGGTCAGAACTGTTGAGCAGTGAAATAGGGGAACTTTAAAGAATAAACTGCACTTATTGGCTAAGCCAAAAACTCTGAAAATTTTATGGTAAGAAGATATGTGAATATAGTTTTAGGAAAAATTATTGGATCTTAATTTGGAGTTTTGTAGCTCCGGATGAAAATAATTTAGTGACTCTGACTCGGATAGACAGCTTTGAATATACATGTGAGTGAATAGTAAAATTATAGAAAATGTTATTTATAAGAGTGTTATGTACATTAAGGATGTGGAATGGAGAGGAGGAGGAGGAAATATAAAATATATGAATCATTTGTATATAAATTGGTCATATGCCCGATTATATTTGATAAATGTTGAATTAGAAATGACATAATGTTTCATTTCAATTAGTTATTATGAATTGAATTGTAAATTCATATGGCTGAAACCAAACAATTATTTGTTAGTATTATGCATGACATAATGTATTATTCTATATACATATTCATGGTTGAATTATGATTGTTGAGAAAGATAGATAAATTGGAATGAAAGTTCAAACTGAGTAGAACGCAGGGTTGAGTACTTTCGTTCAGTGATAAAGACGAATTGACGAAAAATACCATGGGTGGACCATGGCAATAAGTGATATGTGATTCCGTGTAAGACCATAGCTGGGCTATGGTATCGGTATATGTTATGTGATTACGTGTAAGACCATAGTTGGACTATGGCATCGAGAAAATAAGTACTCAATTCCGTAAGATATTCACTAATTTGACAAAGTTTGTAAGTGTTACATGGACTCATATTCAAGTGATAGATTTATTGTGATTGTTGAAGTTGAATTCAATTAAGTGATTTCACCAATTGGATATTGTATATGGCAAGATGTGTTAGTGAATTACATATTTATGAAATGATATATAAAGTTCAGTAAATGATACATGAAATTAATATGAAAAGATTTATGATTGTTATTAGTATTGTTTCTGACATAATGTGGATTCTTCGATGTTGAAATGACTTAACAGATTTATTGAGCAAATGAATGAGTATGAGACTCATACGAGTTAGTATAGATATGTACATGTGTCTTATAAGCTTTGAAATGATAAGACTTGTGAATTGTGAATTAATTTGTGTGAAAGTATATGGGATAAATTAACGAATCTTTACGAGATATTGAATATTTAATATATTACAATGGTAGTAGTTATAAGGCTTGGATCGAATGAGTATATATTGGGCCTCGTAAGCCCTAATTAGCGATTCAAAGAAAATAATTTGAAAGTTTTAATCTGTATGAAATTTTATAAATCGGTTTAATACGTTTATAAGTGTATATGTTCTGGTAACGCCTCGTACCCTATTCCGGTATCGAATACGAGTAAGGGGTGTTACAATGTGACATCGCTAGATTCGGCCATAACTTTTAGGTCGGGTTTGGGGTGTTACAACGATAACCTCCAAGAGCATAAAATTACATCAATAAGGTGTCCAGTCGCTCCATACAGAGCACGAATAAGTATGGAGAGAGAGGATCACCTTGCCTTATTCTGTGCGACGATCTAAAAGCCTTAGTTACTGTATCATTCCAAAGAACCTGTAAAGAAGATAAAGTCACGCAATTCATAATTATAGTTACCAAAGTTGATGGAAAGCCCAATTCCTTAAGTATGTCCTCTAAGAAATCCCATTTGACCCGGTCGTAGGCTTTCTCAAGATCGATCTTCAGAGCCATCCAAGCCTTTCTTCCCTTAAATTTTTTCATAGAGTGTAACACCTCCTGTGTAATCACAATATTATTCGAAATAAATCTGTCAGCAACAAAACTCGTTTGGTTCTATTTTGTGATCTCCACCATTAGCGGTCGCAGTCTATTCACAATTGTCTTCGTAATAATCTTATATAAAACATTACACAAACTTATTGTTCTAAATTATGTAATCTTTTCCAGATTCTGAACTTTAGGAAGTAAAAGGAGAAGAGTTTTGTTTAGATTCAGGTCTAGAGGTTGCCCTCCCAAAAATTTCAAATAAGAGAATACACCGTACTACCACGGCATCCCATTATGACTGAAAAAACTTCGCATGAAAGCCATCAACTCTTGGACCTTTCAGTGGTGCCATACTAAAAATTGCTCTTCGAATTTCCTTGTCAATAGGTGCTACTAGATGGCTCTCCTTCTTAACTATTATTAAGGATGAAAAACGATCGCGACAAGGAAAGACCCTCTAGATTCCACACTCTAAAGAGTAAGGCTCCTTAAAAACTCCCACCAAATGTTGTTTCAACAACTAATTATCGAAACACCACTCATCGATTCCAATTCCTATTTTTAGCCTCTCGATTTTATTCCTTTTCCACCTTGCTAGAGTGCCACTATGGAAGTACCTTGTGTTTTTGTCACCATTTGAAAGCCACATCATTCTCGACTTTTGAAACCATAACAATTTCTCATGTTTTAAGACATCTTGAACCTCCTGACGAACTTCAAATTCCTGAAATTGAAGCCCTAGTGATGGTCTTATCTCCAAAATCCTTTGAATTTGCTTCACCTCCGAAATCAACTTATGTTTACGCAAAAAATGTTACCATAGACGCATTTGTTCCAGCCTTAGACAACTTTCTGAAAATTATCCAAATTCTCAATCAACTCCATATTATTTTTCCAACACCCCTTAACAATATCATTAAACTCTGCATGCATCATCCAATGAGCTAAACAGCGAAACGACCGGTGGCTTCTCTCATATAACACACAAAGTGAGACTAAAATCAGCTTGTGATCAAATTTTAGGCGATGTAAGTGACGGACTACACAATTAGGAGCAAACGACTCCCAGTCCGAGTTACACACAACCCTGTCTAAGTGTTGTGATAAGTTACCTCTACTCCACGTAAATTGAGGTCTATAAAACCGTAGCTCGCGAAGTCCATTGTTGAAAATGAAATATTAGAACCATCGACATCTAATTTGTATGACATTTGCACCACTTATTCTGTCTGAACCCTCTAAGATCGAGTTGAAATCCCCAGCAATAACCTACGGTCCAATAACTGATTCTGCCATCAAGTCCAAAAAAACTCCAAGGATGTCGTCTCTTTGCCGATTGTGGACTAGCATACACAGTCATACATAAAAAACTAGTTGAATCTTACCTATTGCGAATTTTTATGTGGATCAATTGAGGATGCAACTCCAAAACATCAATCAAGACATTATCATTCAATATAACCTTCAGCCTCAATTCAAAAAGAGTTAGGAAATCCAATTCTTACAATAACTCCATTAGCCTTATCTCTTTCTTGTCTCAAAGAGACAGACAATGTTCGGGAAAAACTCTATTTCTATATTCATTCAAAAATTTGTAGAACCGGAGATGTCTGGCTCCCTAACAGTTCCAAAAAATAGTTTTGTATCCATATAATATAATAGAAATAAACCAATAAAAAATCTAAAAAAGCTGATACTAATCAGCAACTTACCTCATCTTCATCATCCATTGCATCCCACAACGAATAGAACCACATTCTCATCACACGAAGCTCCTGGTCCCTGCTCAATGACCTTGAACAATTCCTTCCATTGTCATCATTAGATCAACCATGGGTGTTATCTGCTTCTCCAGTGCTTTATCCGGCGGCTTCTTCTATTGGATATCGTCTTTGGTGGTGGTTTGCAAACCAAATTTTGACCATCAACACCATTTTAACTATGGAAAAAAACACAGTTTTCCTTGTCTATTTTTATACCCAATTTTTCCTTCTCCAGTACCTATACAACCTTGTGCCTTTTTTTTTGTCTAAATTTGCTTTGACTGTTCCTTCTTGGAAGTTAAAAACCCCCCACCTTGATAGGATCTTTTTAATAGGATCTTTTTGGCCCATTTGGGACCCATCATCAAATTGGACTTGTCCAACACTAGAAGATTCCCCCAAACGTCTATTTGTAGGCCTTAATAAAGTAACACCAAGTTTGGATCCATTACCTATTACCACCTAAGCCTTTGACTTTTTGTACTATTTTCTTATGAAAATTATTATTTTTGGCATTTGATTGCCCTGCAGATACAGTCACCTTATTTGCCTTGACATGCGCACCATCATTGCCTTATTTTTCTCCTACAACCCTACCGCAATTATCTATAGTATCTCCTGTCTGATCCTCCTCAAGCGCCCTAAATCTTGAACGGCCGACAGTTGTTTCATAAGTCACAGTCTTTACTAACCCCATGCTCCATCCATTCCCCCTATGCCAACGTTCAATTAACATCCAAGGTCCAAAAGCTTTCTTCCCCAACCGCTTTTGAAGACCTTCCACTATATTGGTATGTACACCCAATTAGCTTGACTATCCAACAATGGCTCATTATTTGCCATGCACCAATCCGTATTATGTCCATAAAGTCCACACTTAAAGCAAAAATTCAGTAATGAACCGTATTCAACACGTTGAATACGTCCATTAATCTTGACTTTAGGCACTAACTGTTTCCTCAGGTCAACACTCACAGCCAAACAAGCAAATCTTTCCCTTCTCACACCATTAGCATGCTCATCAATTTTAGTAACCGTTCTAATATTTTGACCTATAGCCCGGACAAGACACTCCAAATAGTAACCTTTCGGTAATCCAAGTAGTCTTATCCAAACAACTTGAGCATCCAATTCATCTCTCACTATAAAAAAGGATGGCGACCACGGGCAGACAGTTAAATATTGCCCAAAGATCACCCCAAGGACTCCTCCTGATAAGCACCTTGTTGTAATCCTCTTCATATTGGAAACGAACAAGGTAATAGTCATTCTCTAAGTCCATTACTTGAAATGGATTCTTAAGGCTCCACATTGACGACACCTTATTGAGTAAATTAAACCCAATCCTTCTACCCAGAAGTTTGACGATAATTGTTTTCACCATATTCCTCTCGATATATTTTTAGACTCGATCAGGAAAAGTAATAGATGGTACACCTTCTACTATCTCTGTGGTCTCGTCCCCCTCTTGAAGATGAAAATCCTCATCCATTTTATCAACTTGAAACGACCTCGATGAATTCCCCAACAATGTTGATTTGTACGAAGCCTTAGACTCACTCAAAGATTGGACCTTCCTACCATTCTCATCCACCATTGGATCATCCGTATCCAGTGATATTTTGGTCTCCTCCTTACCCTCTTCGTTGCCCGACCAATGCCACTATTGGAACCTACTATATTCACATCCCCCACAAAGGCCAACGTCAATAGCGTCTCGCTTATCCTTGTTCAAAGTGTTATTGTTTTCTTTTACAATAATTCAATCTTTAACCATATATGAAATACCATATGATTCTTGTTTTCCTATTAATTTCTTATGAAATTGAAGTTTTAATATTTGGGTTATTTTATTTTGTTAGCTTTTTGTCTTATATTTGTTTTATTTGTTTCGTTTTAAAATAACTTATGAGTTATTTAATTTATGGTCCTTTTATTATTTAAAATAAAAAAAATCTAATAAAAAGTGATATGTGGCACTACATAATTGGAACATGTGTCAACTTGTATCAGAAATTAACACAGTTAGTCAAAGGTGCTACAAATATAGATGGAATAAAAAGCTCAGATACCATATTAGACAAATAGAAAGTGTAAGTACCACATTGAAAGATTTGATAAAGTACAGAGGTGTTTCTGCCATTAACCCAAAAATCAATTAAGCCTCTCTAAGAAAAATGCACTGAGTTAAGCCCTCAAACGTTAAATATTAATCAAGGAAGCCCTTTTACCAACAATATTCGCCTTTGACCATTAAAATGTTAATGTGATCGTTAACAGCTGCTGAATATTAGAGGTCAACTATTTCTGTTAAAAAGTTTGCATATCTAGCTAATCTATTTTGTATAAATACATCAGATTGGTGTTCATTCAGATCAAGCAATAATGATTTCACATTTTTTCATAAGTATTCTTTCATGGTATCAGTCGCTAATTAGTTACCTGGGCTGCTTTCGTTGTTTTCGATGAATCCTGTTTCTCCAGTTGTGTCTACCAATCAGGTCACTTCGCCGACCTCTGCTCCTCAGCCATCCTCTTCTCCTGCCCTTGATAAAAGTCAGTTTTGTCGAGTGGTTCAATCATTTCCCAAACATGACACTATTAAACTTATCGACAAAACATTCGTTCAATGGCAACACCAGCTAACGCTTATTATCGAAGCCTATGGGCTTACCGATTATATACACGAGACGGTCTCTGCCCCATATAAGTTTGTTCACGATGCTGAAGGGAAGTCGATTCCTAATTCTACTTTTCTTTTGTTTCAACAACAAGACAAATTGCTTACTTCTTGGCTCTTATCCACGATCAGTGGAGAGTTTTTGTCCTCTTTTACAGGAACTGCTACGGCTCACGATGTCTGGAGTAAAGCATGCAGTCTTTTCGGCGCAACGTCCAGTGCCAAGATTTCTCAAACACGAGCTTCATTCGGTCAAGAAAGGTCATCAGTCTGTACAAGAATACCTGGGTCAAATCAAGAAAATTTGTGACTTACTTGATGCGTCTAGTTATCCTGTCTCGGCTGAAGAACATACAAATATCGTTCTTGCGGGTCTTTCGCAGGATTTTGACTTCGTCGTCACTGTAGCATCTTTTTCACCGGAACCCCTGGCATTAGATCAGCTTATGGAAATTTTGCTCGAATGTGAAAGGCGGCAACAACGATTTGTGACGAAGGTTCTTCTCCAAGCCAATCTGGTCCAACAGTCTCCCTCATTTGGTTTGGCGTTAAGGGTTTCTGTTAGTGCACCGTCTAGCTCAAGTGTCATCAATTCATTTGCTCTTAGAAATCATGGTTCGTTTCGTGGTCGTGGTCTAGGCCATCGTGGCCGACCTTAATGTCAGATTTACGGACGGATCAGGCACCTGGCTCAGCGATGCTACTATCACTTTGATCAATCTGTTGGTGGTCCCCTATCTCTACGTTCGGTACTTCATCGTTGGGTTTTGGCTCTCCTTCGACATTTTTCCCTGCATCATCGGCATTTGCTTCTCAACCTTGGCATTTGGGGAGAGGATCGGTGGTTGTCCCTAATTCTTTCTCCCCATTAAAATATCCATCTAATTTTGGGTCCTTTTTCACTGACCCGAATGTTCCTCCTAGGTCATCAAGTGGGCCGCGTATTTGTGGGCTGCCAACTCCTGGTCATACTGCTCATAGGCCTGTCCGTATAGGCTCAAGTGTTCCTACCGCTCACCTGTGTCTTGGTCCTCCAAAGCTTCATTAGTTAGGCCTGCTGCTGGATTAGAAGACCAAGGTGCATCTGGTTCAGACATATAGCCCAGAAACTATGATGAGCCTTTTATTCCTGTCCCGGTCAATTCCGTTGCACCCACCATGTGGTATCCTGATTTGGGCGCCACTAACCACGTCTGTCAAGAGGCGACCTCGTTATATAATTCCACCGGTTATTCAGGTAGTATTTCTCTCCGTATGGGTGATGGTACAAGTGCTAAAATTGAAAGTTTGGGTCATTGTTAAATTGCCACTACTCTAAAAATTCTCTATTTAAATAATGTTTTACATGTGCCTAAAATTCAGAAAAACTTGTTATTTGTCTCGCAATTTGCACAGAAAAATAATGTTTATTTCGAATTTCATTCGTTTCAACGTCTTGTTAAGGATTAAAGACTCAGGAAATATTATTACGGGGGCACACACATGAGGGCTATATCGATTCTCTCCGGGTCAAAATCAGTCTGTTCTGAATGCCAAGTCAACTGTTCTCACTACTGAACTATGGCATAGAAGACTTGGCCATCCTTCATCCACGGTTGTTAACTCTGTTTTAAAAGCTTGTAATATTTTTGTTCCAAGTAATAAAATTTCCCGCATATGTACAGCTTGTCAGCAGGGAAAATCTCACAAATTGCCTTTTTCACCTTCTACTAATGCTTATACTTGTCCATTTGAACTTGTTGTTTCGGACTTATGGGGTCCAGCTGCTATCAATTGTGGAAATGATTGGTACTACGTTGCTTTTATTGATGTTTTTAGTTGGTTCACTTGGATATTTCTTATTCAACGTAAATCACAAGCTCTTGATTGTTTCATTCAGTTTCGAATGATGGTTAAGACACAGCTTGGCCGAGAGATCAAACAGTTTCAAAGTGATTGAGGAGGGAAGTTCCCTTCATTCACGTCCTTCCTATCTCAACATGGCATCATACACTGTGTCACTTGTCCTTATACATCCGAACAGAATGGAATTGTCGAAAGGAAACATCGCCACATTATTGAAGTTGGCCTCATGTTGCTTGCACAAGCACATCTACCACTGAAATATTGGGGTTTTGCTTTTACGTGTGCAGTTCATTTAATCAATAGATTACCCACTCCTGTTTTGCACCATCAGTCCCTGTACTCGATTCTGTATGGCAACTTCCCGACATACAACCATCTTCAGGTATTTAGATGTTGTTGCTACCCATATCTCCGGCCATACAATCATCACAAACTTGAATTTCATTCTGAACCTTGTACGTTCTTAGGCTACAGTTCACAGCACAAAGGCTACCAGTGCCTTGCCTCTGATGGCCGAATATTTGTGTCCCGACATGTGGTGTTTGATGAGAGTAGGTTTTTTTTCCCGAGAAGAACCTGCCTATTTCTCCAACAACAAGTCATATCACTACTTATTTCCCTCTTGTTCAACCAAGGTGCTCCAAGTCCTCAAATGTTGCTCCTTCCCACAGTCCACGACCCTTATCTCCTTCTTTGTCGGCCCGTACTCTTGAATCTCCCCTTACAACTCATGACAATGACCACCAGAGTTCAGATGATGTCACCTCCTCTCCCACACCAGTATTCTCTGCTACGCTGGTTGATCATTCGCCTCTAGTGGAAAATACACAGCCTATGGTTACTAGATCGAAGGCTGGTATTTTTAAACCAAAAATACTCGTAGCTGAGTTGTGTGAACAAGAATCGCATACTATAGATGAGTATGATGTTCTCATTCGGAATCGCACTTGGAGCTTGGTTCCCCTACCACCAGGTCAGAAAGCGATTGGTTGCAAATGGTTATTTCGAATCAAACGACATCCCGATGGTACTGTGGCTCGTTGAAAGGGTCGATTGGTTGTAAAAAGAAGTTCCCAGATGCATGGGTGTAATTTTCATGAGACATTTAGTCCTGTTGTTAAACCTGCCACTATACGCACCATCCACTCCATTGCTATCACTAAAGGTTGGTCATTACAACAAGTCGATGTGAACAACGCTTTTCTAAATGGGGATCTCACTAAGGAGGTCTATATACAGCAGCCTCTCGAGTATGTTCAAACCAATTCCAGTGGTCAAACCCTTGTCTATCGCTTACACAAAGCTTTATATGGTATTCGACAAGCCCCACGAGCGTGGTTTGATAAGTTAAAAGGATTCCTTATTTCTAGTGGTTTTTTTCTCTCGAAATCTGATGCTTCATTATTCATTCAAATCACTGATGCTTTTCGCATGTATGTTCTGGTATATGTTGATGATATAATTATTATAGGAGATTCTTTTTTAGAGATTGACACGTTTGTTCATCGTCTTCACTCTGAATTTTCTCTCAAAGATTAGGGCCACTTCATTATTTTTTAGGTGTTGAAGTGTATCGGTCTTCTGCTGGGGAGCTCCACTTGTGTCAAAAGAAATACATTCTTGACCTTATTGATCCGTGTCGTATGATTCAAGCCAAAGGTGTTCCAACACCCATAGTCAGTTCCTCTTTTCTGTCTAAGATTGAGGGCACTCTGCTTGATGATCCTCGAGAGTATCGTAGTCTTCCAAGCGCATTACAGTATGTTATTCTAACTTGTCCTGACATAGCTTATGCTGTTAACTGCATCTGTCAGTTTATGCATGCTCCAACCGATGTCCACTTGGTTGCTCTAAAATGCATCTTGCGCTATCTCCGTGCCACTGTTGACTATGGCTTACATATACGATCGTCTGCTAGGTTGTCTCTGGTAGGCTATGTAGATGTGAATTGGGGGCTCGATTTTGATGATCGTCGTTCCACTACCGGGTACTATGTGTATTTTGGCGGCAATCCTGTCTCTTGGTGTTCCAAGAAGCAGCAAGTCGTGTCTCAATCCACGGCTAAAGCTGAATATCGTGGGTTAGCTGCTGCAGCTGATGATGTTACATGGTTAGAATCTTTGTTGAAAGAACTTTGGTGTGAGTCTGTTGATACACCGACCATTTGGTGTGATAACTCTAGTGCAGTTGTGGCAAATCCTGTTCTACATTCAAAATTCAAACATGTTGAGCTTGACCTGTTCTTTGTTCGAGAAAAGGTCGCAAATGGTTCCCTTGTAGTTGGCGAGGTCCCTACCTGCAATCAAGTCGCCGATGTTCTTACTAAGCCATTGTCTGCCTCTAAATTTTTTCGCCTTCGACACCTTCTTCGAGTTTCGGAATTTGGGTAGTTAGGTGAATATTAGAGGTTGTAAAGCTGTTAGTTTGTTACAACTATTTCTGTTAAACAGTTTGCATATCTAGCTGATCTATTTGTGTATAAATATATCACCTTGGTGTTCATTCAGGTCAAGCAATAATAAAAAATTCAAAAAATAAAAATATTTTAAATTATTTAAAAATTATAATTCTAGAATGAAGTTGGACAAACAGTTGTCTAAGATCATTTGAACCTGGACAATCATTTGTCTAGGTTAATTTTGAATGTAATTTTTTAAATTTTAAAAAATTAAAAATTTGCAAAATATTATAAAAATATTAAATAAAATTTAAAAAAATCAAAAGAAATAAAAGTTATTTAAAAATTAAGTCTAGAATGAATCTAAACACATAATTGTCTAGATTTATTTAGATTTGGACAAACATATGTTGAAATTCAATCTGGTTAATTTTTTAAAATTATTAAAATTTTGATAATTTTTACAGTATTGATTGATGCAGGATATTTGATTATATATATATATATATATATATATATATATATATATATATATATATATATATATATATATATATTTGTTAAAGAATATAAAAAACTAAACGAATACTTGTTAAAGAAAAACTAGAATATATATTTACATATATAATTTAACTGAATTGACTCGGTTGAGTCGGTTTAATTTGACTTTTGGTCACTTTTAGTTTTACGAAAATGTCAAGTTCTTTGTTTAGCATTATAAAAGAAAAAGAAGAATTATTAAATTTGTGGGGTTTCATTTAAACAGTAGACAAAATAAGAAATATTATTTTGCAAATATAATTGTTTTATATTCTTTAACTAAATTAAATAATTTAAAAACTATTAACTTTTTATTAATTTAAAAGATTATCCAGAATAAATCTCAACATATTGTTGTTACGTTCACATTCATCCAAATTTTAGTAATACTTTACAAATTTCTATTTTTTTCAAAAAATAATTTTTTATATCTTAAAAATTACATCAAGTATGCCTTAAAATTTTTAAATAATTTAAAATAAGTTTTTATTTTAAAAAATTTATTTATTTATTTATTTTTACTGATATGTACCGCCATGCTAACAAAAAAACAGTTGACTCAACAACTATTAACCATTACCTTAGCTTTTAAACGATTAAAGACGAAAATCGGTGGTTAAAAATTTTAATTAATTAATTTATAACATTTAAAAGATTAATTGAGTGAGTTTTTCTCAAATGAGCTTAATTAATTCTTTTGGTCAAATTTCAGGGTTATCAACCTTTAAGCTTTCCATAACTCATTTTACTAATTTATTATTAGTTAGTCAACTCAAACTGGAAAATACTGGTAAAAGTAATAATTTTATATTAATATGCATGAAAAGTAAATTGAAGAAAACGTTTTGGAGTATGGACTTCACTTCAAATTTCAACTAAATAATTTTAGTTTAGGGGTTTGGATGGGTAGTACAATGTGGTACGGTTATTTTTTGATTATTGTCATAATTATTTTTATACTAATCTATCCAAACCCACCCTAAAAATAATTCATCTCTTCACCAACTAAACCTGTAAATGCTCTGATTTGTTATTAAACAAGATTGCTTATTCTTATTTTGGAGAAATTTTTCATCAGTGGCTTTCAAAATTCAATGCCCCTTTATCCACTCTATTCAATATACTAATGCTGGGAGAATATGTTGAAATCATTTTAAATATCCAATCATAAAAATGAAAAGATTTAGGGATGATGTCATATTTGACACACCTACTTTTATATAATATTTAATGTGATAATTGAACTAGCAATTAATATATTATTATGGCATCTAGAATTAACATTGTCAGTGTATTTTAAATCAGTTAATAAATAATTGACATATGAAAATGTGCTCAAATCATCAAGTCTACATGAATAAAATTACATTATTTGAAAAACTAAATAAAACAAATACCTAAACCAAACTTATATAACCAAAAACGTCATATTCTCCATTAAAATAAATATTAAAACCATCTTCTCCAAAAATTTCCTATTTAGAATCAAATTCTCTCCACATAAAATTCTAATTGCAAAATTTTGATCTTGATTTTCTCTTTTGGCTTAAGATGATAAACCCAAAATTTTTTAGAAGCAAATTTTAAAAATCGATAAAAAAAAATAAAGTTATTTAGTGACTGACTTACCTAAACAATTTTGTTACAATTGTATTGCATAAAATCAAGTTGTTGTTTATAGAAAATCAAGTTACACAAATTTGTGCAGCATAAAAGCAAGTTATTTAAGGGCTACGCATCTAAAACTGTGTAGCTTGATATTCATCTTAAGCTAAGAAGAAGGTGAAAATTTTGGATAAAATCAACATCAAATTTCTACAATTAGAGTTACATGTAGAAGATATTGATTTCAAACGGGAAATTATTGAGAGACCATGATTTTTTGTTTATGTAAATTTAGTCTTTACATTTCTTTTATTAACCATAAGTGATTTAGGTTTTGGTATTAGTTTTAATTTATTTTATTTTGTTATTTTATTTTTTTACAAATGTTATATTATTCACGTGAACTTGATAATTTTAAAAAAATAATTACGTGTCAAATTTTCATGGATTAGTTTAGCATTCACTAACCTATTAACTCTAGGTATAATAATAATTATACATAGATTAATAATTCAAGTAAACATCTTCAAAATGCAAGTACCACGTTAAATATTTTATAAAAATATAGATACCAAATATAATATTATCCTAATAAAAAAATTACTTGATATCCATTAATTAAAGTAACCAAGCGAAATAATTTGTATTATTTTTTTCGCCGTTTAATACATTTTCATGCAGAAATTAAAGGATTGCAGTTACAAATATATGTATTAGTTAATTTAGGTAGAGTTTGGAAAAAACCTAATAATTGAATTTGGTAATTGCATGTAATTTATAGGGGATGATGAGAATTTGGGTAATTACATGAGTAATTACACCCAAATTCAATTGCCATATGACTTTCCAAACAGTCATACATTATTTAACTTTTAAAAAAATTTATACAAGTTTATGTTATAAAAAGTATCTTATAAGCATGAACATGTACGAGAATTTGATATGGTTACAACCAAAAATTTTGGTTTGACAATTTAACGAAGAAAATATTTTGACTTTTTTATGTGTTGTTATATTGACTATACTATGATCCATTTATGGAAATCAATCTTTGGCTTTTGAAGATTTAACTGGATTCAAGAGAATCATTTATGTCCTTGGAATGTGGAGATTTGATTGAGATAGTATTGTTGGTTTTGGAAAGCATATCTTCGATTGATTGTGCTTTGATTATTAATGACGTATGTGGTGTGCCTCGCATTTATCGGACACATTGCAGGCACCATAAACAAGAATCGACAAGCAACTGAAGAAGGGCCAAAACAAGCCCGATGTCAGCACGAGGAGCGTCGGCTCATCGGGACGACATGATGGACGACGTCGTGACAAGGCGAATGGGACGTTACGACGTCACGATGTGTTCTCCTATTTGGCAGCCACGTTTTAGACTTCAAGCAGAACTGTTTCTCCCAATTAGACTTTAATTATTCCGGGGATATTTTAGTATGATTGGAACTCTAATCTAAGTCTTTTTAAAGGGGTCATTGTATCCTTACTAGATATGCCAATTAGAAAAGGGCTTTTCTTTGACGGCAACAAGATATAGTCACATATGAGTTTTGGTGAGAATTTCATGGTAATTATAGAGAGAATTTTATTCCCGAGTTAAGATTCTATTTTCAGGGTTTTGGGTAATGTACGTTTAGTACATTTAGATTTATTTTCTCCATATTGTACTCTTATTTGTTTACACATTTAGTGAAAAGTCGATACCTCCTCTACCTGTGGTTTTTCCCGCTTTCAGGGTTTTCTACGTAAAATATTTGTGTTTGTTCTTCTCGACTTTTACTACTTCATTGCATATGCAGGTCAATCCCTAAAAAATTGGTATCAAAGCTACAATTTAGTTTCCGCAGATAAACTTGTTCGATGACACAATAATGATTTTGTGTATGTTTAATACATTTAGGTTTATTTTCCCCATATTGTACCCTTATTTGTTTACTCATTTAGTGAGAAGTCGATTCCTCATCTACCCGTGGTTTTCCCTCTTTGAGGGTTTTCTACGTAAAATATTTGTGTTTGTTCTTCTCCGCTTTTACTACTTTGTTGCATATGGGGGTCGATCCCCAACAAATTGGTATCAAAGCTACGATTCAACTTCCACAGATCAACTTGTTCAATGACACAACAATAATTTTGGATATCGAGAAGTTCGACGGATCACAAATTTCAATTTTTGGCAATTTCTGATGATTACCGAGGTAGCTGATGTGGCACAATGGTGATGATTCGTTGCTCTCCACATAATCTGATTGAAGGTAGAGTCGTGTCAGATGTCAGGCGTGTGCCTGATTTAGAGAAGAATCTCATCCCCTTTTGGTTTTAAGGACTCTAATGGTTCGTAGAGTGTTTGAGGTAAGGTTGGTCGCAGAAGGTTATAGTCAAGTGGAGAGAGTTGATGCTTTTTCTTCTGCTTGGGTATTATTAGCCCTTGTTGCATTATACAACTTTTATTTGAAGACTAGGAGTTTTTCAATTTCCAAGTTCAAGCACGGTTTAGACCCAATAAAGAGTTCCTCAGAACTCATCCATCTGATAACACTCCACATTGTGACCAAACCACTCAATATAGCAATCAAGTTGCACGGTGTGGTCAAACTACTCATCTACATTGTGTCCAAGCCACTCAATATCGTTGTGGTCAAGCCACTTGTCAGCGTTATGGACAAGCCACTTAATTTTGTAGTAAAACTACGAAGCCTTCCTCCATCATTCCAACCCTATGCATGTCATATGGCATATGAACAGTATTATCAGTAGGCACACCTATCATGCAAATCAAATCTAAGATCAACATAGTCGGGATGCTTAACATGCAAACTGAATATCAATTAATATAACAGTAGCATGATTAAAAAAATATAGATATCATGCATAATGCTATATGTGGAATTATGTGAAATATACATGTTGCTATGATTATGATATGTATGGCTAAATATGAGCCAATGTGGAGATTTGTGGGGTGTGTCTCACATTTATTAGACACGTTGCAAGCACCTTAGACAAGAATAGACGAGCAACCAAAGAAGGGTTAAAATAGGCCCGATGTCGAGATGAGGAGCGTCGGCTCGTCGAGACTACGCGATGGATGACGTCGTGACGAAGCGAATGGGACTTGCGATGTCACGATGTGTTCTCCTATTTGGCAGCCGCGTTTTAGACTTCAAGCAAGACTGTTTCATCCAATTAGACTCTAATTGCTCCAGGGATATTTTAATATGAGTAGGACTATAATCTAAGCCTATTTAAAGGGGCCATTGTATCCCTGTTAGAGATGCCAATAAAAAAAGGGCTTTTCTTTGAAGGGGACAAGATGTAATCGCATATGAGTTTTGGTGAGAGTTTCGTAGTAATTATGGAGAGAATTTTGTTCCCAAGTTAGGACTTTGTTTTCGGAATTTGGGTAATGTATGTTTAGTACATTTAGGTTTATTTTCTCCATATTGTACTATCGTTTGTTTACTTATTTAGTGAAAAGTTGATACTTCCTTTGCCCGTGGTTTTTCCCTCTTTGAGGGTTTTCTACGTAAAATATTTGTGTTCATTCTTCTTCACTTTTACTACTTTGTTGCATATACGGGTCAATCCCCAACATGATACAGATTCAAGTTTAGATGATGAAGAACTCGGTCAAGGACTAACAAATGATAATAACGAGTATATGTTAAATGTTAAAGAGGGAATAACCCAATAAGTATAGAACACTAGAGCAATCAGATAAAAATACACATGATGTTTATTTTTCTTTTATTTTATTAGTAATCATATTATCGACTACTTTCTTGGACTAACATATTACATATGATTTTTTTTTAATTTTTGTTACTCATTTAGAAAATTTTAATCGTACTAATAATTTTTTATAATAATTAATATTTTTAAAAATATAAATTATGTAATTGTAACTTGTAATTACAATTTGTACTATTAAAATGATGACATAGAAAGTTTCGATGTAATTATATTTTATCGACCAAATATGTTTAAAGAAATACAATTTTTTATAGTTAAAAGAGAGTATAATTATTAGGTATCCAAATAAATTTATATAGTATGGTAATGTAGTACAAGAGTATTTTACTAAAAAAGGCTCATTTCCAATATTATTTACGGAAATGGGCCACTTAAAACATTATTTACCAGAATGGGCCAAAAACACAAAATGCTTCCAAGTAGGCACGTTTTAAGGGAAAATTGCAGAAAAAAGCTCCCTTGAGGAAGCGCTTTTGCTGACATGGGCAAAAGCGTTTCCTCGAGGGAGCTTTTTTGCCTTTTTTTTCTAGGGTTTTTTGGAATATTTGTATGTTAGGGTTTAAGGTCTTTGGAAAATAAATTAGGGTTTAAGATTTTTAAAAAATAAATTAGGGTTTATTGTTTATTTTTTCAAAAACCATAAACATTAATTTATTTTTCCTAAAACCTTAAACCCTAACATACAAATATCCCAAAAAAAACCCTAGAAAAAACATGCCTACGTTGAAGTGTTTTGTATTTTTTACCCATTCTGGTAAATAATGTTTTAAGTGGCCCACTTCTATAAATAATGTTAGAAATGAGCCTATTTTAATAAAATACTCGTAATAGAATATATTTAGCATTTTGGCACATTAGAAAAGCACTCCAACATAGAGGTGATTATGGGTTGGGCTACCTGGCTCGGCCCGACAGCCAGCCCGAAAATGGGAGGGTTCGGGTAAAAATATAGGCCCGAAATATGGGTTTGGGCAAAAAATGAGGCCCGTTTAGAAAACGGGCCGGGCTTCAGGCAAAAATTTTTTGGCTCGGACCCAGCCTGGCCCGGCCCGAATTATATATTAAATATATTTTTTATTTTTAATCAAATATATATATTTTTTGTACATATTAAATATATATGGGCCGGGCCGGGCTCGGGCTTAGCAATTTTTTCTCGGGCCGGGTTTAGACATATTTTTAGGCCCATATTTCGGGCTGGATCGGGCTCGTCTCATTTCAAATTAGAACCCACTTCCAATATCTGTAATAATAAATAAATAAATAGGAGTGGACTCAAACTCCCCCATCCAAAGTCATTAATATTATTCTTTCATTAAATAATTTCAAGCTCTTTATTCAGCATCAATTTTCACATGGGACGGTAGTTTGTATTATTAAAACTTTTGCTACACTCTTTTAATGCCATCACTTTTAAGTAATACATGAATTTAAATCTCAATTATTGCATTCTTTAAATAATAATTTAGCTATTTTTATAAATAAATAAAAACCCCTAAGCATGGCTGAAGCATATTTGAATAATAATAATGTATATCAAAAGTATCCACATATGTAATAGTTGATTCATAATACAGTTAAAAAAAGGGTTTTTACAAAAATATTATAAAAAAATAAAAATTTACCAAAATATTATCCTTTTTTTATTTACCAAAATATTATTTTTTTTATTTACCAAATATACCAAAAAAAAAAAAGCAGGAAAAGCCTGCAAAAGGCTGCACATGACATTGGTCAGGCCAACGGCATTGGCGGCACCAAAGGTGCCAAAGCCATTGGCGGCACCAATGGTGCCAAAGCCATTGGCGGCGCCAATGCTTTAATAAGGGGGCCGTTCGGTGGTGGGGGAGAAGGAGAGGGAAAGAAAGAAATAAAGAAAGAAAGGAAGGAGAGGAAAGAAAGAAAAAGAAGGAAAGAAAAGGAAAGGAGAAGAGAAAAAAAAAAGAAAGAAAGAAGAAGAGGAAAAAAGAAAGAAAAAGAAAGGAGAAGAGAAAAAAAAAAGAAAAAGAAGAGGGAGGGAAAAAAAAAAAAAAAAAGGTAATTTTTATTAATTTAATTTTTTTGTAATATTTGTATGTTAAAAATTTATGTTATGTACATTATACGTATTTTAATATTTTATTTAGCATATATATTTTATGAATATATTTAGAATGAAAAAATTCATGTTATGTACATTGTATGTTGATTAGGGAATTTTTTTTATGAATTTTACTTAGGAAGTTGAAATTAGTTATTTTAGGAAAATAGCATTAAAAGTAAAATGATAAAGAAATATGTTTAAGAAAACATTAAATACGAAAAGAAAAAACGGAAATTCTATATTCACCGAAAATAATAAAATGCGAAAAAAATTGTATATGTAATAAATCTCAAACATAATGCATTGAAATAATGTAAAATGATAAAATTAAAAATGGCGATATTTTTTAAAATAATAAAATGCGGATAAAAAAAATGAACAAATGGCCGAAGTAAGAGTGTATTAGTAAATTTTTAAAAAAATTCAGAAATAATTAATACAAATAATTGAAACAAAATGTACTGAAATAATATAAAATAATAAAACACGAAAATAATATATTTTTATTCAAAGTAATAAAAATCGGGAAAATAATAATACGAGCAAAGGGCAGGGAAAAGGGGTTTTTTGGGGTTTTTACCAAAATATTACAAAAAAATAAAAAAATACCGAAATATTATAAAATTTTTTTTGATTTACCAAAAAATACGAACAAATGGCGGAAGTACGAGTGTAGTAATACTAACTTTTTTTAAAATTCAGAAATAATTAATACAAAATATTTCAAAGAAAATGTACTGAAATAATATAAAATAATAAAATACGAAAATAATATATTTTTATTGAAAGTAACAAAAATCGAGAAAATAATACGAGCAAAGGGCAGGGGTAAGGGTTATTTTCTTACACAAAATTAATTTAAATAACACACAAATTCAAACATTATGCACTGAAATAATGTAAAATTATAAAATTAGAAATTATGATATTTTTTAAAGGAATAAAATGCGGAGAAAAAAATACGAATAAATGGCTCGATTTTTTTACTAACTTTTTTTTCAACTTGTAGGCATCGCAATGGCTCGATTGATTGGAAACAATGAACACATATCTGATGCGGCTAATAATGCGGTATGATTTATTATTTGTTAATCACGAGTTCTATTTATTTAAAAAGGATATATGCAGTATATACAAATAAATTATGTTATCGTAATAATTTTTCTATAATTTAACACTATCAGGACTCGTTCCGAGTATTAAGGGGCCGTGTGAGTGTTGATCTTCTGTCATACGTGTTGATGTGCATGTATGAGGACTAACAAATTTTCGTATCTCCCACATCTGAGAACTTCTAATGAATGCAGCTCGTACCTGCCAATTGCAGCCTTCCGCTGCCTTCCAACACTCCCCAACATATATTGTCAGAGTAGACATAGAGACTTTATAATCCACCGATATCTTCATGCTGTACCGTTTAATGGCATATATGCACTCTTCTTTACACCTGAATCTCTGGCCTATGAATAACTCCTCATCATCAGATGTTACGGCCAGCCCGTGAGAATGAACTATTTTAGGGTACTCCGGAAACTCAGCTACATACGCTGCGTCAGGGTCTATGAGCGACATGTGTGGCCCAGGATTATTGTGTATCAAAATATGCCGCATTTGCTCCCCGACCGAAGAAGCGTTAATGCCTTCATCGTTGTTGACATCTTCATCGTCAATATCATCAGGTACATCGTCCACATCGGGATCACCGTCACTATCGACCTCTTCATCCCAATGATCGCCACCACATTCTTCTTCGCCAGCACCTTTTTCTTCACCACCAACCATATCAACATCGGGTGTAAAATTCAGGTCGATACCGATCCCACCCATAGTCGATTCACTATCAACGTATGATATTGGAGCCACCATCCACGGTTCTTCAGCTCCGTCTCCTTCATCAGATGCATTGACATCTTCATTTTGCTCTATACCGACTAACTCAGCAAATAAGTGAATCGGTGCATTCTTCTCACTCCCATTCCCATAGTAGAGATCGACCATTGTCTCCACGTCTTCGTCGTCTACAAGTTCCATTTCGACGAATTTGACCGGATTTGTCGAAACTGGAAACTTGTAGAAAATTTTTGATATCCTTCTCCCACAACGTCTAAGAATTTTTGCATTAATCCTTGCCTTCATTTCATCGAACGATACATTTCTATTAAATCTCATTGCTACTTGTTGCCGACATTCAAATACACATCCAACACTTGTTGTTAAGATGACTCCATCGAAATAAACGCATACAAGAAACTTAGCATCCATCTTCAATATTTAATCTATCAAAAAATAAACAAAATCTCATAAAAATTCTCAAACGGTAAATAAATTACTTAAAAAAAATTTAATGTTTCAATATGCAATTTTGTACATGAAAACAGTTTAACCACTAATCCTAATAACTAACACAATAATAATATTAATAATTTTATACTCAAAATAATACACACTAAAATTAATAATTAAGGTTTTACTAAAAATAATAACTAACTAACTAGAATAATAATACTAGTTTTTTACTAACTATTTTATTTTGGTAAATAAAAATAATAACTAACCATAATAATAATACTAGTTTTTTACTAACAATAATACTACTAAGTTACATCTTAATACATTAATAACATCTTAATACTAACAACAACAACAACAATAATAATAATAATAAATAATAATAATAAAAATACTAACTAAAACTATCAATTTGAGTTTTATTAATCTTAATAACTAAACTAAAACAAAAAATATTACAAAATATACAAAACAATAACAACAATATAATCAATTATTTTTAAAAAAATACCTTCTTTTTCTCTTCTTTTCTCTTCTTTTTCTCTTCTTTTCGCAGCACCTCTTCTTCTTCTTCTTCTTCTTCTTCTTTTTCTTCTGATTTTTCTCCCTTCAGCTAGACAGAGCTCGTGTTTATAATAGGAGTAGTGCCGCCAATGGCATTGGCCTGACCCAGTTTTTTTCAGTTTTTTGCAGGCTTTTGAAGGCTTTTGCAGGTTTTTTTTTATTTTTTTGGTATATTTTCGTAAATAAAAAAGTAATATTTTGGTAAATAAAAAAAGTGATAATATTTTGATAAATTTTTATTTTTTATAATATTTTTATAAAAAACCCGTTAAAAAAATAAAATTCCAGTTAATAAAGAAAATAAAAAGACATTTTTTAGTTAACAAAGAGCTGTCTTTATGGTCTTAATCCAACCGGCAAAACAAATTATATAAACCAATTATTTAACATCTTTAAAATTCTTTTGACAAATGTCACTCTCAAGTTTTACGCTACATTAGGGTTTATTTTATTACAATTTTGTAAAGTCCATCTACCGTCCGATTATTCCACCCTTTAGGATTTACTCACATTCATGTCATAAAATGGGTCATTTATAATATTACTATGATATTTCCTCATTTCAGCTATATCAAAAAAAAAAAAAAAAAGCCTGTAATAAGTAAGATATTATTATTAACTCGAAATTTGTGTTGTAAGATTTGATCCAAAAACCCACTTCCCTTGATTTCAGAAAACCTTTGGCAACCTATCAAAAACTGGAAATCCCAGTTTTACTCTCCTTTTTGATCGTCCAACTGCATTTGACTTCAATTTGTGTGGCGCCGCCCCAAGAGTTGGCGGCTTCTTCTTCTTCTTCTTTTTTTTTTTTTTTTTTTGAGTTGTATAATTGTTTTCTAAGTAATGAAGGTATAGCTTTTTTTGTTTGTTTATTTTGGCTTGATTTATGTAAAGATTGATGAGAGAAGTGAATTGGGGTTGTTGTTGGTAAAGGAGACAATGACTGGAGGGTCATTGGGGATTCGTTCTGGGAGTTATGGTTCTTTGGATAAACAGCTTCAAAACAGTGTTTTGTTGCCAATTCAAGTGCCTTTAGCAACAAGAAGTAAGCCTTCTAAAGTTTTCAAGGAAAAGGAGACATTGGTTCATTGGATCTGTAAGCTTGCTGGGCGTAAAAAGGTTGGAATGTTGCTCCTTTCTGTAATCTCTGCTGCTGTTTTTGTTTGGGTCGTGTATGTTGGCAAAGGTTGGTTCATTTCCCCCCCTTTATTTCTCTTCATTATTGGATTGTTGTTAGTGAATTTTAAAAATCAAGCTCTGATAGTTTGAATACATACTGTATTGACCTTGTGGTTGGACTTGGATTTTATTTGTCAAGTTTGGTTTAGCGTGTTTGAATTAAGAATTAGGCATCTAGATGTTTGCTCACTGAACTAAATTGAGCTGAGAATTTAGTGTCTGCCCACTTTTTGTTGAGGGATATGATGTTCAATTGAATGGCTTTTTCTTTCTTTCCAAACTTGGATGAATGTTAGATCTTACTTAAGGGCTCTTTTGAGTTTTGGACTTGTAGCTGCTAATTCAAAGGGATTATGGGGGTGTTTACAGGTGAATACCAGGATAGTGACAATGTTCGTAAGGTGAATGATAGCTTACCGATTAATAATTCCGGATTTCCCCTGATATATGAAGTGCAAAGTGTCAAAATAGACAATTGGACATCTTTAGTTGCCAGTGACAGTGTTGAAGGAACTGAAGTTAGAGTAATGCCTCCTCCTCCTCCTTCATATTTTTTCGGCTACACTCTTCCTCCGGGGCATCCATGCCACACTTTCAGTTTACCCCCTCCACCAGCAGACAAAAAAAGAACAGGACCACGTCGTAAGTTTTTGATTTAGTGTTTTGACATTGCTAGTTTCATGCCCTCTTATTGAGATTAGTTTTTTTGAGTTTTCTCGCTTGTTTATGATGATTCAGCTTGTCCTGTATGTTACCTTCCTGTGGAAGAAGCTATTGCTTTGATGCCTAAAGTCCCATCATTTTCTCCGATTCTTAAGAATTTAACATATATTTATGAGGAAAACTTAAAAAAAGACAAGGAATTTGGAGGTTCAGACTTTGGTGGGTATCCTACTTTGAAGCAACGGGATGATTCATATGACATAAGAGAGTCAATGAATGTGCGTTGTGGGTATGGTTTACTCTTTTTTTTCTTTTTTTTTTAGGGTTTAAAAGTGAATATAGTTTGGTATTCTTTTATCTTTTGAATCATATTGCTAGTTTGCTGATTTAGTACTTTTGATCCATGTGTATTGTACATTTCCAGATTTGTCAAAGGAAGCAAACCTGGCCATGGGACAGGATTCGACATCAATGATGATGATCTTCTCGAGATGGAGCAATGTCATGGAGTGGTTGTTGCATCAGCGATATTTGGTAACTGAAACTGTACTATATGTTATCTTATTGTTCAGTTTCTATGTCAGGGTCAAATGGATTTTTATTGAATAACCTGATTCGTTTTCAGGAGCTTTCGATATCATACAACAGCCAAAGAATATTAGCGAATATTCCAAGCAAACTATCTGCTTCTACATGTTTGTCGATGAAGAAACAGAGGCTGATTTGAAACTGAATGGTGGCTTGGATGCGAGCAAGAAGATCGGAGTATGGAGAATTGTTGTTGCCCATAATCTTCCTTACACTGATGGAAGGCGCAACGGAAAGGTAAATGTTCAAAATGCACACAATGTCATTCGAGTTTAGATCAGAATTAGAGAAACCGAGATTTTAGTAGATTACAATGAATATTATCCTCATTACTTGATTCCTTCCATGAGTATCAGACAAAGGAAATTGAGATAATGCATCAACTTGATACCTTTTGACTCGTGTTATGCTTGTAACAGATCCCAAAGCTTCTAACACACAGGCTATTTCCAAATGCTCGTTTTTCTTTATGGATTGATGGAAAACTCGAGCTCATTGTTGATCCTTATCAAATTCTTGAGAGGTACTTCAGAATTCTATCCAGGTTCTGTTGGAGTTACATTTTGTGATTACTCTCACAAATGCTGCGATGATCGAAGTTTGGGCCTGATGTTTGTTAATACTAACTGTTTTAAGTGTTCCTTACAGGTTCTTGTGGAGGAAAAATGCTACATTTGCAATCTCTAGGCATTATAAACGCTTTGATGTTTTTGATGAAGCCGAGGCAAATAAAGCTGCAGGCAAATACGATAATGCCTCCATCGATTTTCAGGTCAATTTTTATAAAAAGGAGGGTTTGACACCATATTCTGAAGCTAAACTTCCTATAACAAGTGGTACGGTGTGAGATACTTGCTCGTATTTATCGTGTTTGATTGTGTTTCATTTAGCTTTAATGAATGTTTGCTTTAATGACTGGCTCTACAGATGTTCCTGAAGGATGTGTAATAATAAGGGAACATGTTCCTATTAGCAACCTCTTTACTTGCCTTTGGTTCAATGAAGTCGACCTTTTTACTTCAAGAGACCAAATTAGTTTTTCGACAGCAAGGGATAAGATTGCGGCGAAGACAAATTGGACTTTGAATATGTTCTTGGACTGTGAAAGGCGTAACTTTGTCGTTCAGGTATTCATCTTTTCAGTAATATGGTTAAGTGATTTAATGCTGGAAATTTAACAAATGAATTCATTTTTGTTTTCTGAACTTCCAATTATAACCAAGGATAAGTGTCTATTGAACCAAAATTTATTTGTTTGTTGTTATCTTCTTGATGCATAATTACTGCCATAAATTGAATCCTTATTAAATATCCGAAATTTCGGGTGCTTGTTGACTCTCCAAACCTTCTAGTTTTTCCTAGTCTTACCTCACTATTGATAAGACCATGTTTTGGACTTGTTTCTATTCTTCTGCATACCGTGTTCAGATTTACTAGAACCCGGAATCTTTTCACCAAATTTCCAATTGAGCAAAATCTTCAAGCAAACCTACTTTTCTTATTGCATTATTTGTTACTTGCAGAAATACCATAAGGATGTTCTAGCGCATATGCCTCCACCGGCTGTTTACCCTCCACCTCAACCGCTACGTTCGGCCAACATACCACCTGGGAAATTCGCAGTTGAAACTTCAGGTGAAAATATTATTCTAAAAGCTCCATTCCGGGACGTCTTACCAAGACGTGGAAGAGATAGGAGGTCCGGATCTAGGCGTCAACGCAAAGTCAGCAAGGAAATTCTTTCGAGTTGAAGTGTTGTTGAGTCCAATTGCCCTACTTTTCGCCTCTTCGACTTTCAGAATGTTCATCTCAGATCTTCCAAGATGATGCAAACAGTGTTGTAAGTTTTGTTCCATAAAAACTACAGTCAGTCCAATTTCTTTCACCTTTTTGGCTGCTATCTAACTTTTGGCAATTGTCTATTTTGATCCATTTTTTGTTGTATATATACATATTAAACATAGTTTTATATATTATATAAAAATGGTCAGCCATTTTGCCGTTTCATTGTATTGGGACTAAAATTTAGCAAAAATCAATGAGAATTCACATAGGTATTCATCTCCCCCTTGTTCTAGTTTTCACTTTCTCTACCATTTTTGTATTTGGATTCTCTTTTGTATTTGTGTTGCATTCATATTATATATTTATGCCCTCTTCAGCTAGATTTTTTTATCCCGCCAAAATCTTTCGTGTACATGGATTGAGTCCGATATAACTTAGATTTAATGTGAATCAGATTAAGTTTAATGACTCATTTACTTTCCAAAAATAATATTTCATTTAAAAAAAACTTAAAATGCTAAATAAGTTTTTCATTGAAGACGGCATCTAATTGAGTCAATTGAATCATGAATTGTACCCAACTGAACTCATTGAATTCATTTTTTCTTTTATGTTTTTACCGAAATCTTTCATTTAGATGTGTCGGATTTCACTTAGATTCAATGCGAATCTATTTGAGTTTACTGACTCATTTACTGTTCAAAAATAATATCTCATTTTAAAAGTTGTTATTATTTTGATCTGATAAAAAATATTTTATTCAAGATTCATATAAATAGATTTAGTGAGTACCGAACCAACAAAAATAAAATTTATACATAGAACAAGTAATTAAAAAAAAAATGTTTTTTGAGATTAACGATTAAAACTATCAAAAGAAAATTTTTAAAGGTAACGTTTGAGAACTAGTGTTTCAAAATTTGGATTTGGATTTCAAAAATAGTGTAAATTGAGTAGTAAACAGTTTAAAAATATAACATTCATTATCATTTCTAAAATCCATGAATTTGTTAGAAGCTTGTTTAGTAATGAATTTGAAATCCTTAAAATGTCTTTGGATACAATAAATTCATATTTTTATACTTTTCTAATATATATTAGATTGAATCTCAACTAATTTGTCTACTTCATTCTTGCCGTAATAATTGAAACTCAAATTCAAATTTTCAATCGAAACAAAATAGAATTTAAGAAAAAAAACTAATATGATAAGAATCTAGCGAAAGACGAAATATCAAGGTATCATAGTCAAGAAATAATAGCTTCAATAATTTGATTACTCATAGCATAAAGGAATGAAAGAGAAACCCTAATTTAATTTTTTTTTTTTAAATTGTAAACTTGTGGTAATGCTTAAAAAATGTATTTGAAAAGAGTAGAGCTGTGTTTTAAGAATAATGTTTAGGAGAATTAAATTTCCACAAAAGTTGTTATTTGATTAAAGACTAGATGGAAAAAGTAAATGAACTTTCCTTATTGGTCATAAAAATGGATGATACTTAGTTTGTGCTTATAAGAGCCTTTTGGGTAATAGGACCAATTAGCATATATGAAAGTGAGGTAATCGTTTTGATAATCAAATATCCTCACAAACACCTACACCATGTTTGGTTGGGTGTATTGGCTATAATCGGTGGGCCCCACTTAATCCCCCTTTAATTCGTTGTTTGGTTCATGGTATTGCTATTACGGGTCTAATACATTACTGACCTAATTGGTGAAATCCACCGATTTCTAATCCCTCCCTTTTGCTCAGTTTAGGTGCTGCTTCAGTTTACCCTCCCTGTTTTACCCTCCCGATCGGCTTCCCCTTTGCGTCTTCTATTCCTTCCTTCTAGCTTCTGCCGATTTGCTCAGTTTCTGCCGATTTGCTCCCTCTGTTTCTTTTTTTTCTTTTCTGCCGATTTGCTCCCTCTGTTTCTCAGTTTCTGCCGATTTGCTCAGTTTCTGCCGATTTGCGTCTTCTGTTTCTTTTCTTTTTCTTTACAACATTACGCTTGGCCTTCTCAACCAGTCAACCTTTTCTTTTCTTTTCTCTCTGTCACTCTTTCGATTGCTCTCAGTTGGTGGGTTTCCAAGTTACTGCAACTGAAAGGTAAAGGTTTCTAACTCTCTTTTGCTCTCAAACTGCTTTAATGTTTCTAACTCTCTTTTTCTCTCTGTAATGAGTTTCATTGGCTGCCTTGTTAGTGTCTTTTGTTTTTTCTGCATGTAAGCAGATTCGAATCACTGCCTTGTTAGTGCATTGACTTCTTCATCGATTATTGCACTGTTCACTTAATCGGTTTCCCCTTTTCTCATTACAGGTTCTTCTTCATCGCACTCTGCCCCGATTTGCTCATTACAGGTTAGTTTTCCATAGGTATTTTGTTTGTATTGCATGTCCGATTGAAATGTTTAGTTTTCCCCGATTGCATGTTTCTATTGCTGTTTCTTAATATGGACGGGATTTGTATATTGAATCTTACTCTAGTTAAGGGCTAATTATGCATTTCATGTATACTCTTCTGCATAGGACAGCATTCCGTTCCGGAGAAACAATTTTCGGATTAGGCTTAAGAATTGATAACTGTTGTTTGTTGATAATGTGCCTTGGCTTATATAGATGGATTTATATATCCATTTGTAGTGTAATTAAGTGGAAATTATGTGTTTTGTGTTGTTGGTTAGGCTTAAGAAATGATAACTATTGTTTGTTGATAGTGTTGCTTGCTTTAATATGGATGGATGGGGCTATTGAATTGTAGTGTAATTAAGGGAAAATTCTGCATGTATGTCTTTATTCATCAGCATAGGACCGACAATCCTTTGAAAACAATAGTCGGATTAGGCTTAACAGATGATACTGTCATTTTTGATACCCTTATTTGCCTGAATATGGATGGATTTGTACATTGAATTGTACTGTAATAGGGCAAATTTTGGTGTTCATTTCGTTTTTACCTTGTGCATTCCACAGACAACCCGATTATCGGATTAGGCTTAAGAAATGATATTGATATTTTGTTTGTTGATATTCTTGCATTGATTTGTGATGAAATGTTATGAAATATATCTTCATCCTGCATATATTTACGTGCAACCAAATGACCTGTATCTTATGCAATGGGACCGTAGCTAAAATTATTCTACCGTGGGCAATGAACACTGCTAATATTATCTTTCAGCTCATTTCATTTGCTGCTGCAAAATCTGAGGTGTATTCTATGATTCCACCAACTTGGAGCTTAAACATAGTTTTTGAAAGATCTTATAGTGGATTTGGAACCTTATAAGTTTTTCATGAACCCGAAAGGATCTCATATACAAATTATTCGGACATGGTATGATTTAAATTTGCAATAAATCAGTCTAAAAAATTCAACTCGAAATTGACTTGAATTAGAAAAAATAATTAACCCAATTGGTTATAGTTGTGTTGAGAGAATTTTAAAACTGTGCTGTAACAGGCATATAGATTGGGATAAGAGTATGATTTCAAGAGCATGTGTTTTGAACATAAACCATAATACAAAGGAAAAAGTCAGCATTCCAATACACTACGAATTGTTTTGAATCCGCAAATCATGCATTCCAATTGTTTTCCATCATTTTTTCTTCTTCCTTTAATTTCATGAAGAATGGAATTTACTTTTTGAAACCTAATTAATTCAACAACTTGGAAATTAAAAATCAAAGATAATTCATTAACAAAATGATAATACAAGGTTATCAATACACTACGAATTCTAACTCTGATTGTCTAAAATAGAATAATAAAAATACTCTATGAATTTTATCCTTCTATATATATATATTTAAAATTCAAACAAAATTTTAACCTTGTGCATTGCCAGTGAATCAAATGGTGAATTTATACCAAATCCTCATTCTTTATTTTATTATTAAACCAAATCCTCATTCTTTATTTTATATGTTTTAAAATTAGAAAACCTTAATTAAACTAATCATAAATAAATAAACTAATCAATGTTCAAACTTTGAACATGCTTTATTGAACTAATCAATGTTAAAAATTTGAACATGCTTTAATAAACTAATCAATATATTTATACGAAATGAAATTTAATAAACTTCAATTTCACTATTAAACCAAATCCTCATTCTTTATTTTATTTGTTTTAAAATTGGGTCACCTTAATTAAACTAATCATCAATAAATAAATTAACCAATGTTCAAACTTTGAACATGCTTTATAATTTTAAATTATAATGAGTTTAGTTATAATCTAACAAATACCAACAATTAATTTTAGGTCAATTATACATATACCAACAATTAATTTTAGGTCAATTATACATGCTTTATAATTTCTTTATTGTTTGGGTGATTGATAAAGAAATGAAATTAAAGTTGCAACGATATCATTTAATAGATACTTTTTTGCTTCGTGTGTTCTAAATTTGTTTTGTTTATTTTTATTTGATAATGTGTAATTGCAACTTCAATTCTTTGATAGTGTGTTCTAATTTTAATATGTTGTAGTAATGGCTCGTTTGCCTTTAATTGCACAAAGTGTGAGGCATAAAAGAATTGGTATTGCATTGACAATATGGTTGGAAATCTGTAGAATTGTGATTTGGTTCTTATTTAGAATGGGTGCCAGCCTTAGCCTACAGACTTATAGATCAAGGATTAGGTCCTATACCTTAGATTTTTATGCAAAACGGGATTATGTGAAAAAGCTTATATATGCTAGTGACGAGACTTGTATTGAACAAGTTAGGATGAATAGAACTGCCTTTTTTAAACTATGTGAGATGTTAGAATCGATATGGGGATTGAAGTCGTCAAGAAACATGCTTGTTGATGAGCAAGTAGCAATGTTTTTACATATCATCTCCTATCACCTAAAAAATCGAGTTATCAAGCATCACTTTAGAAGGTCCGGGGAAACTGTTAGCATAGCATTTCATAGTGTTTTAAATGCTATCATACGCTTACAAGATGTGATATTTAAAAAGCCGGAGCCAATTACAGCCGATTCTTCTGACACAAGGTGGAAATGGTTTAAGGTATTGGACTGAGTTTTATATATAGCTTGTACAACATTTAGTTTATTTAGATTTAAATTAGTATTCTAACTCAAGGTTTTATATCATGTGATATAGAATTCCTTAGGTGCTCTTGATGGAACCCACATCAAGATTAGGGTTCCAACAGTTGATAAACCTGGATATCGAATGCGAAAAGTTGACATAGCAACAAATATGCTAGGTGTTTGTACACCTGAGATGCAATTTGTTTATGTTCTTCCTGGTTGGGAAGGTTCAGTTGCCGATGGACGGGTTCTTCGAGATGCCATTAGTAGAAGACATGGACTAAAAGTTCCTCATGGTAAAGTGGATAGTTAGAGGACTTTGATATTGTTCATTAAGATCAAACTTTTTGTGCTGAATTAATCATTTTAAAAAAAATTATTTTATAGGTTGTTATTATCTAGTTGATGCTGGATACACAAATTGTGAGGGATTTCTTGCACCTTTTAGAGGACAACGATATCATTTGAACGAGTGGCGTCAGGGTTATCAGCCAAGTTCTCCACAAGAGTTTTTTAATAGGAAACATGCCTCAGCACGTAATGTTATTGAAAGATGCTTTGGGTTATTAAAACTTAGATGGGGAATACTTAGGAGTCCATCGTTCTATCCTGTAAGGGTACACAATAGAATTATTATTGCATGTTGTTTGCTCCATAATTTTATTCGAACCCATATGAGTATTGATCCCATTGAAGCGGAGGTGGGAGAAGGATTACCTAGTAATGTGGTGGATGACGATGAACCGAATATCACAAATATTCATCCATCAGATGCTTGGGCTACTTGGAGGATGGAACTAGCCAACCAAATGTTCGATGAATGGCAAGCATCTAGAAATTAGTTTGTGAAACTTTTGTGAAACTTTTGTATTGATTTTTGTATTGTACTGAACTTGTTGAATTATAATTTAATTTCTTCTCATTCAGCATGTGTTATAATTTTAAATTTTTTATGGTATGGAGCTTTTGATTCATGATATTGAACTTAATTATAATTTTATAAAGTGTTCACCTTTTGATTCATGATATTAAAATAGTAATTAATATAATTTGTTTCTTTTTGTTCTTAAGATAATTATGTCAGGTGTTCCAGAATCAAATGCTTCTTCTCAAGCTTCTCGAGGAAGCAAAAGAAAATGGGTTCCAGAAGAAGATGCAGCATTGGTTTCCTGCATGGTGGACCTGCACAATGTTGGAACATTTAATGCTGATACCGGGTTCAAAGCCGGTTATTTAAACGAGTTGAAAAGAATGCTACAAAAGGTTTTATCAAATACAATGTTGAAGGCGAGACCTAATATTGAATCAAGGATTAGGTTACTAAAAACGGAGTGGTCAATCGTCTATGACATGCTTAATGGCCAAAACAATAGCGGTTTTGGTTGGGACGAGCATAGGCAGCTCGTTGTTGCTGAAGATGCAGTTTGGGACTCCTATTTAAAGGTAAGATTATTTCAAGTCTTTATTATCTTATTTTTACCAAACTTATAACTAATATGATTTCCTCATTTTTTTAGAGTCACAAAGAAGCCGCTCAATTCAGACATCGTACTTTCCTTTACTACGACCAGCTTACTACCATATACGCAAGAGATCGAGCAACTGGGAAAGATGCTCAAACAGCTGTTGATGTTCTTGAAGAAATAAATGCTGAGGGTGTACCTACTAAAGGTATGGATGAAGAAAGAAACTCATTCTATGACTGCAAAGCTGACATCTCTTTGGATGACATGGATGTTTCTGCTGCGGAGCCGCAACGAGATAGAGACCAAGGGGGTTCCTCATCTTCAAACAAGAGAAAGAAGAAATCTGATGCTCGTGATAATATGTCTTCTTCATTTGATGAGGCTGCCACTTTATTGGCCGAAAACATCAAGGCCGTTGGCGATCAAATTAGTAGGAGTATTGCCTCCGATGTGGTAGTTCAGCAGAAGTCAGAAGAATTCTAGATCATGCAAGAGAAAGCTTCAAATTTATATTCAACCTTATGGGAAATTGAAGGTTTAACCGACGATGAGCGGTATCAAGCTTTGAGTAAAATTCCAGATCATCCAACTCAAATGATCGTTTTCTTTAGTTTACCTTCTGTTGCGTGATTGGAATGGGTTAGAAGATTTCTTTCTAACCATTAAAAATCAATGTTCAAACTTTTTGATGTTGTAAAACTATATAACATATGGATTATGATGTAGAATTTCATTTTCATCTAACCTTTTCTTAATATAAGTTAATTATGTTTATGCAGAATATAATTCTCAAGTTATATTTTGATTTTAGTAAATTCATATAAGAACATTTTATTATTAAGAATTTTATGAAATTATATATCATTATTAAATTATATTTAATATTAATTATTTTAAATTGTATAAATTCATATAAGAAAATTTATTATCAAGAATTTTATGAAATTATATATTATTATTAAATTATATGTAATAATAATAATTTTAAATTATACAAATTCATATAAGAAAATTTATTAGTTATAATTATTTTAAATTTTATTAAATCATATATTTTAATTAAAATATATTTAATATTAATTATTTCAAATTATCTTTTATAGTATCATATATTATGATTTGAGTAAATTCATATAAGAATATTAATTATTAAGAATTTTATTAAATTATATATTTTAATTAAAATATATTTAATAATAATTATGTTAAATTATCTTTTATAGTATCATATATTATGATTTGAGTAAATTCATATAAGAATATTAATTATTAAGAATTTTATTAAATTATATATTTTAATTATAATATATTTAATAATAATTATGTTAATTTATATTTTATAGTATCATATATTATGATTTGAGTAAAATCATATAAGAATATTGATTATTAAGAATTTTATTAAATTATATATTTTAATTATAATATATTTAATAATAATTATGTTTAAATATGATTAAATTATTTATTATTGATATTAATAATCTTATTAAAATTTAAATAACAATAACAATAATCATTTACCCAAACAAATTTATGCTAAGGGTATTCTAGTCATTTTAGTTTTTTCCATTATGCTATTACACCTCTATTCTATTCAACCAAACACAAGAATATTATTACGCCTCTATTCCATTACATTCAACCAAACAATTGATTTGCTATTACGCCTCTATTCCATTACGCCTCTATTCCAATACAGCGAACCAAACGTGCTGCTAATGGTTGTACATGTTTTATTGTTCATGTGAGCATTATTGAACTCTTAACGTTTAGCGTGTAGTTGTTATTGTGTGCGTGTTATAGCTAAATTTCAAGCAACGGTCTTTGTGAAGAGTTGTAATGACTTTTCAAAGTCACAACCTCTCTTTATATGTAATTTTCTTTGTTGTTATATTTCTGTAACACCTAGAGTTGAATGTCATGTTCATAACTAGGGTTGGCCATAAGTTCTTGTGCATATAAGTGCTTACATAAGGTTATCTTGGTGTAAGAATTATATGTTTGGCTAGAATGCTTAGTCGTATATGGTGAGATGTTATTTCAAATAGTGAATGTTGGTGTTGATGTTTGATGGATGATAGTATAATAATGACATGCATTCAAATCGTTTAAGAATGAATAGATGAATTAAGGGTTAAGAATGTTTAGGACCTGTACAGCCCAAATTTACCTGGGGCCCAAATGCCAAACTCAAACAGCCCAATAACCCATTTGGCCCAAAACCCCAACACCCAACGTACCCAACCACCCTGGCCCAACTGACCAAACCCTAGCCCAAACCCATAATAGAAAGAAACAAAAAATTTCAAACCCTAGGCGCCGCACCTAGGGCCTTCTACCGCCGCACCTAGCATCTGCCGAAGTCAGCCACTTGCTCTGCCACCGCCGCACATCCCATCGCTATGCCCTCTTGCTCCATCAACGTCAATCACCTGCAAACAAACAGCAAAAGAAATAGACCATAAAAACCAGTAGCAGTGGGGGATTTTGTTTTTTTTTTAGTATAAAAACCGATTGAAAACCTTTGTAACAGAGGGGACTGACTTTGAATCTGTAAAAGGGGGATCTTTTTGTAATCTAAAAACAAGATTTGAAGAGAAGGAAATACAAACAAAAAAAGGTCGTCGATTGTTTTCATTTTTTTCGTTTTTTTCTATTTTCGAAACAAAAAAGGAAGAAAGGAGGCATTTTACCCTTTTTTGCCGACGTCGGAGCGATCAGGAGGACGAGGAGACGATTCGACGAAAAAAGGGGAGACTTTTGGTCTCCCCGTCGCCGCGCACGGCCGGTGCGGTGGCTTTTGGCCTGACCCTTGGCCGGATTTTGGGGAGAAGAAGGGGGAAAGAAAGAGCATTCTCGGATTTTTTCTGAAAAGAGGGGAAAGAATGAAATTTTTAAAAAAAATTTAGCTTAAATAGGCTTCCAAAACGACGTCGTTTTGGGCAGCCTTCTCAGGCACCAAAACGGTGCCGTTTTGACCTGACCCGTTGGCCGACCCGACTCGCTCCAGGGGGATCCGCGTGTTTTCAAGGGATGGGCTACTTACACTTTTAGCCCTTCCGCTTTTTATTGGTTTTATAATCAAGTTTTTTAGTTTTTTTTAAAATTTTTCCCTATGATTTTTTCGTTTTTCAATTTAGTCCCTACTGGAACTCTACGCTTTGCAAGAATGGGATTATTTCCCATTTGCCCCCTCCTAGTTTTCAGCGCGTTCAGTTGGGTCCTCTTTTATTTATTTGCGATTTAACCCCGAATTTCGTTTTAAATTTTTAATTTAGTCCTTTTGTTATTTTGTTTATTTTCTTAATAAATTCATATTATTACTATTATTATTATTATTGATCATCATTAGTTTTATTTTTCTTTTATTTATTCATAATTATTGGATAATATATATTAATTAGTTTTATATTATTTTTAGTTTTATTTTTATTTCATATATATATACATACATATGCATTATGCCTATACATATATATATTTTTATTATATAATATTTACACATACCTACATATATGTTTATATATATTTCATTTTCATAAATATACATATATATATACTTACATAAACTTTATATTTAATAACTTTAAAACATATATATATATATTCTTCATATTTTTATAATTTTATGTATATACATACATATATATTTCCCTTATGTGTACAAACATATTTCATATTTTATGATTTTTATCTATTTTCCTTTATTATTATTTATTATTATTAGTAGTAGTAGTAGTAGTAGTTTATTTTCCTTTTATTTATTAGTATTAATATATTAATTAGTTTTTTTTATTATTTTTAGCTTTATTATTTTATTTTACATATATATATTTTTCTTTGTACATATTTCTCTTATTATATTATTTTATTATTTATTATTTATGTCCTTTTATACTTTCAAAGTATTACTATTACTATATCTTATTTATATTTGTCTTATTATATATTGTTATAATTATTTATATATACATATATATATATATATATATATATATATATTTATTTTTTTCTTTTTTTCTTTTTTCCTTTTTTTTCTTTTTCTTTTTCTTTTTAAAACTTTAGATTATTCGTTATCCTACTATTAATGTTAATATTATTATTTACTTATTTATATCTTTTCTTTCATTTTAAACTTTGTTACATAAATATAAATACATAGATTTCTACTTTTATAATTTTATTTATTTTTGTAATGTTATTATTGCTTTATCTTATATTTATTTATGTGTTCATCATTATTTTTATGAAATGTTAGCCCTAGTTGTCTATTATTTCATGAATAATTGTTTTGTCATCTTTTATTTATTTATTTATCATTTTGTTGTGGTTATTCGTGTTATGTTTACATCGTCGTATTTATTATTGTTTTGTTACCCATATTAACATTGTGTTTCACGATTTTTAAATAAGCAAAATTTCGTGTTTAGATTTAAGAAAGTCGTACCCTAACTTACTGGGTTTCGATTTTCGCAATAAATCTAGATACACGAATCTTTTCAAACTTAAGTTTCAAACGATCTCGAGAATTAAGAAAAGATCATGTCCTAACTTACTGGGCATGATCCCTTTTTTAAAATCCAAGATAGCCAAATATTTCTTAAATAAGTAAATTTTTCGGCATGTATACTCGTATCGGGAATTCGATACGTTGTATCCTAATGCATTGGATATGACATGTCGTTTTCTCGAGATGATGTTTTTTTCCTAAAAAATAAGTAAGGCAATATTTTGCTTTTGGAAATTCGAGAAAACGTACCCTAATGTGCTGGGTTTCGATTTTTCTCGTTCGACCAAATAGCTAAATATCCTTTAAAAAATTTCAAAATAAGGCAATGTTTCGCGTTTGGAAATTCGAGAAAACGTGCCCTAATGTGCTGGGTTTCGATTTCTTATTGAACCAAATAGCCAAATATCCTCTTAAATTTTAATTCATGTCATTCGAGTTTTTTTTTAAGGATCGTACTTTAAATCTCTTTAAAGTTTTCAATTTTCGACATTAAGACATTAACTAATCAACTAGGTACCAATTTTTGGGTGTTACGAGGGTGCTAATCCTTTCTCGTACGTAATCGACTCCCGAACCTATTTTCTAAATTTCGTGGACCAAAATCGTTGTTTTAATAAAAATTAAATCGTTTATTAAAAACAACCACTTTTCAAGGTGATCCAATCACATCTTATCAAAAAGGATTGGTGGCGACTTCCTTTTTCGTTTTTGTTTTCAAAATCCAAGTCGACCCCATTTTCATCAAAAAAATGGTGTCAACAGGACCAATTTTTTTTTTGGCTAAAATGTATAGGATGAATTTCGAGACTTGCATAGGTAGTTGGAGTGTTCCATAAAGTTTTTAAGGGTTTTCTCGCAAGGTAAATAACTTAGAAAAGCTTAATTTTGGCTTTACCGCACTTAGTTATAAATACCTATAAGTGGGAAAGCTAGTAACCAATTTAGTGAAAAAAGGGAGTTGAGAATCAATACCCAAACTCCAAGTATTGATACATTATGTCCAAGTATTGATACTTGGCATGAGGGTATTAGTACTTATAAACGTTTAACCTAAATTAGGAAAACAAGAGACCTTGGTACAGATACCCAAGCTTGGGGTATTGATACCTTCTGGTAGGGGTGTTCAAACAGTCGATTCGGTTAATACCCGAATTGAATTACTATTAACTGAATTATCCAAAATGTAAAAATCGTTAACTGTTATTCAAACCGAAGTTTTTTTCAAATTCATTAATTGAACCGAGATATTTCAGTTAATTCGTTAACCAAAATTTATATGTTTTTGCCTTTTGGCTAAAATAAGTATAAAACATATAAAAAATGCATTGCTAATGTTCATTTTCTTTTATTTAATAGTTCAAAAAACTTTAAATGGAGGTGAAAATAACAAATAAGATATTAGAAACACTACATAAGTCTTGAAAACTATAAATATTTCGGTCAATTGGTTAATTTGGTTAATTACTCGGTTTTGAACCGAATTAACCAATAACTAAAATTCCAAAAAGTCATTAATCGACCTTTGACCAAACTAAATTCAGCCACCAACCGATTAGCCGAATTAGATTTGTTCGGTCAATTAATTCTATTTTAATCAAACTGTGAACACCCTTACCTTCTGGCTTAAGTGTGTTGATGCCATTCCAAAAAGCATTAATACCTCAGGCTTAAATTTGGAAGATAAGTTTTATTTGTTGGAATATACCCAAAGACCAATCATATGATGATTATAATAACATACTTTTTACCTAGTTTATTAATAAAGACATTGCTATTATTCTTTTCAGTCTTCATTTCTGTGTTAAAGAAGTTGTATAATGATAAAGTCCTAAGAATGATATGATCGTTCTTAAATATCTTTAGTCAAGTATTATTGTGAGTTTGGACAACAATAATGCATTGAGATTAATATGTGTTGATTGATGGCCAGTGTTGTTATAAATATGTGATATCAAGTCAACATATATGTTAGAGAACAATATACTAGATTAGCCTGCCATGAGAATGCTTCTTGGATTTTTATGTAATAGTCACGACATTTCTCATAGTTATAATTGTATGTATTATCCTTTGACTTGAGATCACCATTGTTCCAACACCGTGAGTTGTACACTTTAACACATTCAAACATCTTTCATAAATGGTTGTACTATAAAAATTGATATTGGGTATGCCACAATCTATGCAGCGGACTGTGAGTGATCAAGATAAGATTTGTCCCTCCTACATAATGGGAGCAATATCTTAGGCCTCTTAATCGAGTGAGATTAAAAATGTATGGTCATGTTCAAATGAGTTTATATGAGATACTAGACTTATTTATTTATTTTAGTCTACTTGGGAATCAAGAAACAAGAGATTAGACTATACAAGTGTGATTGTTTCATAACTTGTGTTCAATTTAGATATCAAGTACAAAGAGATATACTACATAATAATATTATCACGGAAGGTTATATCGAACCACGACTTCCTACAACTTGAGTAGCAATGATACATTTCTAGATGTCACTCATTATTTGTAACCTAGAACTGTTTTAATGTTATTGTCAACATTAGAGGATCCTATAGGGTCACACCCTTTGGTTAGGACGATCAAATGCAATTAAAGTTGGGATTATATTTAACATATCACAAGAATTAAATTGATTATATAAATATTTTAATAATTAATTTAATTTGAAAATGTTAAAATTGAACATGATATTTGTACATATTTGATGCGCATATACAGAGGATTTGATTAAAATAATGTGAAAATATGTTTCATATATTTTAATGTGATAAATCAACTATATTGAATTAATTAAATATAGCATTTAATAAAATTTGGTGAATAAGTATTAGATTTGAATTTGAAATAAACTAATATCTCCTTATGGAAAGGAACAGATCATGTTTTGGCAAAAATCTTAACTTTACTCTTACTGTTTAATTATCATTCAAAAGAGTTTTGAATAAAAGAAAAGTTGAATTCCAATTTTTGGGTTACCCAAAACATCACTTTAACTAGCAACAAAGTTTTATTTTTCTCTGAAAAGTTTGGAGGTTTTCTGGTCTGGTCGTTCTTTCTGGGTGGATCACATAAAGGTTGGGACTTTTTCGCTGCGGCTGAGGTTTGCAACATCACAGACGCTTCAACCCTGTACCAATGTTTTTTTTTCAAATTGTTTAAGGTATATTTTCAACCTTTCTCAATACAAATTTATTCCTCGTACATGGCTCAATGGAATGTGATCACCGAAATTATATTTTTGCTGCGCCACGAGGCATATCGGTGTTCTAATAGTATTTTGATAGTCAAGCTCAAATTTATCACCTAAGCATAGATTGCTCAATAACATTAGATTGGAAAGCTCTAATAAATGTATGATGCAATATTGTCCACCGATAAATAAAAAAAGTCACCACATATAGGTTGTAGCACTGTTTAATCGAGACTATTGTCGCTCCAGATTAGGAATGTTATTGTTGGAAAAATTGATTTAGAAAAAGTATTTTTAGGCACAGCAGAAGTTTAAAATTTTTTCTTTTAAAACCGAGCCATTATGTTATTAATAGCAATAAACCCTTAATCAAAATTGTACTTGTGCTTTGTACGAGGTGGTTAAGTCAATCTTGGCTTTCTACTGAATGGTCTTCTCTGCAATTCTCAAACCACGAGTGTAGACTCAAAGAAACATGTACCAATCGCATACAATGAAAGTTTTCTTAACTTTCAGTAGGAAAATTAATTATCTCTTTAATTGGTAACTATGAATTTTTTTTCCAGAAAATAGAATTTATTCTATAAAATAAATTTCCACTATGTTCTGACAGAGTAATAACACTTATGAAGTTTGTGTAAAGTTTAAAACATAGTTCCTATTTATAAATAATTAGCACAATAGTTCTATTCAAATAAAGTCCAATTAGATAATAATATTTTAATAAAAACTACAATATTCCAGTAGAGCTAGAACATAAGGGGTGAGAACACCCCTAGTAAAATACTATGGTTTGCCGCCGCTATCCAGTAACAAAGCTTATTTGGCTCTATTATGTATTGGATCTAATGATATGTTCTATCTAGATTTTTATCCAACCTAATATTTATTTTCTATTACCAAAATATTATTTAATTAATAAAATTATTTTCTCAATTAAATTATTTTCTCAATCCAATTCTAATTTCGTTAAAGTCATGACAACTTTACTGTATTAGAATTTATAAAGAAAACATATCTAATTGTCTTATTCAATAAATTCATGATGACTAATTAATTCAATTATGACTTTGAACTTCAATTATTTAATAACACTCAATTCAATGATAATTCGAAGAAATTAAATTAATTTATAAGTCATCTTTTTGTACTTAGCGAGAAAACACATTCTATGCGGATAATGATACATGATATTTCTTTTACTTCATAGTTTTCATTATTTTATAACATTAGTTCTACATGCAATTCGTTTCTGGTTATCTCGAGCTAGCAGAGGGACCGATTGAACATATATAATTAGGGATCAAGTGATTTGTAATTAAGTTTCGACTTTTCATCTATTAATTACAACATTATTTAATCATTAAGTCATTCCACTAAAATATCATGATTAAGCTCTCCCTTATTATATATCATTATGAAAGCTACTCAATAATTGTTCATCCAATGACTTTATAATAAGTGTTTTACCCTCATAGGATACCCTTAATCTCATTGGGATAAATCCATTCTCCCAATATGATCCTATTTTATCCCATGGTAATCATTACATATTCTTTATGAAAAAGCAATCACTAATAAATAATAATTAAATCATTTATCATGTAATGACGATGAGAGGATATCATTTATCCAAAGCACTTAACCACTAAACCAGATCAATTTACTTGACATAATTTAGCAATTCAAAACTAAGAAATTCAAGGCATTACAGGATACTATGCATACAGTGTTGTTTTGGAAAACCTGGAGTATTTTAGGACTGCACCTACAGAGTCTGTCTTTTGTAAACATTTGTATTGTAATAAGTCTAATGTAAATATTATTTTTAGATATTTTCCTCTGCTCTTTAATATGTGTTCTTTCATTAAAATAATGAGAAATGATTTTAAATAAAAAGGAGTGATTATTAACTGTTTTACTAAATTTGTTAAATGGTTTTGGTAACACCCGAGATCCAGACGCGGTGAGTCGAGTCGGGTTTAGGGTGTTACAATCAGTATTTACTATAACATCATATTTGACCAATAAATATTAAATAATAATATTTACGGACTCACTCGTCAAAATTGTGGTCCCTAAACTATTATTTCCAATACCATTGAAAAATCAATTTTTATAGTGTTAATGGTGGACGGTAGAGAAACTAAAGAGGTTGATGATATTTCTCATCTTTTTCAACTAGAGCTAATATTTATACCATGATTAAAATTAATTAATCTTAATTAACTTAATTATGGTTTAAGTATAATAATTTAACTTTTAATTAAACTAAATGGATATGTCATTATCATCCACTAACTATAAGAAAACAGTGGTTTAATTACCATTCTAGTCTTTTGGATAATTTTTATATAGGTTCCTAAATCTTTTCTTAATTAAAACTCAATATCAATTGCACTTTTACAATTTAGTCCCAAAGCTTTAATTAACTATTTTTCATCTAAATTATTTAATTGAACTTCAATATATTTGTAACACCCTATACCCGGCCAAGTCGCTGGACCCAAGCTATAGGATGCTACAACAATAAACCGAAACATTCACAAGTGATTTATTCAATAATACTCAATAATTAATAAATACAAGTTAATTCCATGTTAAGCATGCATTACAATCAAAACCGAGCCTTAACCGGGCTTACAAAAGCCTTCGAATAAGTTCAAAACTAAATCGGGACTTGTAACACTCATATCCCTTTTCTATCATTGAAATAGGGTTACGGCACATATCAAGACTTCTCATAACAATTTGTATCCAAATATCAAATAAATTCCATTAATACATATATGTTCGAAAGAAATAAAAATACATGGGCTTTAAATCGGGCCTTCGAGGCCCTAAAAATAGCTTACGAATAATCGGGGACCAAATCGAAAAAATTAGGACATTTCAGGCAAAATTGAAAAATTTTCACCTACAGGGGTCACACAGCTGTGTGGCTCTCCCACACGCCCATGTCTCAGCCTGCGTGCCAAACCATGTGAACCCTGCACCTAATACGCCCAGACACACGCCCGTGTGGGCTGCCAATGTGTGACACACGGCCGTGTGGCAGCCCGTGCACCAGGCCATGTGAACTATTAAATAACCCAAAACTTTCCCTTTCCATGCCCAAATGCTTGTGTATCTAAACATACCCAAAGTATATGCATATAACCTTTAAAGTACATTCAAATATGCTCAAAACATGGCAAAGCAATTAGTCTAAGTTCCAAACCAATGTGTCACCAATGACACCACTGTAACACCCCTAACCCGAAACTGTTGTCGAAACAGGGTTACAGAGCATTACTAGAGATTATAGAACAAATAACAGACATTTCACAACATACAGTGTTCAAATCAGAATTCAATCATAAAGTCCCGTATAAGAGCCCTCGAGGCCCAAAATGCATATTAGAATCAAGTTAGGACTAAATCGAAAACTCAGAGAATTTTTCGTAAAATTTCAAAAATTTTCCAAGGTGCAAGGGACACATGCCCGTTTGGCTAGGCCGTATGGGTATTCAAAGTAGGGACACACGGTCATGTCCCAGCCCGTGTCCAAATTAGGGTGGTTACTGACTTGGGTCACACGGCCAAGCCACACGCCCGTGTGCTAGGCCGTGTGAGCATACTGAATTGCATAATTAAGGTGCAGAGTTTACACGGCAAAGTCACACACTCGTGTGCTAAGCTGTTGACACACACGGCTGAGGCACACGCCCGTGTGAAAATACTTGAGCATTCTGTTTTGAAATTTTAAAGATGCAGGGGACACACAGTCGAAACACACTCCCATGTGCTAGGCCGTGTGTCACACACGGCTGAGACACACGCCCGTGTCTCTACCCATGTGGACAAGATAAGGTCATTTCCAAGCATTATTTCTCACCCAAACTTGTCTTCCACCTACATCAACATTTTAACACATTTACCAACTAATTCAAGACATTTAACCAAGCCAAAACCAAGTTTTAAATTTAACATATTACACATAAAACCAATGTGCTCTTAGGCACCCCAATAGACAATTTATTATTATGTCACTCCAAAACTTATACTTACCTAGATACCAAATGCATATATGCATAATCAAATTCATACCTCAAACATGATAATACTATATATATCAAAACACGACCATTACAAGCCATTCCAATGACTAATTACAACCAAAACATGTGTATGCCAACATTGGCCAAATTATCCTATACATGTCATTATAACCAAAGTTAATTTACTAAATATGCCAAGATGAGTCGATGGATAGTGTGATGATATCTCTGTCAAGCTTCCAACCAAACGAGCCTTCGAATTACTATAGAGCAGAGGAAAATAAAACAGAGTAAGCTTTTAAAGCTTAGTAAGTTTATATAACAAGAAATTAACTTACCATTCAATTGCATTTAAGGTAAGCATATATAATACATCCAAAACAATTTAGCCAATAGCTTAAACACATATTCTCATCAAACTTGTTAGTCAAGTAACTCACATGAATTCCAAGAAACAAGGATGAGCTCATCATGTAAAAAAATTTCCATATTCATAAACTTTCCATGTCTTAAAATCACATATATAAATTCCATGTATTTCAGGGATATACGAAAAATAATTCATTTAAAACTCATGTTTTCTCATGTCAGGATTTTTCCCGTTGAATCATTAAATATCGATGAATACACGGGTAGTACACTCGAAGTGTACAAATCTGTAATCTGTCAATTCATATTCGGGAATGCTCTTTAGAGCATATAATCAGGAAGTCCTCTCTTGATCCATATAACGGGAAGCTCATGTGAGCCATGTAACGGGAAGCTTATCCGGGCTATATAACGGAAAGCTCATAAGAGCCATAATCGGGAGGCTCATGCAAGCCTATAACGGTTAGCTCAGAAGAGCCATTAATCGAGAAGCTCTGAATATCCATATATCGAGAAGTTCAAGAGAGCCATATCGGGAAGCTCGCGAAGAGCTATATAGCAGGACGCTCATAAGAGTTGTGGTGTGTCTACAACACATGTAGAAACACAACCAATCGGGATACTCTAACAGCTATTAACAGGAAGCTCGCAAGAACCATATAACGGGAAGCTCGAGAGGGCCATATACCGGGATGCTCATGAGAGCTAATAATGGGACGCTCTTTCAAGCTGTGGTGTGTCCGCAACATATGCAGGACCACAACCAATTCGGGAACCCTATATCCCATCGAATTTCATTTATTCAAACGGACTTAATATTTATCGGGCTTTGTCATATGTGCAATCAATTTCATGTACATGGCAATTATACAATTCATATATATACAACATTCAATTCAAACATATCAATGTATACAGTTTAGTTACACGAACTTACCTCGACAATGTTTGTGTTCGTAAACTACTATTCCGATACTTTTTGTTTTCCCTGATCCAATTCACATACAATGAATTTAACTCAATTTAATAAAATTGACATACAATTCCATCCAATTCACATTTTAGGAAAAATTACCATTTTACCCCTATACTTCTACTTAATTACGATTTTGTCCCTAGGCTCAGAAAATGAATTTCATGCAATTTAATCCTATTCCAAGCCTAGTAAATTTTTACATATAACATTTATAGCCCATGTATTTCACAAAAATCAAAATTTTTCCATGAATTTTACATCTTTTCAATTTAGTCCCTAAATCATAACTTCATCAAAATTCACTTTACAAAAGTTGTTTACCTATCAACAACCTTTCATTTTCTACCATAAATTTCATAATTCATGCATGCTCATCCATGGAAAAAACCCTAGTACTTTAATAACTTTACAAATTAATCCCCAAGATAGCTAGATTAAGTTATTACGATATCGAAAATATGAAAATTACTAAAAACAAGATAAGAATACTTACCCAATTAAGCTAAATAAGCTTGCTTGAGCTCTTTTCTCTTAGCTAGGATTTCCATGGATTTAATTTTTGGAAAAATGATGAAAATGATGATATTTTCTTCTTTTATTAACTCATCATCTTTTCATCTTTTATTTCCAATTTCATGATTTTCTTTAATTAAATTTCCATGGATGAATCATCATACTTATCTGCTAACTCCACTTAATGGTCTAATTGTCATATAAGGACCTCATATTTTGAATTCCATAGCTATTTGATACTTTTAGCTAGTAGAACTTAACTTTTGCATTTTATGCAATTCAGTCCTTTTTATCAGATTGGACATAAAATCAGTAAAATTTCTTTACGAAATTTTCATGAAATATTTCAATCATAATGCAGATCATAAAATAATATTAAAATAAATTTTCTTTCGAACTCGAATTTGTGGTCCCGAAACCACTGTTCTTATTTCACTGAAAACAGGCTGTTACAACCATAACTAAAACACCTAGTCAATTCTTTACTTTAAATTGACATACGAGTCACAAATACACATCCAAGGTCTTGCTTCCACAACCAAAATGCCTTAATCATGTCTTACTCAAACCATACTAACGTCCAACTCATTCAACACACTTACATATGCTACATCATGACTCATGTTATCAAACATGCACTTACCTTAGAGCACAAAACTCCAAGTAACCAAGTTATACAACAATTTACACATAATAAATCACAAAACATATTCAATAGCCCTATTACAAGCCATATAAGCCATGTTGTTTCAAAATCTATCAAAGGGTCCTTGAGATAGTGTGATGTTGTAGGTTGATTTGTTTTCCCGCCCCAAAATGAAATCTACAAAACATAGAACAAAACACGGGTAAGGTTAATGAAAGCTTAGAAAGTTTGCCAAATTAATGATAAATCTTACCAACAAACTTAAAAGTTCAATTATAAGAAATAACAACGTAATCCCTATCAATCACGGTTCACAATGGGTGAGTATTATACCGTACCATAACTCAAATTCTTCCTATTTTGGTAAGGCATGATCTCATTTCAGTAAGCATAGAATCTTGCTCGTTTGAGCTAGTTACAAAGTCTTGACCGGTTCACGAGGCTGCTCACACAAGCTGACGAGAATCCACAACGAATGCAGGATCTCAGCCATCATAATAACTTGTTTCATCATAGTAGAGTATTCAGTCATTTAACCAGTTCATGATACTGCTCACACAAGCTGTCGAGAATTCGCACCATATGCAGGATCTCGACTATCTGAACAATCTATACCATCATAATAGAGTAGCCATTCAATTCATCAATTTACGATGCTATTCACACAAGTTGTCGAGAATCCACAACATATGCAGCATCTCAGCCATCGTGATGGTATGTATCGACAGAGTAGAATTTTCATTTAGTATTCACCGGTTCAAAGTTTGATAACTCATTAGTTGATTCTTTCTTTGATATTTTCAACCAATCAATTATTAAGCATACTATGAATTTAAGTATATAACAAAGAATGTATAAAAAGAATCATTAAATTATAGAAATAATAGTACGAACTTACCGAACTGATTTGCAGTAACTGCGAAAGTACAAGGACTATTCAGTAACTTCTCTATGCCTCGATTTTCAACCCATTCTTGATCTAAAATGTTAATTTCATTTAATTAATAGAATCCAACAATAAAACTAACTCTTTTTATGCATTTAAGCTTTTTTACATTTTTACAGAATTACCCCAAATATTTTACTTTTATGTAATTTAGTCCTTCAGCCCCAAATATGCATATTAACCATTTTTACCTTAAACCCAGTATAGCCAACACATTAATGGTCTCCTAACAGCCCCTATTTGCAATTATTTCACACCAAGTCCTTGTAATTTTACTATTTTCACATTTTAGTCTTTGAACATTAAAATTAACAAAAAACTTCTTTACAAAATAGTCCTATTTAGAAACCAAGATCATTATTTTAGCATAAAACTTCAAGAAAAACTCAAATTCATTATTGGCACAATCCATAAATTTGACAGTTTTACAAATTAGTCCACAGGTCAACTAGATTAAATAATACGAGATCAAAAACATAACAATTACTAAAAACGGACATCAAACACGTACCCAATAGAGAACCCTAGCTACCCAAAGCTTGCTCTCCCCTTGAAAATGCTGTTTCAGCCTTTAGAAGAAGAAGCAATGAAATTTTCCTAGCTAATTTGGCTTTTAATTCATTTAAATTTTATTTATTTACTTAATTACTATTTTACCCTTAATTAATTCATGAAATTTTAGCTAAATGAAAGCCAAAACCGTCCACTATGGGTAACAGTGGTTTATTTACCATTCAAATCCCTTTAATTTACCCATTTTAATTAATAAATCCATCTTTTCCATATTTACAATTTAGTCGTTTTTACTTAATTAACCATCCAAACGTTAAAATTTCCTAACCAAATTTTAATACAACACTTAATATTTATGACCTGAAACATCGGAGTTGTGGCCCCGAAACCACCATTTTCGATCATACTAAAAAATAGACTAATTAGTAAATCCTTATTTAATTAGGATTTAATTGCAATTTACCACAATCAAAAAAATTCCTCACCATTTCTATTATTAGGCCATTTAAGAAGGGTCCAATTACACAATTGGTCCTTCAATTATATTAAAATCCAATTAAGCAAACTTATTTATAATTTAGCCTTAAACTAATTAGGACTAAATGAGTAAATAACCCAAAAGTTAGTGGAATGATTGACATCCACCACCGCTTAGACTTTTTGACCATGGTTTAATCACCATTTTGGTCCCTTTACTATTTTAAATCTATAGCAATTAACTTTTAACTCTTTTTCAATTTAATCGTTTTACCTTAATTAAGCAATAAATCATCAAAATTTCCAGACCAAACTTCAATTCACATATAATACAACTCTGTAAATATTTAATAAAAATATTTACGGTCTTAAATTATGAAAACGAGGACCCAATACCTCATTTTTAAAAACCACTTGACTTTTGGACTAAACTACTCATATTAACTATTAATTCAATTAATTAAAATTTCTCAAATCAAAATTCAATATAAAAATTTTTATTGACTCTTATAATTTAAATACTAATTATATGAACTTTCTCGTCAGTTTTGTGGTCTCAAAACTATTGTTTTCGACACCACTGAAAATCGGGCTGTTACAACTCTCCCCCACTTACGAAAATTTTGTCCTCAAAATTTTTACCTAGCAATACCTGTTTATTCTAAATTTTGCCTCATGAACTGAAATTATTACCAGTTCATCCGAATATGGAAGATAAAAATCCCATAACAATCTCGAATGACACGAACTTTACATTGGCTTTCACTATTCAGGAATCATATCGGGCTATAATAATTCCAACGGTACTTGATGTTCAATTTTTAATTCAAAAAATACAAAATTATTATTGTAATCATCATTTCTCTTCCCAAATTTAGGATAGGTCAATACAGGAGCTCCAAGAGATATTTTTCGAAGTTTTCCACATAGTAATAAGAAATATTCTTACCCAAATTTACACGAACCCATCAACTAGATTTACGTAACCAAGGAAACCAACCTCGCTTAGCCAATCTCACCATTGTTAATTTTCACATAAATTATTTTCTCGCATAAAGTCTATAGTTCAATTCTCAATTATTCGGCATGCACAGATTCTATTTAGAGTAGATCAAAATACCATCAATAAACATAACTACGACTATATATAAATATCAATATAAGACTAAATAACCTGATTCATCAAATTCGTAAATTAATAGAGACATTAGTTAGTCCAGACAATATTACCAGAAATGTTTTACAATCATTTAAAAACATTTATAGTACATAGATAATTGAAATAACTCTGGTTTGTACTATCTGATTTATCGGGCTCAACTCTAATCACTACAGCAGTCTGACACTTCAATCAATTCATTTTAGTCTCCAATTCACTACAGTATTATATAACTTTAGCCAATCTATTCCCAGAGTAATACCAAATTCATGAAATGGTAGTAACATCAAATTAATAAGAAAATCACAGTCTTAGATTTTCAGCAGACAATTTTGGCATGCCCAATTAATCTTTATACTATATTCCAATGGATTATGACCCAAGCATCAAACTCATTTGACTCAAGAAATAGATCCTTATCCATTACTAATACAATGCAAATATATGAGTAGGTTCATCCAATATCACCCAGTGCATATATAATAAATAATATCAAAGAGATAGAACGTACCAGAAATAATATCAGATGCGGTAGCTTTAAATTAGACAACTGTGTTTTCGGTCCCACTACATTTAATTCCAGTGTTACTACTTTGACCAGAGCGTTTACCTTTCCGAGACGTAGACAACTACTTAACACTATTCATACACATAATTTATTGATTATATTTATTAACTTGTACAAGTTCCTGTCCAGATGACATTTGATGACATTTCCCTTTCTGAATTCAAATCTTGAAGAAATCCCAGTTAATCTTGTCTCTCCAGTACAACTGCTGTTAATGTCGACCACCAATTATAAATCTTACCCTTTTATCAAAGACATGACACATCTTTTTAATTTATTAATCAAGAGTCGTCAAACTATTTCAATTGGTTGAGGATTCAAGGTTTGCCACAAGACGCACAACAGGGGGTAGAAGTTGTGAAGCCATTGAATTGGCTCTCACCAATTCTGTGAACCATTGTCTCATTAAATTAAAAGACATTTTGACTTCACCATCAGACATTTACAAAACCAATAAACAATAATTTACCTCCTGTTTAGACATCAGAGTATTAAAATTTACCTCATCAAGGTCATTACGATAAGTTTCTATTATCATTCATTAAATCAATAAGAAAATACTCTTAACCTCATTTTTTGACATTTGTGGAACCAATATTCTATGACTTGCACCAGAAACAGTAGTCAGAAGGTTATTGTTAACCTCATTAATTTTCATCATGTCCAAAATCATATGACATCTTTAAAATCTACGAGAAAGCAGGGGTTAGATCGGATCAATCAATATCACACTATCACCAGTTTATATGGCATGTAATTTTTAGACTCTATTCACACTATGTTCAGTCCAAGAATCAGCTAAACTTTAGCTCTAATACCACTAAATGTAACACACTGTACCCAGCCCAGTCGCCGAACCCAAGCTATAGGATGTTACAATAGTAAATCAAAATATTCACAAGTGATTTATTTGATAATACTTAATAATTAATAAATACAAGTTAATTCCATGTTAAACATGCATTACAATCAAAACCGAGCCTTAATTGGGCTTACGAAAGCCTTCAAACAAGTTCAAAACTAAATCGACACCTGTAACACTTATATCTCATTTTTGTAGCTGAAATATGGTTCCGACACATATCAGGACTTCTCATAACAATTGGATTCCAAATCAAATAAATTCCATTAAAACGGATATGTTCAAAAAAAATAAAACATACATGTACGGGCTTTAAATCAAGCCTTCGAGGCCCTAAAAATAGTTTACGAATAATCGGGGACCAAATCGAAAAAAATAGGACATTTCAGGCAAAATTGAAAATCTTTCACCTACAGGGGTCACACGGTGTGGCTCTCCCACACACCCATGTGATCAACCGTGTGATTGCTCGTGTACCTCACTGACTTGGTCCACACACCCGTGTCTCAGCCCGTGTGCCAAACCATGTGAACCCTGCACCTAATACGCCTGGACACACGTCCGTATGGGCTGCCCGTGTGTGACACACGGCCGTGTGCCAACCCGTGCCCTAGGCTGTGTGCACCATTAATTGACCCAAAACTTGTCCTTTCCATGCCCAAATGCTTGTGTATCTAAACATACCCAAAGTATATGCATACTAACCTTTAAAGTACATTCAAATATGCTTAAAATATGGCAAAGCAATTAGTCTAAGTGCCAAACCAATGTGTCATCAATGACACCACAACTCAAACACCTAGTCAATTCTCTATTTTAAATTGACATACAAGTGACAAATGCACATCCAATGTCTTGCTTCCACAACCAAAATGCCTTACTCATTTCATACTCAAACCATACCAATTTCCAACTCATTCAACACACTTGCATATGCTACAACATGACTCATGTTATCAAACATGCACTTACCTTAGACCACAAAACTCCAAACCATCGCGATGGTGTGTATCAACAGAGCAGAATATTCATTTAGTAGTCACTGGCTCAAAGCCTGATAACTCGTTAGTTGATCATTTCTTAGATATTTTCAACCAATCAATTATTAAGCATACTATGAATTTAATTATATAACAAAGAATGTATAAAAAGAATCATTATACTATAGAAATAAAAGTACGAACTTATCAGACTGATTTGCAGTAACTGCGAAAGTACAAGGACTATTCAGCAACTTCTCTATGCCTTGATTTTCAACCCATTCTTAATCTAAAATGTTAATTTCATTTAATTAATAGAATCCAACAATAAAATTAACTCTTTTATCCATTTAAGTCATTTTTTACATTTTTATAGAATTGCCCCAAATATTTTACTTTTATGCAACTTAAGCCCCAAACATGCAAATTAACCATTTTTACCTTAAATCCAGTACAACTGACATATTAATGGTCTCCTAACAGCCCCTATTTGCAATTATTTCACACCAAGTCCTTGCCTTTTTACTATTTTCACATTTTAGTCCTTAAACATTAAAATTAACAAAAAATTATTTTACAAAATAGTTTTATTTAGCGACCAAGATTAATATTTTACCATAAAACTTTAAGAAAAACTCAAATTCATTATTGGCACAATCCATAACATTTGACAGTTTTACAAATTAGTCAACGGGTTAGCTAGATTAAACTAATACGAGCTCAAAAACATAACAATTACTAAAAACAGACATCAAACACGTACCCAATAGAGAAACCTAGCTAGTCGAAGCTTGCTCTCCCCTTAACAGTGGTGTTTCGGCCTTTGGGAGAAGAAGCAATGAAATTTTCCTAGCTAATTTAGCTTTTAATTCATTTAAATTTTATTTATTTACTTAATTACTATTTTAACCTCAATTAATTCATGAAATTTTAGCTAAATGAAAGCCAAAACCATCTACTGTGGGTAACAGTGGTTTATTTACCATCCAAACCACTTTAATTTACCCATTTTAACTAATAAATCCATCTTTTTCATATTTAAAATTTAGTCCTTTTAATTAACCATCCAAACTTTAAAATTTCCTAACCAAATTTTAATACGACACTTGATATTTATAACCTGAAACATTGGAGTTGTGGCCCCGAAACCACCATTTTTGATCATACTGAAAAATGGACTAATTTGTAAATCCTTATTTAATTAGGATTTAATTGTAATTTACCACAACCTAAAGAATTCCTCATCATTTCTATTATTAGGTCATTTAATGAGGGTCCAAAAACACAATTGGTCCTTCAATTATATTAAAATCCAATTAAACAAACTTATTTACAATTTAGCCTTAAACTAATTAGGACTAAATGAATAAATAACCCAAAAGTTAGTGGAATGATTGACATCCACCACCGCTTGGACCTTTTGACCATGGTTTAATCACCATTTTAATCCCTTTACTATTTTAAATCTATGGCAATTAACTTTTACTTATTTTTCAATTTAATCCTTTTAACTTAAATAAGCAATAAATTATCAAAATTTCCGGACTAAACTTCAATTCATATATAATACAACTCTGTAAATATTCAATAAAAATATTTACGGTCTTAAATTACGAAAACAAGGCCCCAATACCTCATTTTCAACAACCACTTGACTTTTAGACTAAACCAGTCATATTAACTATTAATTCAATTAATTAAAATTCCTCAAATCAAAATTTAATATAAAATTATTATATACTCGTATAATATAAATACTAATTATATGAACTTTCTCGTCAGTTTTGTGGTCCCGAAACCACTATTTTTGACACCACTGAAAATCAGACTGTTACAATATTTTTATATCAACTCTGTAAATATTCCTATTTTATATTTATGGAATCGGTTTATGAAAATGAGATTCAAAAATTGGATTTTCTAACTCCACTAAAAACCAGGTTGTTACTGTTATAAGCCTAGAAGTCCTTTGTAACCTTAACATCTCTGTTTATAAAGCCGTAACTTGCAACACTTTGTTGAGAAATGAATGAGTTGAATTCCTTCTTATGTATATACATCATATCTATATATATTGTTTTGATGGAATAACATGAACTACAATACTTTTGCATGATTGTCTCTATGTTTGTTCATTCTGTAACTTTGTGAACCAAGTTGATTTACTCTCAAAGTTGTGAGTTTACTACTCATCATTCTTAAGTTGTATGTTAGAATAATTGATTGAATTGTACATATCTATTGATCAAATCTCATGTCTCACCATTGCTCAAGGGTCGTCTAGTTGCATGTGTGGTGTCTTGAGTATTTGCTTAAGGACAAGCAAAGACTTAAGTGTGGCGAAGTTTGATCTGTTGTAATTTAATATGTCAAATTAAGCTCTCTCATGTGCTTAATGAGCTTGTTCTCAATTAGTTTAAAAGTCTTTTAATGTATTTTTATTTATTATTAGTTTTTAGTTTAAATGTTCGCTTTTATAACTTTTTAGACCTAAATTGGCAAAACTATGTCATTAGGAGTCTGGTTTTTTATTTGAGCTTGTGTAGGGAGATGATTAAGGTCAAGCATCAAGGAGAACTTCAACTAATATGTGTATCATGACATTGATTCGCCATCACCCTGAGGAAGTTGAACTTCACCAAAACTCACATTGGAGGTGGCTTGCTGTTGAGGTCACAACATTAAGCATTGGGTGACACGACACTGAGCCCCAAGATCGCGACTCCAAGTCTGCAAGGTTACAACTTTGATTCAAATGTTGAAGTGGAATGAACCAAATGGCCTATTAACTAACTCGTGACACCAACAAGGGTGTGTAACGACACCGAGTGCTCACATGCCCCCTTTTGTGTAGACTGCTTTGCGTGTTGCAACACCTAAGCATGAGTGTCGTGACACTAAGTCTAACATGTAAAAATACTACAAGGGCAATTTTGTGTCAAACTCAACTCAAATCATCACATTTTTAAGGGCATTTTTGTCAATGTTAGAGTTAGGAAATCTTATGTATTTAAGGTATTTTTATGGAACAAAAATCTAGACATCCTTTTATCATCATATTTTATTCTCTTAATCATTTTAGATTCCTAGGTTTTTCCTTTTCTAGTTTAGTCTTTATTTTAGTTGTTTTGTTCTTTATTTTGCTGCACTTTTATCTTTATTCCAAAAAAAATACAATGACTTATATTTTTATTTTGAGTTTTCCTTCAAAATATTCAATATATCTACATGTTTTTAGTTAGCAAAAGTGCATAGTATTAATTTGGGTTCTGGATTTGTGAATATTCTTGCTTGCCTTCATTTTCATCAAGGACTTCTTCAAGATTCTATAAGCATTTCTCAACCCTTACCTCTTTTATTGTTATTTGATGATCCAATTTTGCATGAAATTGGTTGGGCTTTGTGTTTTGATGATGAGTAGGAACTAAGCTTTATAGTTGTTGATTGATTGAAATGTTGCATGGTTAATTTTAGGGTTAAGAGCTAAATTGAATAAACTTCAAAACCTAGAATTGACAACTCTAGGGGAACATTTAGATAGGTAAGACCAAGAGTAAATCCTATTGTGAACAAATTTAATTTTCTCGATTTAGTTTAGTGATGTCGAGAGATAAATTAGGCTAAATCATCCAATTGGTTAAAATGATGACAGTGAGGTAAAATTGGACAAATTAGGAGTTTAAGCAATTTAGATCCCTAATCTGAGAATTAATTAGCAACATGGATATCAATTGATGACTCTTTTCATCAAATTAATACTTTCTTAATTTTGAATTTTGTTTAATTTAGTCCTTTTAGGTATATTTTAGTTTAATCAACCTTGAATTATGGATTATCGTCAAGCTCGAGCTATGTTGTGTCGGCTTACGCAACAAAGCATAGTTAGGGAGTATGTGAAAGAGTTCAGTGAACTCATGCTCCAAATTTCCAATTTGGGTGAGAAGAAGGCATTTTTCTCCTTTATGGATGGGCTGAATCCTTAGGCGAAGCAAGAGTTGCAACATCGAGGGGTCAAAGAACTTAAAAAAACCATAATCGTAACAGAATCTTTACTCTTGATTATTCTAAGGAAAGATAAGTTTGACTTTTCCAAGCCCAATGAAAAGGGAAATTGTAAGGGAGATGAAGCAGGACATGTTAAAAACAGTAATGGCATAAATGGTGGTAATGGGAAAGTACAAAAATGGGAAGTTGAAGCCCAAAAAAATCGAATGAGCCAGTGAAATGCTTCTTATGTTGTGGTCCACATAGGATATGAGACTGTCTAGAGCAATCCAAGCTTTCAGTAAAGAAAATGAAGCAAAGTCTGATGAGGAAAAGGTATTAAGGGTTGGATCAATGATACTCAATTTTGCAAAAGTGAAGAAGGATCACAAGTAGAAAGGGTTGATGTTTGTGGATAGTGCTCTTATTGATACGGGGGCATCAGACTTGTTCATGTCAAAAAATTGGCAGGTAAACTTGGTCTCTCAGTTAGCAAATCGACTAAGAATATCAATACTATTAATTATAAAGAGGTCCCAACTATGGCAGCAACACAAGGAGTTAAGCTACAAAGCAATCAGTGGAAAGGCAAGGAAGACTTTGAGGTAATTCATTTAGATGGTTATGACTTTGTTCTTGGCTTGAATTTCCTTGACAATTAATTTATGTCGGTTCATTTTGCCGATTGCATATGTATCTTGGACACTCACCAACAATAATGCATTTGCTAGTGAGTTGTGATGAGAAAGGTGAAACCAAGTTATTCTCGGCAATCCAACAAGTCGAGGATGTTCATTGTGGTAAGAACATTGACTTGTTAGATCGAAGGGATAAGAAGACTGTAACACCCCTTACCCGGCTCAGTCGCTAGACCCAAGTAAAGAGATGCTACATTAACATTTTACAATTAACAATCACATTATTAAACAATACATATTTAAATATAATTTATATTCTATGTAAACAAACATATTAAATTTTAATATGAAAATAAATTCTAAAATTAATTAGTGATAAAATTCAAGCTCGGAATAAGACTTAAAATTCAAGCTCGGAATAAGACTTACTTAAAAGAAATTTAAAGTTTAAAGTTTAAAATGAAAATGCGTAATTGGTATTGATACCAAATCGATACCTTTTTGAAAATCGATACCAAAATCGAATATTGTTTTCTTTGCAAAACAATGGTATCGATACTTATTTTAGGGTATCAATATTCTATGAAAAAATATTGATACTCAAATAAAAATCGATACCAAATTAGCAATTTGTTTAATTGGAAAACTATTCAAATGGTCAAGTATTGATACCAAATGCCAAAGTATCGATACTTATTTTTAAAATGGTAAAACCTCATCTTTAAAAGTTCAACTCATGCCAAAATTCACTTATTTTACAATGGATAAATAAAATAACCTATTCAAACATCTAAAAGACTAACCAATGTGTCCTCATTGACACCACAATTCAATATCCAAACTAAAATAACATTTCAAACCAAAATAATTGCATTTAAAGTACTCAAACATCTTTAATAACGATACGTACCAAAATACCACCCCTTTTAATCTATAAGTCAAATTGCCATATTCACACACTTTCATTAAACTTATACCAAATATACCAAACAAATTCCAAATATAAATATATACCAAACCTACAACATATTCATATGTACCAAAATACATCTTAAGACAAGCATCATTCAAGTTTAACAACTTCACAAAATAACCTCATAAATTCATTTAACCTATTACATGCCATATAACCTAATACGAGCATTCAAAAACTACCAATAGATTTTCGGATAGTGTGAATCTTGAAGTTGATCCGATCGCCCAAAGCCTCAAAAACAAATCTACAAGAAAGCAATAAAAAGAACACAAGAAAGCTTACTTAAGTTTAGTAAGTTCCGCGGATTAAATAATTAACTTACCAAATAAACTTAATCAATACATAATACAGAAATGTCATAAATCATAGTCTTGCCATTCATAACCAAATCACAGATGAGTCATAAGCTTGCATACAAGTGAATCAATTCAATCAAATATGTTATATCATTAACTATACTCGATGAATATTGTAATGGATTCGGATACACAGTTAACCAACCAAACACACCAAATCGCTCAAATGACCTAACCAACCGAGAACACACCTGGGCACCAAGTGCGAAGCCCGTAGGATAAAATCCCTCCAAAACACACTTCGACACCAAGTGTCAAGCCCGTAGGCTTTACATCTGCCATCGAAACACACCTGAAACACTATAATATAACGCGATAGTTCACAACAAATGCTAAACTTCAGTATATTCAGTAAACAAGAATGAATTCATAATCATCATCTGAACATCAAACAATCCCGTACAATGCGCGATATAACCTATTGGCATGCCAATCGTATCCTATCCTACGTTCATCGGCTTACATATTTATCATTTAACAACATTTAATACAATTTCTTTCCCAAATCAATTCACTTACCACAATTCAATACTTTCAAGTCAATTAATAATTTTCAATCCACAAGCAATTTAATATTTAAATTATAATAAAATTTAACCATACGAACCTACTAGGGCCAAACTGTAGAAATAGCAAAAGTTCATGAACTAATCCACAACATTCCCTTTTCCACGATTATCAACTTGATCTTGATCTATAATATAATTTATTTTATTTTTTAGCCTCAATTTCACATTCTACTCAATTTGATACATCTAATGTCATATTTACAATATTTATACATTTCCCCAAATATTTACATTTAATACAATTTAGTCCATAGTATTGAACAAGCCAATTTCCATAATTAATACAAAAACTCATTTAACTAAATTTTTGTTCATATTATTACAACCCATAAATTCCAAGGATTCTCAAGAAAAATCAAGCTAACTTCCATATTTTTCCTATTTAGTCTCTAAAGTCAAATTTACTAAAAATTACTTTACAATTTGATCATACCTATCAACTAAGCTTCCAACAACACCAACTAACAACAAAAACATTCAAAATCATTAATGATAAATTTCTAAACATCTGACTATTTCACAAAATAATCTTTGGGCTAGCTAACTTAAGCTATAACTAAATAAAAAATGTCAAATTTACAAGAAACAAATAATAAAATCACTTACATGCAACACACTAAATGATTGAACCTTCAAAACTCTCCCATGGCTATTTCTTTCTTCTTAATTTCGACAAAAACAAAGAGAAAGATGATAGGATTTGTTTGTTTTTATTTAATTTCAGTTTTATAATATATTTACTATTTTTCTCTTAAGTAAACATCCAAATTTCACACTATTTACTTACCAACCGTCCACTACATTTACTTACATGGTATATTTATCATTTTAGTTCATGAATTTTCAGTTCTATAATCATTTAGTTCTTTTTAACTAATAGGGTTAACTTTTACATCTTTTTCAATTTAATCTTTTTTAATTAATTAACTATCTAAATGATAAAATTTCTCAACCAAAATTTAATACAACACTAATGCCCTTGTAAATATTAAATAATTAATATTTACGGGCTGACACGTCAGAATTGTGGTCCCAAAACTACTATTTTCGACATCACTGTGAATTGGGTTGTTATGGAGATCCCCTTGGAAATGCTAGAGCTGCAACAAACTAATGTGAAGCCTGTTGAGTTATCAGTAAGGCTACCACCTATTAGAGAGGTGGGTTGTGCATCAAACTTTGTGGAAAAAGTGATTATGCAAACTAGGCAATAAAAACGAGTAACTGTTATGAGCAAGGTACATTGCAAACATTTTTCTAGTGTTTTTCATTACGACTTACCATTGGCTTGGCAAAGACACAGGGCCCTTTCAGAGTTCTAAAGCAGGTAAGCTGAGGGGATTACAAATCAGAGTTGGTGACTACTCAAGGTTAACCCAATGTTTAGTGCGAGTGTGCCTAAGCCTATTTGTAAGGATCAAGATCAAGGGGATCCCAATCAAGGCAAGTCAAAAATGGGGGAAAACAAGAGTGGTAGGCTCTTGCAAGATGTAGAAACAAGAGAGACAATTCGAATAAGACGAAGGAAGAGACATAAGCCAAGGCAAATGTTTAGAAGGGCAAAACTACCTAATAAAGAGACTAGTTGGGAAACAACTAAGGTATTAAGGCAGTTCCAAGACAAATCAAACCAGTGTCATTCTAAGGATGTGACGAGGGAATCACGAGAATAGGTGAGGGAGAATGTCACAGGTCGCGAATTAAAGCTTGTGACCATTGCGCACAGAATCACCCTTGGAGGTCAACTAATTAACTGGGGCTCATTTAACCCATTTGAACTGGCCCAAGTTGTGGAACATATGGATAAGCCCATCTACTTGAAGCCTTGGTGGCCCAGTGAAACACTTCAGTAAAATTAGGGTTATCATGGTGAATATTGTACATAGGCTTTGATCTTGACCATCGATGTAATTTAAATTGTATTGTTGGATTTGGGGGAACTCAACTATAAATAGAGACCTTCCCCCTCATTTGTAATCACTCAATTGTATTTCTTCAAAGTATTAGAATATTTTGAGAGCATTTACTCAAACAGTTGGTGAGCTTAATTTTCTCGTGGCTTTTATGTTCGCTTTTCGCTTCTTCGCTTGATAGTTTGCTTCCTTTTTGTTTCAGTGCCTTAGAGAATTTCTTTGAAAATTCTCGCCTTTTCGAGAGATAGGCTGACTTGGGCAGATTTGAAGTAAAGGAATCACTTAAGACTACGTGGTTTGCTTGCCTTAAGTTCTAACCCTGTGACACTAGCATGTTGCATATTTTATAACTTCAATTATAGGTAGAATTGAGATTATCCATACTTCGAAAAGTATATAAATTTATAATACATGTGATTTTTTTGTTATTTTTATTAGTAATTATATTATCATCTACTTTTTTAGACTAACATAATACATATGGTGATTTGATTTTAATTTTTGTTATTTTTAAAAAATTATTTTTATCATACTAATAATTTTTATAATAATTAATATTTTAAAAATATATATAAATCATATAACTATTTAATTACAATTTGTACTACCAAACATAACATAGAGAATTATAATATAATTACTCTATCAAACAAATATGTCTAAAGAATTAGAATTATTTGTGATGAAAGAGATTGTAATTATTACCTAAATAATACACGATGCTACACAAACAACACTTGATGAAAAATGTAAAAATAAAATAAAAATCAAATAATTACTTTTCTAAATTTAAAGTAAACTGAAGAAGGATCTGGATTCTAATCTCCAGATTTGTCAAATTATAGTGATTTTGACATTCTCAAAAGTTCCAACCAGCAAGTCTTTTGATTTTTTGCTTATTTGTTCATAGGTTTGGGATTTTCTCACTTTTTTAAGTGATCGCAAGGCATTGAATGTGAGCTAATTTTTTCTAACTTTTATCAGTTACATGACCTAATTTTTTCTTTTGCATTATTCTATAAATATAAAGGTGGATTTTAAATAAATATTGTATTTACCAATTAAATAATATTCTATTAAAAATTTTATTAGGAGTGAAAATAATGTATTTAAAAATAACAGAATAAATAATGAAATAAATGGTTTAAAATAAATAAATTAATAATAATGATATTAAAATGAAAAAAATACATTAAATTAAGAATATACTGTTTGTCATGAATCTTAAGTTGATGTAGAATTAACTCAATTGATATACGGAAGTAATATAATAAAATGTAGATAAAGTTTTAGTTGAGTGTATCAAAAATGTAAGTTAGTTATCATTTTTTAAAATAAAATTCTCATCTACCAAATTATGTTAATTACAACTCATGGTTTAAATATGTTAATTTATGTTCTCGGTCTCTATAATTTTTATATTTGTTTGATAACATTGTTATTGGATTTTCAATAAATATGATTATTCGGTGTTTTAATTTTAAAAAATTTGATTTAAAATTTGAACTCCAATTTCCAATTTCCAACACATTTAAATTTAGCATTTTAATTTTTAAATTTAACTAAATGCTTGAAATTAAAAGTGAATGGACTAAATTTCAAAAAATTCTAAAGAACATAGGGACTAGAGACAAAATTAAACTTTTAAAAGATTTACGTTTCGAAATAAAATATATAATATGTAAATGGTAATAATGAAATGCATATATTATGAACAAGTTAGTTGAGATTCAATATAATATGTAGTTAATTTCTCCAAACATCCCAAAACTATGACCCTCATTCTAAATTTATCCCTAAATTTCAAGTCATTCTAATTAATCCGTAAACTATCAAGATTATATCAACCAAGTCCTTTCGTTCCTAAAATTTTTAATTTAACTATTAAATAACATGTTAGATCTTATGTAACATAATTTAAAATTAAAAATGATTAAGAAAAATAAATATGGTAAAAAATAGATTTTAAAAAAAATATTAGTTTTGGGGTTTTCGAAGTTTTTATAGAAGATTTATCATTTATTCTTTTTTTTTTTAGTTTTACTTTTAAAATTTATGCAATAACATTCTATTTCTTTAAAAATTTTCATTTTAAATTCAGTTGCATAAGATTTTCCGTGTAATTTAATGGTTAAATTAATGGTTTTAATAATGAAAGGACTTGATTGGTATAATATTAATAGTTTAGGGATGTAATTAGAACGTTTTAAAGTTTAAGATCAATTTAGAATGAGGGTCACAATTTGGGGATATCTGATGCAATTAACTCAAATATATAGTAGAAAAGTACAAAAACATAGATTTGTCAAATCCAAAAATATTTTAAGAATTGCAAACTCATTACTAAATAAGCATATAGTAGAACCATTTAATTGAGAAATTATCATGAATACTGTATTTTTAAATAATTTACTACTCAATTTACATTATTTTTAAAATCTAAATCTAAATTTTAAAATTCTAGTTCCCAAACACCACCAAAAGATTTAATATTTTTTAGTTAAACATATTTCAAGAAACCCATTAAAAATGCTACAAGTTTTTATACTTTTTGTAAATTTAGAATTTAGTCCCTCAATTTTTATTTCATGGAATTTAATCATATGTTTTACAGATTTTAAAATTCATGTCCAATTGTTAGCTTCACCTTAAAATTATTCTTTCAAATTTGCTGGTGTGATGTTTTAAAATTAGAAAAAAAATCAGTTGGTAGCCATGTAACTAAATGAATTTTAATTTAATAGAAAAACTTTGAGGATGTTAATAATTAGATTTACATTTTTAAATTTAGAAAATAGAAAGGCTAAGTTCTTTAAAATAAAAATGAGAGGACTAAATTCTAAATATAAAAAAATATAGGGAATTAAAGAAGTTTTTTTTTTAAGATGACTTAGTTAAACTTACAAATTGTTTACTAGTCAAATAATAATAAAAAAAAAATTTAAGAAAAAAAAAAGGGGAGATGGAAGCGCGGAGTAATCCGGCCGACAAACTGGCGTAAGCTAAGCTGAAGTTAGCGATTAATTTCAAACGTTAATAATAATAATAATAATTATTATTATTATAAACGTTTTTGAAATTAAATAAAACTGGAACTAACCAGAAATCACTTCCCTTTCCTATTCATCTTCCTCTTTCTTCTCATTTCATTCGGTTTTGGGGTTAGGGTTTCTTTCCACTACAATCATGTCTAGTTCTTCATCGAACCACTGATCACCATCCCTTGTAGACACAAACAAAAAACCCCCACCACGAAAAATGTCAACATCAGCGGCAGCTTTCAGGCTGATCTGTCTCCTCCACTCGGTGATCGCCTTATCAAGCGGCGCACTCATGATGTTCTACATGAAAGAAATGTACACATTCACCCACGGGATCGAGACGGCCACCAAGCTCTTGGGATCCACTCCACACGATCAGCTCTTGATCCGGACCTCCGATTCCTTCGCGGGTCTGCTATTGTTCGCCGTGGGGTTCTTGCTTTTCATGGTCTCATTTGTTAAAGACAGAGAGTTCCAATCATTCTTCGCCAAAGGGTGCACGGTTTTGCATGGTTCGGTGGCGGTGTGGAGATTCTGGTTCGAGAGAAGAGTAGAGGATTTGGCTTGGGATTGGCTTCGACAGACGGTTGGTGACATATTGTTGGCTTTTTCTTGGGTATTCTTTTTGGTTTACTCTTGGAGAGAAAAGTATGATTAGATTTGAATTTGTTTTTGTTTGCTGCTTGGTGTGGTGTATATTTTGGTGAAGTTGATTTGAAATTCAGTGTAAGATGATTGGGTATGAATCAGAATTTGAAAAGGTGTTTTATTTACACTTGATTCTTCAATCCTTCTTGCTATTTTCTTTCTTATTAACTATCCATTAAAATGCTAATGATTCCGTGAAATGAAATCTACTGCTACTGCAAGGATTATGCTACTTCACTCTTGGTTCCATTTAAATTAAGTCTAGGTCAATCATTGCAAAATAAAGAGAGCTATAATTTTTATTTCTACCATTATTTTTAACTTTACCCCCAAAAAAATGCAACTCACCACACATTCAGCAAAATATATGGTATGCAAGGTAAAATTTGGCAACAAATGATATCAGATCACACTACTTTTACCAAATCTGTCATTTGTTCATTTCCATTAGGGTTCTTTATTTTGGTTGTGCCCGTGATGTTTTCAATTTAGGAAATTTATAAAATTTTATAAAATCGTAAAAGAAATTATAAAAAAATGTAAAGAATTATAAAATTCGCTTAAAAATTATATAAAAAAGATTTATTGTATTAAAAGAAGTATTTATAATTTTTTTATAAATTTTATTGTTTTTTTATTTTTTTTATCATTTTTCTTCACATTTCATGTTATGTTGAGACACATGATAGCTTTTATTGAAAAAAAATATAAAATTTTACAATTTTTTTATAATTTTTAACGATTTTAATAAAAAAATTCTATTTTTTAATCATTTTTAAATATATTTTACATTTTTATTAAAATTTAATAATTTTTTATAACTTTTGTTTATTTTTATTTTTTAATTTTTTTGCCACTTGTCACGCTATGGTTATGGCACGCGGTGGCTTTAACTGAAAAAAATTAGAGGTAGTTAGCTTTAACGGTCAATTCAAGTACCCAATTGAATGAAAAAAAAAAGTAAAGGCTTAATTGCTTTTTTAAAAAAAATTTGAGGGCTTTTCACACCCTTAAGCCCTTTTTATTTTTATTTTACATACTTATTACCTTCATCAATTGTATATATATATATTAATAATGTTGTTGATTGAGATTTGAACACAATGAGATTTGACCAATTTAATCTAATATTTTTAATTTTAATATAATGCATATTTCATTTGTTATTATTATTAATTAGTAACAAATCTTTTGTTTCATTATTTATTAGATATTATTTTTAAACACACAATTGTATTTAAATTTGTGGTTTCTATGCACATACACATATAACAGTAAATTTTTAATACTTCAAAGGTGTAAAAAGTAAAAATAAAAACTTTTTTTCATTTTTTCCTCTCCTCTCTTTTTTTTTCCCCCTCTTTTCTTCTCTGATATATGTTATTATATTTTAAATATTAAAATAATTTCAAATTATTTTAAACAATTGATAAAAATGTTTATTTAAGTAATAACATTTTAAAAACATTTTTATCAAATAAACAATTTCATGCTTTACTAGTCTTATAGGTAACAATATAGTAACAATAAAACAATTTCAATTAATACGATAACATCAATGGCATTAATCACATTTTAATCAATTGTTAAACTCATGTAGTTAATCAAATTACTAATATTGATAAATGAATAGTGGTGTAAACATCAACAATAATAATATACTCGGACATTCGAGATTATCCATACACTATAAACTCAACATTTTTAAAATGTTCTCAATTTCAAAATATGTTGAGCAATTGATAGCAATGTTTTTAAAATGTTATTACTTAAATATTTTATGTGATTAAATTTAGAATTAAACTTGAATAACATTTGTAAAATATAAGTTAGGATAAGATAGAAGATTAGAAATTGATACAACATTAAAAAAAACACATTAATACATGAACCTGCAAAAGTCGGTAAACATTTATATTAAAAGTTATCAACAAGGTCGTATGAATATTTTCACTAAATTCAATTATTACAACAAATTATGAAAAGTATATATATATTAAAATGCAATATAAAACATATAAAATGAATGTCATCATCATGTCCATTCTTAATAATTTTAGGGCTTAGGCGAAACAATAAATTAAGATTTTTTTGAAAATTATAAAATATAATACAATAAAATAAAAATATATACTAATAAAAAAATTAAAAAAACACTTGGAGTCTTTTTTTTATCTCTACCTATAATGAAGAGTCGATCAAAAAATTTAATGCTAGAGTTTTTTTTCATGTTAAAACTTGGGAAAAAAATTTTAAACCCTTTCTAACCCTGAGCCCTAAGTGACCACACTCCCAAACTAGCCCTAGGCCGAACCTAAATATGATATGAATATATAAAAACAGCTAAAATAAATTAGTAACCAATAAATTTTTAATACTTCAAATGTGCAAAAAGTAAAAATAAAAACACTTTCTCATTTTTCCCCTCCTCTTTTTCTTTCTTTTTTGTTTTCCATTCTTCTCTTATATATATATAAGGTATATTTTAAATATTAAAATAATATACCAACATAACCCTCACATGTTTAAATATATAACGGTATATTTTTTCAAATAAATATAAAAAAACAATATAATTATATACCGAATATAAAAAAAAAAAAAAAGCATGTAGTTATTTGAAGTGAATTCATTAAACCATAAAGCTTTTATAAATGAGGACAATTTTGATATTTTACCCTCAAATCATTTTTAATAAAAAGCGAAAAGCACTTGGATATTTTGTTTGAGTTGAATAGCCATTTGAAACAAAACAAAAAAAAAAAGTGGGCTATTTAACATTGTTTATGCATGGAATAATATGGATCGAAATCTACAGATATATACGTTCAGATGCCTACTGAAAAATAAACTATATTCAATGCAACACAGAAGATGAAGACAAATGTACTTCATTTTACACCGCGGCGTTGTTTTTAGGCCTACCTCATGCATTGGATCAACTGAGCTGAAAGCACCTTTGGGATTATCTAATATAGCAGATTTACATAAAAGTTTTAGAATATATATATAATAAATATATATCGTCGAGTTACAGAGAGTGGGGGCGGGGGGGGGGGGGGGGGGGGGGATTTTACCAAGAGCTGAAATGCAGCTGCAGCAAACAAAGTCCCGAAAAAAACTTCCCAACATAAGTTCTCCCATGGCCTTCAACCAATGTCTACAAATCGTCAAACACAAAGAAAAAAGGGAACTGACGGGAGAGGAATGGAGAAACCAAGTAGAAAAATGAAGGTGTATGCAGAGTGTATGAGAAAACGACCAGATTGTAAAAATGAACAAAACGTGTGATTTAGACCCGGACTACATCCTGGAGGCAATCATAAAAGTGAGATATCTTAATCTTTTCCTTCCCTGAGTAGATTGCCTCTGCTGCTCCACCTTGCTCTCCTTGTGCTGCCATCTCAATCAACATATACAGCTTCTTGATAGGCATCTAAACAGAAACAGGCATGAGTTAGTATGATAACCACAAATTTTCATTTGCTTTCAAAATCATTGCCTAGAACAAGATATAAGCGCAAAGAAAGTGTGAATTTCCCAACTACAAATTCATCACGGAGATTCATTTTATCTATAGCTCAAGGTTCTAGAAATAATGATGTGGCACTTGGAAAGCTCATTCCCCATATTCATGCACTCACACCTACACCCTACATGCACAAATGGACATTCCTATATACACTAGTACACATAAAGAGAAAGAGTAAATGAAAAGATATGCCTATGAATGAACCAAATCAGGCAGATTGTTTAAACTCACATCATTCAGGGCTTCTGCAGCTGCATCGACATCTCCTTCAGCAAATACGTTCAGTTGTTTCAAAACCTGGTGTATAAAGAGCCGATTAAATAAATTTAACTCCCTAACTAAGAGCAATACTAAGTTGTTTTGCTTTGGAGTTTGAGACAAACATGAAAAATTTACTTATAATGTCCGCAAATATCAGACAACAACGTTAGCAATGCAGTTCAGTAATGAAGGTGAATAGTAAAATAAAACTATCTGATCGAAAGAACTTCCACATGTTTGAGAGTTGTGTCAGCGGCTTTTATAAAAAATGATAGCTTTAAATGTTTTTTTTTCTGCTATTGTGGTATAACAAAGAGATTAACACTAATTGAGGCAAATGTACACTGACAAGCCGGAGAAAGCAAAGCAAAATATCATACCCCTAGATGACTTAAAGCAATAAAATTGATAACATTATTACCTTCTTTGCATCAGCTGTCTTCAGTGTAGGAAGATGGTAGGTGACAGAGAACGCATCACAAATGCCAACTGAATCTAAGAAGGTAATCTCACTGGTTGTCCCAAACACCAGAAGTTTTTTCCCCTGAAAGACAAGCATTTGCAGATCTAAATAATAATACACTGAATTCAGATTAAACAAGATTCTCAATATACATTTTTGCTAACTGATCCGATTAGCATATGAATCAAATTGTATCTTCTAAAATGTTAATGATTTAACTAGTAAGCAGCATGGGACTTCTCAATCAAGAGAATGGGAGAAAGCATTGTTAACCTAGTTCAATTCTCTCTCTTTTCTTTTTTAAATGGAAAAAGTTTTAAATATTTCCCAAGTAACCATTAGGAGTACTTGATTGAAACACATAGAAAGAACCAAAGACAAACCTTAGGAGGAAGACGTTTGAGAAGGACCAACAATGTCTGAGAAATTATATTTGAAAAACGGGGCCCAATAGCAACATACTCCAGTAGCCTGCAACAATAATTAACCAATTATTTCTGTCAACATTGCACATTTCAAGTCAAAATGAATAGCATAAGTTTCTCATTCCCCTAACCTTTCTATGTCATCAAGGATGATGATGCTCAAGGGTGACTTGTACGCATCCTCAAATACCTGCCAAAGTGCACTAAATTCAAAATGTTCGAACTTTTTCTAACGTAAATTATCCTAGTTTGATACATGAAGCACAAATATTCCTGGCCATCAATTTTGCAAACGGAAACCAGAATTTCTTATACAGTCAGCCCTCTCTATAACAACCAGGTTTCTAGTAGAACCGATTTTTTTTTGTTTTAACCCTCTATACCAGTTTTTCACTTATAACAGCAACATTCATAATTATTAAGTACATTCTTTATTAAATTAGTTCTCTATAACAGCATATTGTCTAAAATTTTAAGTAAAATTATAACTATTTCATATAAGCAAGTCTATTAATTAGAATTTATTAAATAAAAATTATATCAATTAAAATATTATTCCAATAAAATGTTTAAATTTCACATGAAAAAACCTATTAATCATATTTTATTAAATGAAATAATCTTTAATGAGTGGAATTAAAGATATCAATTCAACAAACTATTAAGTTCTCTAGTTAAATATTCTACTATGAATTTGGAACATCATAAACTTATAAATTGATTACTTAAACTTAATAGCTCGTGATAAATTAATTAATTTAATTTAGTAACTCATATTGATTAATGTAACTTGTTAGATTTATGAACTTCATAATTAGCATGTGAAAGAATGTAAAATAAAATATGCATAAAAGCAATAATGCATGCACCTGCTCTATGTCTTTTAATTTTGTTGATTTGATTCCAACTTTCTTTCTTTCTTTTTAACATAATTCTCACTTTCTTCATTTGATAAAAATCCACAATATGAATTTTATGGTAGATTTACAACAATTATCTCTCTATAACAGCATGCTGTTATAAGTGTATAATAACCACCTCTTTATAACAGGCAAAATCTTAACAGACAAATGGGGCTGTTATAGAGAGGGTTGACTGTATATGTTAAACAGCTTAGACCAAAGCAAAGTTCTAGTTTAGAGCAATAATTTGTTCAGATAAAAGTATTCATATCACTTCCAGATTTAAGGATCATGGCACCACAAACCTTGACAATCTGAGCACATTTTGTACTCTCATGAAGACCGATCATAGATTCAGCAGAGACCTATTAAATAAAATTAAAAAAAAACAAGAATCTTAACAACAAATAGAAGGTTGCAATATATTTATACATGCTACAGGTCAGGAGCTTACTATCTTGACATATGGGAAATCACTGTCAATGCCAACAGTAGCTGCCAATGCTGTTTTGCCACTGTACAAGTCAACCTAGATTCAGTTAAAGTTAAAGATAAAAGATGTCAAACAAAAGGAAATTCCAGCTGCCTACCTTCCACTTGACCCTTCTAGAAGACAAGTGACCAGAGGACTTCCTTTGCTTACTTTGACCTGCTCTACCAGTAGCATGGCTCTCTGATAAATGTGCTTGTGCCGGTCACCACAATCCACCATGCCATTAAGTCTAAAAATTATGTTATGTGAAACAATTCAGGCAAAGCCACTCAAAACTGAAAGATATGAGTCATACAACTAGGAAACTAAAGAGAGAGAGAGAGAGAGAGAGAGAGAGAGAGAGAATATTTTAATGAACGGTCTTTAATTCCCAAAAAAGCGAACTCAATGTTCAAGATAAATATTCATATTTTCCCAAGCCAACGCAGAAACAATTATCTTTAAATTAACCAAGGCGACCAAGAAAATAGACCAATGGGATGCAACAAAAAGAAAAAAATTAACAATCAGCTGAAAGCAGAACCTAGAAGATTACATGTGATGCTCACAGCTCACTATTTTGTTTAAGAGAAATGTTCAAAAATTATTAAAAGCAACAAAAAGAAAAAAATTAACAATCAGCTGAAAGCAGAACCTAGAAGACTACACGTTGCTCACAGCTCACTATTTTGTTTAAGAGAAATGTTAACAAATTATTAAAAGCAACAAAAGTTAAAGGCTCGAAGCATCATTGCAAAGACTATTGCCTTCTAAACCTACTACTAGAACATAAAAGTAATGAGAATTCAAGCAGAATGGAATTAACATCTTCTAATCAAAGAATTGAAATTTGTACTAAATTGAACAAAAAGAATCACCTGCATCGTTCAAGGTCATCAGTTGAGGCTCCAAACGCAGGAATGATTTCCAGGAGTGCATTGAGAAAATCATCCATTGTAACCTTAATGTTCTCTTCATCCACTGGCTTGGTAAGATCATCCATACTTACTTGTCTATTCAAAGCAAAAGACACCGCACTTTTCACAACACCTTCAAGCTCTGCTCCACTGTAATTCTTTGTACGAGCAGCTGAACATAAAAGAAGTAAATAGAAATTTGTAAGGCTTTCTCAAATACTGGATTAACCACAAGATCATTGTCAACATGATGTGCATATGCTTTAGAAAAAGAAAGTGCAAAGCCAGGTACATTCAGAAGGTATTATAATAAAGATTTTACTCCAAGTTTAATCATCCGGAGGACCCTCAAGAATATTACACAATCTATTGAGAACAAAACTAAATAAATGTAAAACACAACTTTAAATAATCATCAAGATCTGTCAGCCTGTATATCTTTTGAGTGGATGGACAGTGGAATAAAAGAACTAAACTCTTACTTTAATAGTTAATTCTTTCATAGCAGTGAAGAATATACATACCAAAATCATAAATTACTAATAAACATACCAAGTTCTTGAAGGTTAACATCAGGAGCAAGAAAAGAGTTCTCTTTCATCTTGTTTGTGTGGATCTGAAGAATCTGAAAACGACCATTCTCATCTGGAAGACTTATCTCTACTTGAACCTCCAAACGTCCTGGCCTACAGAAGAAAAGGATTCAAAGATTTAATTAAGATCAAGATATCTCAACAGTAATCAAACTAATAAATCATCAAGAAACTGAAAAGCCCATAAAGCAGAAAAAATACACAAAACAATTACATAGCAAAACATGCCAACAGCTTATTGCATGTTATTTCCAGACCCTAATTACAACTCTTAATCAAAGGCCATCAAATTCTTCATAAGAACCAAGAATTTTCTGTAACTCTTAGTATACTTCGAAATTTTAATGTCCACAATCCACAACACTAAAATGCGCCAAATATTTGTTTCTACTTGATGGGTGTTAATCAAGCTTCTTACTGTAGAGGATGACCTAATGTGAAAAAGAGGTAGACAGATCAATTGGTTTGCCTGGTGACTGTATGCGCGCATGTGTGTGTTTGTGTGTGTGTGTGTGTGTGTGTGTGATAGTGAGAGAGAGAGAGAGAATGGAGGAGGGAGGGAGCAACCTCAAAAGGGCCTCATCAAGTAGATCCTTTCTGTTGGTCATTCCAATAAGCAAAACATTGTTTAGAGACTCCACACCATCTATCTGAAAAGTAAATTAACTTTAGTTAAAATAATCATATCACTAAAGACAAGTTAGCGACAAGAGCCCAATAAACATGCATGAGACAAACAGTAGTGATTGTTAAGACAAAAATTGTCAGGAGCTAATCACTGACCTTGGTAAGAAGCTGGTTCACAATGCTGTCGTGAACTCCAGTACCATCTCTAGTTGAGCCTCTTGACTGAAAAAAAGAAAAGAAAATAGAGGCACATATTATATCAGAATGTTCAAAAATACAAATAAACAGCCTCAACTCAATTCTCTAGATTCTCATTAGCATGGGACCTTACAATGACTCAGCATAACAATCAAAGGGTGTTATATGTAAATAGATCAGATCACCCATTCCTTCACACATTAAGAAAAAAAGTGATCTCTAACTTGAAATATTTTTTGTTATGAAGATCCCCTTGGTTTTGTTAGCATCTAAAACACATCAACATGCATATAAAGATGCATGCATACATGATCAACATCAGAGAATGATTCTAGGACTTAAATAATATCCAAATCTTTGCCACGATTTTATCATCCACCAGTTCAATATTTTAAAGAACATTGCGTAATGAAAGTTACAATGTGAAAGAAATTCGAAACATCAAATAAACCATGTAAAAGTACTATAGGGATGAATAGATGTATACAAAGCAGTTTTGTACCTTACAAATAGCATCAATTTCATCAAAAATTATGACATGCAAATCACTCTCATCACCTGAAAAGTCAAAGAACATGATGTTTCACTACAAAATTAGAAGAAAAACATAAAAACTAAAACTAGTAAGCACATATCTCTTACCACGCGTCCTTTGATCATTCTCAGCATCTGCAAATAGGTCTCTAACATTCTTCTCAGTTTCACCAACAAATTTGCTCAGGACTTCAGGGCCATTAACAATCTAAATAGATACAGCAAGAAGGAATATATTGCATTATGCCAATTACAATATTAAGTAATAGTCACCATATAGGCAAACATAATAGTTAATTAAGTCAACTGCAGCATCTCTGAAACATGAAGGCAAGCAAGCGGCCTCAAAAGAATACACTATAAAGCAGACTCCGCCAACAGAAAGTTACAAACTCTGATGCAAAAACAGCAACAGCAGAATGGAGAAGGCAGAAACTATATGATGGACAAAAATATACAAATCGAAGGACACACAATTGAATTGCCAACAAAAGTTTTGTCAACATTGTGTCCTGAAACAGCTTACAACAGCAGAATTTCAAAATGCTATTGACACTGGGTCAAGCATGGCATATATGTCTTAAATAAAAAATAGCATCTCTAATTATCTATAGCCAAACAATCATGTGCAATTCAAGGTCATAATACTGTGATCAAACATAGACAAATACATAAATTTTATTCCATCTGAAAAATGAATAATCAGAATTAAATGATCAAAGGATGCCTGGCTCAAAATAATATAAATCACGTTAATCAAAAAGGTGACAAACACCAAACCTTTGGTTCCTTTCCATTCAACATCTTTCCAATTTGACGAGCCATGAGAGTTTTGCCAGTACCAGGAGGTCCATAAAGTAGCATCCCTTTAACATGCTTAATTCCCAACCTAGAACCTCAAGCTTTCTTGTCAGAACAAATAAATAGGTATCTTATATATAAATAGTATGTTTTAAAGACTAAGTTATCATACTTGTTAGTCACATGTGGAGGAAAGACACGAGAGGCAAAAGCTCTTCGAAATATATCGGCAAACTCTGCACTTAAGCCACCAATACCTAGTGATTGTAGATTAAACTCTTTGTGCCTAAAGATATTACTACTAGCAGCTTCACGTTGATTGACAACCTGCATTGCAAACAAAAGTAAGTGAATTAAAACTAATCAAATCAAGTGGATTAAATCTAGGTTATTCAGACTTGGGGGTGAGTGCTGGACACAATTATGAGCTTGAAACATGTATGCTCAATTTTTTCGAAGTTTTTTCATATATTTAGAGGATTGTACCCTCATACTCGCATTGAATATGTTGGAAACAAGTGTTACATACAAGTACTTTAAAGAAAATAAATAGTCAGAGTATAATAAGATTAAATTACAATCTTGAAACATAAATGTAATACAAATCTAATATCTGCGAGTGACAATGATGTCCACTGGTCAATACACTATTAAAAGATAAAACTGCAACAACTAACATATCAATATATCACCTTTATTCCACTTGAATTTTGTGCGTCAAAGATAAAGTAAGTATCATTGGAAATCATCCCCCTTTCAGGAGCATTAGCTGCTGCTTGCCCCTCCAGCTGAGCTTGACTGATTGTGAAAATATAGTTATTACCATGATACTCAAATGTAACCTTTTGCCCCGCTGTCATAACCTGCCAAAAGGAAACCAGTATTCCATGACTTCAACAAAAATCATTCAATCTATTGTAGATGTGCATGCCTGAGGAAAGAGAGGAAAGTTCCAAACAAACATTTTACATGAGATATGAGTGAAAAAGTAGATAGAAGAAATCTATTTTACATGTGTTATGCCTGAGGAAAGAGAGGAAGTACAAAACAAGCAATTTGCATGAGATATGAGCATGAAAACAGGTAATGTCATCAAGCAAATTATTTCCAAGTGTGAATTGATATAACATAAGAACAACAAAAACACTGACATGTACATTTGAAACAAACTTTCTCCAACATGGCCTTCGTTCTAAAACAGAGAATTAAGGAAAAGAAATCCAAATTTAGCTGAATCAAGGATTAGCCAACTATGCAACCATAAAATTAAAGCAAGCATTTTACAACAGGCAAACCGCATGTAGCTCTACCTGATTGATAAACCTCTTTCTAAGCTGGTTAGCCAGAAGAACAGCATCAACCTACAACAATGGCAAACAGCATTTAATCCTACTCCCATCCATCCAAGCAATTAATATAATCTAATATATATATATATATATATATCAAATACTGCATTAAAATCTACCTGCTCATTTTTAGTACCCTTCTTCACAAATTCTAGCTCAACCCTAAGCAATGCAAGGTTAAAATCTTCAGGGGGAACAAATCTGCATGTGACAGGAAAATAGAAAAACAGTTAGTGACTAGGCACTGTCTGACCATCAAATTTCGAAAGGTAAGGTTAACTAACCTGCTCACTGATACATTGTCACCATTAGAAACTTTTGCAAGGCGACGATGGATAGCATTTAGTGCAATATATCCATTGCGTATGCTTTCATGAGAAGTATTTATTAGTTAAGGTTAGGCCATAAAGTTAAAACAGCAAAGAAGGAAAAGAATAGTTCAAAATAAATAAAATAAATAAATAAACCCAGCAAGATTTAAAACTAAAATACATGTTTTCAAAATATGAATATTCAACTTCTTTTAGTAATAAAGGGGAAAAAACAATTCATTAGTAAAAAATGAGATTCTAATAAATTGAAAGAATTAACAAATTTACATCTCCTAAAATTATCAATTATGAATTTACATTCCATAATTCCATGAAAATGAGCGTAGTGAAGAATAATTAATATAAATAGTATAGTAGAAGATTATGCTACTCAAACAATAAATTATGAACAATGCAACAATAAATCGTGCGAACTGCGGTTTAACTAAAAATATTAATAAAAAAAAGGATATGAAACAGAAAGAACGAAGGCATCCCCGACGTTAGCGAGGAAGAGTTTGGAGCCAGGGACGGCGAAGCTTTGAAGATCGGAAGGGGAGCAATAAGCAAAATTAGTCAAGGCGAGATCTGTGGATGGTGTGCTGGTGACAATCATGGGTGCAACCGTAGAGGATTGCGATCCGAACAGCCCCGCCATTACCTTTGTTTTGCTTTTTCGTATGAGATCTGCTGAAGAATTTAATTTTCTTTTTTGGCAGAGATAAGAAGAAGAAAGGAAAAGGGAAATGCTTGATCTAACTTGAGGAATTGAAATGCCACCGAAGATATGAGATGGAGAAGAATTGGGTGTCGCGCGGGACAGATATACGCAAGCCAGACCGATGTCTGTTTTCACAAAGGGAAGGAAATTTCAATTTATTCCATTATATGACGTTACAATTTATACGACATCGTTTTCATAGCTATTATGTTCAGAACATTTCGTTTTTCTTCATACTTCCTTTCTATTATTAATTTTTGGGTAAACTATAACATTAGTCACTAAACTATGGATAAATTTTCGTTTTGGTTACTAAACTATAAAAAGTAACAATTTGATCACTAAACTATTCAGAAATTTTCATTTAAGTCATTGGGCTGTTAAAATCGATGTTATATTGTTTTCTCTGTTCACACTGTTTGCACCAATTGAAAGCTTTATTTCCCCTTCTCTTTTACAGTTCAGTTTTTTTTCAATCTGCGAATCAAAATTCAAACAGATTTTTTCTCCAATCATTGACACTGACCCTCAAATCGACTTGGATCTAAGGTATGTTCTTTTACTAGTTGATGGATATTGATCCACCGTACCGATCATCGAATTATTGCTTGGAGCTCGTTAGTGAAATGTAAAAACTAAACTTAATAACTCAACAACTTAAATAAAAACTTTTGAATAGTTCAGTGACAAAATTGTAACTTGTTTTAATTAAGTGACCAAAAATAATTTAACTTAATATTTTTACAATATGATTTTTTTTTTCTTCAAAGTACTAATAGTATCTATAAAGAAAGAGGTGATACAAGGTAGCAAGTGGGTTAAGGCCTAAACAGAAGGATTTGGACACAACATCAAAAGCACGCCCATAAAGTAAAAGTCTAAACTAGATAAAGAGCCCTAAAGGCAAGCATACCCATTATCTATAGGAGTGACCATTTCTTTGCTAGAGAAGTAAAACTTATTTAAAGAAATTTTTTAATAAAAAACCACCTTGCAAAAAGAGACCCTAACAATGAAACAAACGATTTCCTCACGGATGAGAAGACTTCAAAACCCAACAGAAGCAACCATTTAGGAAGAAATTGTAAATGCATTTGAGAACCAAATCCCTTTGAAAATGAAATCAAAAAATCTAAATTCAAAAAGGTTGAGTTAATCAACTCTATATTTTTATTTCTTCACTTTTGAACAGAACATCTATTTTAATCTTTAGTAAGCTTCATTTACCATTTGCCTTGCCTTTCAAATTGGTTTCCACTTCTAATGTAATTCCTTTTTTCGGTGAAGCGACAACGGTAGCACTAGAGGGATCAAATTCGATTGTTTTTTTGTGAGCTGTAAGCCTATATTCTTAGAGCTTATTGGGTCTTTTAAGAAATTTGGTTTGGATTAGCTCTTGAAAGCCAGAAGAAATGAGCCTTCAAGTTGGAATAGCATCTTAGATGTTGGACTCTAAAAGCCTAACCTATAAATTTATCTTTAGTTAGAGCTACAGGTGATTCAGTTTTTCCAATAGTTTGGCCTTTGTATTTGTAACACCCTGTACCCAACTCGATCGCCATGTTTAGGTTACAAGATGTCATATTTGTTGTCGAAGCAATTACGGTTGAATTACAGTTCAAATTAACAGTTAAAACATATTATTTGTAGGAAAAATTGTATTTTTTTTGGAAATTTTGAGATATATTCTCGATTGGTAAATGTGGAGAGCTCAATCATAAAATTATGATTTTATATTCTACTCCATGAGACCTTTACAACAGTATATCATATGCTCAAAATGGTTGAGTGATGAATTAAAATTGATGCTCAAAGTAAGCTACTTGTGAATATTTGTTGAAGAAAAGAAAAGCTTAGATCCCACATTGGTTAAATACCAAGTGTGAGATGTGTATGTATTTGAGAACCCACTTGAAGGGTGATTGAATGACTAAGCTTAAAACCCCGCTTCGCGCGTAGGGGGTGTAGATCCAAACCCATCGGGGTTGGGGCACACTCGCACGACGTGGACGACGTGAAATGTCAAGCCCAAAATGGCCCTGCGGATATTTCCAAAATTCCTCCGTATTGAATGCTTTTAAAAGGCTAAGAATTCTTCAGAATTTTTTGGACAATCACACTCTCTCATACCGAGTTTATTTTGCCCTCCAAAATTCTTCACTTTTCTTCTCCATATTTTCCAATGTTTCGGTGATAGAAAAAGGCAATGTTTCTTCGTTGATCACTATAGAGGTGCTACTATTTTGATCACCGTGTTGCTGTATCCTGGGAGATAGTCGACCAATGTTTTTCCAAGTACCGTAGGAGCGGCCGAATCTGTCTTAAGGAAACTGTGTAAAACAAGCCTCAACATCTAGTAAAACTCGATTCTTCTTTTCGATTTCTAGTTTTCGTTATGTTATTCATTGGTTTTTTGTACCTGATAATTTAAATATAAATTATTTAATTTAATTTATATATAAATATTTGTTCGCTAATAGGTTTTGTCCAACATTATTTAGTTCAAAACATCATTACAACATATTACACAATCAGATACGAGCCCTATATGAGCTTACAAAAGCTTGTTAGAGGACTCATCAAATAAGGACCAAATTGTAAAATTTTCATATCAAGTTAATGTCGCGACTTCGAGGGTTCCAGGTCAAGACACAACTCCTTGTCAATTCCTCGTCGCGACATGACCATATGTTTTCAAAAGGTCTAAATTGTATCAATTCAATCACCTAAAAACCAAAGATCAATGCCTTATTTTAACCAAATAAATATCATACATGCTTTCAAAGTCTAATATAATACCATTTCAATAACAATTCCATCCAAAATCACCTAATTAGCAATTCAACATATGTTTTATTGCTAAATTTGAACCATTTTAGCTACTAAACCAAATTCATATTCACTAACCTACCATATATGTAATTCAGGTTAACACGACTATTAAAACTTTTGATTTAACCATTTATAAAAAAAAAAACCAACTCAAAACCTAGGTAAATGCCATATATCAAATGGAAGGAGCTATACAAACATTGTTTAGTCAAGGACCGCAAATGGGATGTTGATTCAGTTCTCAGAACTTCAAGATCCACCTATACCTACGCACAGAATAAATAAACCGTACACTGAACGATAAAGCTCGGTGGTAATAATAAGGTAATATTAACCATATGAATACAAGTAACACATGTTCTATAACACGACCAATTCAATTGTTATTCATATATCAAGTACTAACATAATGTGCCATTTCATTCCAATAAGTTTATGTACACATATTAATTCATACAATAGTCATCCCAAATACCAAGTAAATGCATGATTCCTTTTAGCCAAGTTTATACACATATACATAATCAATTTAAGTTTTAAATTTAATCAATTCATATACCATTTATACCAAGCTCCACAATTTATACAAAGTTCCCATTTGATCAAGTTTATATACACATACTATATCATACATTATTGTAACACAACATCTCTATCTCATTTCTTTTCATTCTACATATTTGTTCTTTTATTCACACTTTCTCAAATCATTTGATTTATTTAATTTTCGTGTTGGCCCTTAGGGATCGTAATATCTGAATCGTATGATCTTTCACACGCTTTCCATATTCATGTTTTACATATATGCACATGTGATATCATTTCATACTATCATTTTCAATTCAATATCATTTATTAAGTTCATATTTTATAATCTGATTTCAAAATTCAATTTAACGTTTCGCCAATGCTAGTAAAAAGGACTCGGACATGCGGGTGAACTACACTACAGCAAGATAGCTTATATGTACATAAACTATATCACACCAGAACACCAAAGTGCCAAGCCCATAGGCATCAAATGCATATACATATGCAAATACATCCCTCCACCACACTAATGTCTCCGAATAGACAATGAATACTTGATGATCTGCAAAAAATATTGGATTCTAAATGACATTTCATAATCTCCACATCATCGGCAAACCCGTACAATAAGTGCATATGACCCTATTGGCATGTGAATTGTATCCTAGCCTTTCTACTAAGTTTACATGGGCATCAACTATTCATATATCATAGTCTCATTTCATTTCATCATCAATTCATGTAACATACTATTATCAAATTGATTTGTCGTAATTTGATATGTCAAATTAGGCTATCTATTACACCTAATGAGCTTATTTTCGAGCAATTTGAATGTTTTTTTCTTCATATTTTTACTTAGTTTTAGTTATTCATTTCAATAAGTGAATTAACACGTTTTATGCTTGACCTGACGTCAAATGTAGTAGTTATTTTAGGTCATTTTTGCACTTGACGAACTTGTTTTCTAGCACTTTTATAATTAATTATTGCATTTTTAGTATTAGTAGGTTAGAAATAAAATATTAATAAAAAGAGCCAATGTAACACCCCTAACCCATCTCCGTCACTAGATTAGGGTTACAGAATATTACCATACAATCAAAAATATTTAAACATTATATCATTCAATAATTTAATCACATCATAAACCATTCATACACATGCATATTGTCTCTAAATTAAGCCCTTGAGCCCCTAAAAATAGCTTAGAAGTAATTTGGGACCAATTTGAAACAATTTGAAAAGTTTAGGAAAAAGATGTAAAATTTGCAAAACAGGGGTCACACAGCCGTGTGGCCAAGCCATGTAACTTTTGAACAAGAGACACACGGCCGTGTCCCAACCCGTGTCCTCACTTGTGTAACACATTGAGTAGGACACGGCCGTGTGCCAGGCTGTGTGTTAGGCCGTGTAACTTATTGACTTAAACCCTAAGAAAGTCCTTAGATGACACACAACCATGTCGCCAGGCCATGTGCCTCACACGGCTTAGTCACACGTCCGAGGCTCAGGCCGTGTGAACCCAAAATTACCTAAAATCAAGCCATTTCAAAACCACTTCATGCATAAACATTTAAACCAATTATGCACACTTTTAAAGCACCAAAACATCATCTAAACACACATATATTTGCCATTTCCTAGACCCTAATTCAATTAACCAATATGCCATTCAAGGTGCCACAATTAGTATTCAAACATCACATACCTAAACAAGCTCATATGACTCATTTCATGCATATAAATCTAGTCCATTTAGGTACTAAAACATACCACATTTAACCATTTCCAAACCATTCAAGACATGCCATGAGAGCCTTATTCTATTATGTACCTAAAACACATCATAATTGACCATTTTCAAGCTAACAAATTGTACCAATATGCCATACACATCCATTATCAAAAAGTGACCAAAAGGACTTACCTAAACAAGCATTATAAGTCCATCAACCATACATGAACAACAAAGTACAAACATATCAAGTTACCATTTACATATTCATCAAAAATACCATTATAAACCAAAACATGTTTACATTACCTAATTCCATGCATAAAGACTAATTCCATTATGTGCTTAACCACAACATAAATACCTAATTCAAACACCCACCAAATCATACCATATTTATCACTTTCAAGCCATTACAAGCGTACCATAACACCATACGTTTCAATTACCTTAAGTAGTCAACAAGACTTTACTTAACAAGCTTTATAAGTTCATCATCTAACATCATCTTCAAAGACCTAGGCATACTAAATCAACCATTTTACATATCCGTAAACCATCAACACAAAAGACTTATACATGTTAACATTGTCATTTCTATACATGATAACCTAATTCAAGTATAAACTAAAACATGTCACAAGTAACCATTTTCAAGCCATTATCATCATGCCAAGATAACCTTATAAACAATCACTTTAAAGTAATCAAAATCACATAACTTGGTGAGGCATCAAACTGTACCAAACCAACATAGCTTTCCAAAGCTTATACATGTTAAAACACCATTAACACATACAACATAATTCCATTACAAAGCACTCTATACATGCCATTATAAACCTTAGCCGAAATATTTAAAACTGCCGAATTGTCTATTAGATAGTGTGATAGATCTCCAACAAGCTTCCAACCATTCGAGCTTCTGATAATCTAAAAAATAAAGGAAAATAACTACGTAAGCAATGAATTCTTAGTAAACTCATATAAACTTAGAACATAACCTACCATTTCAATAATGAAATTTATAGAATAAGTACAAACCATTACCAATGCCATAAGCTTAGTAAAAGCCTATATAACACCATGAATCTCACAAGTTAGTATATTTGTTCATGATTCATATGAAATCAATCATGTATAAACATAACATTTAATTCATCATCATTACCACATAATCATGATTCATTCCATTTGCTTCCATATAATCATGATTCATTCCACTTTCATACTTACCGTTTCCAGTACCATGAGTTTAATATAAGTCTATTCAAGCATCATCAAGCTCACATGTTAGTAGATTCATTGGCAATCATATAAACTCATTTATAGCATAAATAGATTTCATAAGATACATTACATAAGCATCAATCTTTCCATATAGTTATGAACCTTTCTATTAAGTCACTTACTGTTCCATTCATTTTTTACCTGTTGAACCATCTAGAATTATATCGGATACTCGGGAAAGCTCACACGAAGTGTGCCCTTACATATAACCATAACCTTTCCTTTACATCAATGCTCACACGAGCTATGAAATGGGCCTGTTTACACGAGCTATGGGTTAGAATGTAAGCCACACGATGCTGCTCACACGAACTGTGGAGAATCCGCAACAAATGCAAGACCTCAGCCACCGGTAGGACATTCAAGACCAGCACCTGAAACATGAAATCCCTAATGACATATCATTTGTATCCTAAGAATTCCTAAGGTTCAACCAGGATTCAATATCCATCAATTCATCATAGCATTGATACATATATATAGGTTCGATTATACCAAATCAACATAATGAACATTCAGTCTAACTAGAATAAAAGCGATTACAGTTCATACAAACTTACCAGACAAAATTGCAACAACGACTAAGTACAGGGGCTATTTGGTAATTTTATCTTCTCCTCGATTTTCCACTCTTTATTGATCTAAAATAATAATTCCATATAATTCACTAATTCTAACTTAAAAATCAATTCATTTTATGCAATTAAGTCATTTTTGATATTTTTACAAAATTACCCTCAACATTTTACTTTTATACAATGTAGTCCTAAGCCTAAAACATGCAATTTAACCATTTTTAATTAAAATTCATGCTAACTGATTTTTACCTAGTTTTATAAAAGCCTATATTTATCATCAATTTGCAATATTTTCCTTTAATTTTTCCTTTTTCATAAATCAATCCCTAAACTTGAAAATCATCAAAAATTACCTAACAAAATACTTATATTTAACAACCAAGCTTTATAATCTATCATAAAATTTCAAGAACATCACAATTTCATCCATGGTAAAATTCTAAATATTTAACAATTTAACAAACTAATCCCCGGGTTAGCTAAACCTAGTTCCAACAATTTCAAAAACATAAAAATTATTAAAAACGGACCTCAAAATCTCCCACATACATTGAAGATAGTTTGGTCGAACCTCCCTTACTCCAAAAATAGAGTTTCTCCGGTTGAAGAAAAAGAACATAAGATAAATAGGTTTTTGCTTTTCTTTTCTTTTTTCTTTTTTATTACTTATTATAATTTATTAACTTTAAAATATATCATATAAACTAAAAAAATTAGTCACCAATCGCCTACTATTTTATAGTATGGTATATTTGCCATTTGATTCCATTTAATTACCTTTCCTTAGCTATTTGACACCTTTAATTAATAGAATTCAACTTTTGCATCTTTTACAATTTAATCCTTTTCAATTAATTAACTATCTAAACATTAAAATTTCTTAACAAAACTTTAATACAACCTTAATAACAATCTGTAAATATTTTATTTAATAAAATATTTACAGCTCGATTTATAGAAATGAGGTCCCGATACCTCATTTTCTAAAACCACTTGACTTTAGGGTCATACCGCTTGAACCTAATTATTCATTCAAATAGTATAAATTGCCAATTCAAATTTATTTTAATACCATAGTTGACTCGTAAGTATTAAATAATAACATTTACGAACTTACTCGTCAAATTTGTGGTCCCAAAACCACTATTTCCGACACCACTGAAAAATAGGTTGTTACTCGTCAAATGTAATTTTTCCAAAAAGAGTCCATTACGAGAAAAAAATGCGATGGCGGTTGAAGACTCAATGAATGCCTTGTGGTGAAAAGTTCCATTTATTTTCTAGAAATAGAACCATGAAAACCTTGGCTAGCAATTTTATTTTAATTACATATCTCATTATATATATGTTTTATAATTGTTTATAATATTTATATTATGTAATGTTATAATTGCGATATATATATGAGATGATCCATAGTTGATCGATTAAAAATAAGAAATGTGGTAGTGAGGAAATACATGTATTGTATTGTTCTATTCACTTCTTTAGGTTATTTGATAACTGTGAGAAGTGTGGTAATGAGAAGGTGCATGTCTAGGATTGGTTCTGGCTAGTAAAGACTTGGTTTTTAAGTGGCCAAATTTGGCTCACCTCTCTTTCCTAAGACCCTACTTGGTGCACGGTTCGCATTCACTTCTTCGTTTTTTCCTTAAAAGAAAAACTGTGGAGAATCAAATTGTTTGTTTTAAGATTGATTGATTCTTGAGAATGAATGTGAACATTATAACATTTCCATGCATATATTGGAAGCATGTCATTTAGATTAGGTAAGAATGTCACTAGGACTATTGTATGTTCATTTTTGAAATTTGAGATAAAAAACCCTTGCATGTTTTAAAAATATTTAGTGGGGGAAGGTCCTTGAACAAGACCTATGGTCTCTATTGATGGTCTTTAAGTGATAGCATGATAAAGTTTCGAGCCGGTTCCTACCTTGGCTGCACCCCAAGGTAAACCTTGTCATGTGGATTCACTAAATGAGATTTCTTTTTAAGGACAACTAATCAGGCATGATTTTTAGAGAGATTGTCCCAAGATGACTCACAAATGAGAGCTTGTTCATGATGGGTTTTGAGTCAATGGTTACACATTCAAGATCATCTCTTATTAAATAGTTTCCCAAGAAATGATATTTAAGCTAGAGATAATGGCCAAACGTCAAACAGTTGTTAGTTTGTACAGAGTCTTGAGAATTAAGATTCACGAACTGATTAGATATAATTCATGTTCTTGCTAGTTAATCATAGGACCCCAAGGCGACATGGTTGATGGGTGTGAAAATGATCGTAGCAATGAAATTTTTTTCAAGGTTTTAACACAAGACGTATACATCGTACTACATTCTTGATATGTTGCTGAAATGAAAAATATTTGCTTAATACAAAGATAGTAATTAGTGAAATCTTTATTTTTTTCAGTTAGAATATGTCTTCCTCTCCTCTTATTAGCATTCTTACTAAGAATAAATTAAATGGGGATAAATTTCGAGAATGAAACAGAACTTACTGATAGTTCTCAACTGTGAGAAGCATAAATTCGTTCTTGATGAAACTTGCCCTCCTAAAGCTCAACCCAAAGTGAGAAATCATTGGAGAGATTCTGATTCGATTATTCGATGTTATATGTTAGTGAGCATGATTAGTGTGTTTAAAAAAACACAAAAATTTTCATACTGCCAAAGAGATCATGACAAATTTGGAAGATTTTCTCGAAGGCTAAGTCACATTGGCTCGATAATCCGCTATTACAAATTTGATGAATTCTCAACAGAAAACCGGCACTCTAGTCAAAGAACATATGCTAAACTTATGGGATTCTTTGTGGAAGCGGATGACAATAAGGCTAAACTAGACGTGAACACACAAATTGAAATAGTGTTCAAATCCTTAACCAAGGAATTTGTTGGTTTTAGGGCCGCTTACAACTTGGGGAACAATGAGCTTACCTTGACTCAGCTCATGAAGGAATTATAATCCTATGAGTTGATGCTGAATGGAGGTAAGCCAGTTTAGAGAAACCTGAGGCAAACTTGGGGAATAAGGGGATTTTTATTCACAGAAATGTTCTTTAATCTGTAATTGATGGATGGAAAACAATCTCTACTTTATCAAACCAAATAACTACTCGATGCTTCAAACTGAAATAGTGAATAAAAAGCTTAAAACTTCTCACTCTAATGAGGGGTACCTCTGGCATTTAAGATTTGGTCATACTAACTAAGAAAGAATCACTAGACTTGTGAAAGATGGTCTCTTAAGTATGCTTAAGGAAGTTAACCTTCTACAATGTGAATCTTGCTTGAAAGGTAAAATGATTAAGAGGTCTTTTAATGCGAAAGGTACAAGGGACAACCAGCCTTTAGAACTTGAGCACATTGATGTATGTGGTCCCATGAGCATCAGTGTCCGAGGAAGTTACGATTATTATGTAAATTTTATCGATGACTATTCTTGATATGGATATTTGTATCTAATAACCGTAAAAGTAAAACCTTTGATAAATTTTAAGAGTTTCGTGCGGAAGTGGAAAAGCAATTAGATTTATCCATAAAGAATCTTCAGTCTAACCGAGGTGTGGAATATTTCTCCTATGAGTTCTTAGGATACCTCATAAAGAATGAGATTTTATCACAATTAACTGTACTGGGCACTCCACAGCAGAATGACATAGCTGAGAGAAGGAATAGAACATTGCTCGACATGGTTTGTTCAATGTTAAGCTATTCATGACTTTCTACTTCCTTCTAGGGATATACGATACAACTGACTTGCTATATTCTGAATGATGTGTCAACCACGTCTACTTGTAAGACACCTTATGAACTGTGGCATAGAAAGAAACCTGCTCTAAATCATTTTAGAATATGGGGTTTTCCAGCACACGTTCTAGATAGGATGCAAAGAAGTTGGATGCACAGACAGAATTGTGTATATTTGTAGGATATCCAAAAGGAACAAATGGAGGATTATTATACAATCCAAAAGATAACACGATTAAAGTTTCAACTCATGCTACTTTCCTCGAGGAGAGCTACATGGATAACTTTAAGCCTTGAACTAAAGTGGTACTCGAGGAACTTTCAGGAGCGGTAGAACAATCACCAAGTTCAATTCTCGAGAAAGTTGTAGAAAAACCTACAAACAATCAATATCATAGGGGAATTCATCGTAATGGGAGAGTTTCTAAGAAATCAAACTTCTTCATCTATGATGGTAGTATTTATAATAGAAAAGTCAATCATAAGGATGATGATCTACTCATTTATGAGGAGGCTATACAGGACGTTGATTCTAAGCTCTGGAAACAGGCCATGGATGCTGAGATATATTCTATGAAATCCAATACGGTGTGAGAATTTGTAGACTAACCGATTGAGATTAAATCCATAGGGTGTAAGTGGATCTCCTAGAAGAAGAGAAATGCGGAAGGGAAAGTGGAAATGCACAAAGCTAAACTTGTAGGGAAATGCTACACACAGAAAGAAGGCGTTGATTACAATGAGACCTTTTCTCCGGTAGCCATGCTCAAGTCTATCCGCATACTCTTTGTAACACCCCTAACCCACCTCTGTTGTTGGATTAGGGTCACACGCATTACTAACTGATCAGAACATTTAATTTCAACATAATCGAAGGGTGCAAGCTACCTATTAACATTCATATTATACAGAAAGCAGAACATGCTAATCTAACACTTTCAAATTATTATCTTATACAATAGAGTAATGAGATATGCTATGCAATGCTAATCTTAGTCTTCCACTGTCTATACTCTTATCACTATTTATCCTCTCTTGAAAGCTAGAAGTTGGATACATAACAAGACTTTTCCAATTATTAGCATCAAAGTATTGAACTATACTCCGACTACTACCTTCGATGATATCAGTAGAATGACTTACTTCACTTAGTTTAAGCTTGTTATTTCATTCAAAATCAGAGTAAAAATACTCTTACAATCCTTAATACAAGTTTACGGAACCCTAAAAATAGTCTAAAAACAGACAGGGGCTAATTTGAAACAATTCTAAAAGTTTAGAGAATACTAAAAAAATTTAGAAATAAGGGTCACATGGTCGTGTGGCCAGGCTGTGTGGCTTTCGTAGTTGGGACAAACGACTATATCCCAGCCTGTTTCTCTACCGGTGTAACTCACTAACTTGAGACACATGGCCATGTCCCAGCCTTTGTCTCTGCCTGTGTAACTCACTAATTTAGGTCACACAGTCGTGTGACAGACCATGTCTCAGGCCGTGTGTGCCTAAAGGTACCTTAAAACTCAAGTTTACCAAATCATGCTTACTTGAATACTAAGCAACTCATTTACTAGCTATTTAACCTACTCAAAACACAATTAATCATGCTTAAAACATGCCAAAACATCCATCTTTGATGCCTAACCAATGTACCCTTATTGGTACCACATTTTATAATTGCAAACACATTAGTAAGGCATCAATCGTCCAAACTCTCATTCATACTAAATTTCCATAATTGAACTAATGTTTTAGCTATTTAGGCTACCAAGCTTAAAACTAAAACACATGCAAAACATTAGCCCGGCTAACATGCCAAAACATGGATTTAACTATAACCATATGAACACATAAATACCATTACATATGGACTCAAAATAACATCACATTAACCAAACAACATCAAACAAAAGACCTCCTAGGTACATGCCATTAAAAAAATACAACATCACTACGCTTGAGTCCGGGATTGTTGTTGGATGCTGAGTTGAAGATAAATTGAAAATTACCTAACCTGCATACGGGAAACAAACCGTATGATGAGTATAACTCAATGATATTTCTATAATTTGAACATAAAATAAACAAGATATAATCACATAAACACTTAACCAAAATTTTCAATCAAATTAAACATGAAATTTTCATGGTAAATCTAAGTACCTTACACATTTGTACAACATTGATACATGGCATTGTCAATTACACAATGCCTAATTTCCATTTTGGTTTCTAATACATGTTTCATTTCACAACTCTTGTTTTGTCAATTGTCTCTTATAAATCATTTGATATTTTAATCATGAAATGGCACAAACCAAACCACATTATTGATCCATATTCAAATGGAACATAGTCAGTCTATATCCATGGCTCAAACCAAGATTTCATTCCATTCCAATTCATTTCACATATATAAATTTCATAATTCATATTTATTTTCCTATTAACACGACTCGGACTCGGATGGATACGCAGATCCAACCAACACACCAGTTTGGCACCCAGTGCCTCATCGAATAATTTCAAAGTAATAATTGCACCTAGCACTATAATATATTGACACTAGTGTCTCATCGATTAAACTGAAGTAAATTGGCACCCAGTGCGTCATTGACTCGAAGTTAAAGAAATCCTTGAACTCTTCTTATACTATGGCATGCCATCTATATCCGACTTAGCCCGAAATAGTTAATAGGGTTTCACTCCAGTTTTCAATACAATCAATGTCTCAATTTCATATATGTACATTATCATATATAAGCATATATTCAATTTTGATAGCAATCATATTTTCTTCATACATATATTCATTTCAACATTCATAAAAATATGTATATTTTTCAAATATGTACCATTAAATCCTCATGATTTTTCCATTAATTTGAATCAACCCAATTTGAATAGGAAATCTCATCTCAACTACTTACCATGAGCAATCCAAATAAAATGCACAAATTTATAACTTAATTCGGATTATATAAACACAAATCGTATATTTTAAGCTGCTCGACGTCGACTTTATCTTTCCCCTTCTTACTCGAGGATTCTAGAACAATGTTTGCTATGGAATAAAATAATTAAAATAGATTAATAATACACAACACAACTTTGATTAAATTTCAAATTTTATACTACATTTTGCTTAATCTTCAATTTAGTCCTTAAAACGAGACTAATTTTAATCTCTATATTTAATCTCAAATTTTTATACTAATATCACTCTAAGCTAAATTTAGCTCTCTATTTTCAATTCTACCCCTTAATTTTAAATTTTTCACAATTTAGTCCCTACCATTCAAAATCGACAATTATCTTCACTATTTAGTCCTTTTCCACTTCTAACTTGAAAATTTATCAATTTAATCCTTAAAACTCTAACTAATCAACAATGGTAACATCTTCAATTTTGAATACTAAAAATTATAACATGGGTTGGCTAGCTCTAAGTACCGGGATTCCAAAAATGAAAAAATTACAAGAAAATGACTAAATTGCACTAACCAATTTTGAGCTTGAACTCAAGGTCCCTAAGCTGTGCATTCCTTTTTTTCTTCTTTCCCTATTCAATTTGCATGCCAAAATAAAATAGAGGAATGATTTTTGATTTTGTTTATTACTACTAACTACTACTAATATTGCTACTGCTACTGTTGCTGCTGCTACTGCTACTGCTACTGCTATTACCACTATTGCTACTCTGCTGTTACTACTACCGCTGTTACTACTACTGCTACTGCTACTGCTATTCTAGTTATCGAAAATGATGTAGGAGAATTGTCATCGATTAAACTGTGGTTAGCTCAACAGTTTAGCATGAAGGGCTTGGGTGAAGCTAGTTATATTCTTGGAATTTAAATCCTTAGGGATCGAAAGAATAAAACGATATCACTATCTCAAGCTTCATACATCGATAAGGTACTGAAATGTTTTGCAATAACCGATGCGAAGCCAGGCGTTCAGCAAGTGCATCAGGTTTCCATCTTTCTTTAGATGGTTGTTCTAAGACAATGGAAGAAAGAGAGCATATGAGTAAGGTTCCATATGCTTCGGTAGTTGAAAGCCTTATGTATATAATGATTTGCACACGTCTAGATATTATTTCGCATTAGGAATGGTTAGTCAATATCAGGTGAATCTCGGTCTCAAGCATTAACAAGTTGTAAAGCATATATTAAGGTATCTTAAAAGAACCAGGGATTATATGCTTGTGTATTCTGGGGAGGACCTTACTCCTATTGGATACACAGACTCGGACTTCCAAACTTGTAAATTTTTGAGGAAATCAACGTCGGAAAATGTATTCGTTCTAGGCCATGGAGTTATAGTATGGAGAAGTGTAAAACAAACTTGCACTGCTGACTTTACTATGGAGGCCGAGTATGTGGTTGTTTCTATGGCAATGAAAGAAGCAATATGGCTTCAAAAGTTCTTAACTGAACTTAACGTTATTTCTGGTATAAAAAAACTATAACATTGTATAGTGATAACAGTGCTGCAATAGCTAATACCAAGGAAATGAGAAGTCACAAGAAGACAAAACACATTGGTTGGAAGTATCACTTGATACGAAAGACAGTAGCCGAAGGAATTGTAGATGTGATGAAAGTAGCTTCTGAAAATAACCTTGCGAATCCATTTACTAAGACTTCTGTAACTAGGAGTTTTAACAAACACGTTGAGGATATGGAAATACGAAACATGACACATTTACTTTACTAAGGTAAGTGGGAAATTGTTAGGTAATGTACCTATATTGTAGTAAACATGTAATTGTTTTCTATTTATTTGAACGATGAATAAATAAATAAAGTTAATTTCACATTTCACTATTATGTCTTTTTTATTTATGTCTTTTATATTTTGCATGCATAGAAAAATTGTGACAAACAAATATTAGTTTATTGATTGTTTAAGTTCAAAATGAAGAAAAGTGGCATTGTAAAAATGTTTACATTGCAAGAAAGACAACTTACTTTAGTAGATAACCTAAATGAGTCCGTAATCCCGTAAAAGAATCAAAGTGAGCATTTGATTCAAATACTAAGAAGGATTATTATGTCGTCTACAATTCTAATTGGGGAAATGGCTAGTCTTGGCTATTGGAGTAGTTGAATCCATGAGTAGAGACATAAATGTATTCATTGGTAGAATGATACATTGAGCTGGACCCAAGATGAATTAATTTTGAATCCGTTTGTGAATTAATACACTTGTGACGTTCATGGTGTGATTAACCTAAATCCTGAGTTAGTTGCTGACCATGCGTATGTAACTTATGTGCTTTGATATAAGTGAAGGCATGCTCTAAAGATGATTGAGTTCATAGCCGGTATGTTGGGTACATGACTTATGTATGGAATGACATTACTAGCAACAGTGGAATTCATAGCTCAATTAAAGAGTAAATGATATCCTCTCATTGGCATTGTGTGGATTGATAAATATGAAACATGGTCACGGGTTGCTTTTTCTCGAACGAGAAATTTATCATATTCATTTGTTAACAGTGGTCATATTAATCATTAAGAAGACATAATGGTGATAATGAGATGAAATAGGATTGTATTTAGTGAACATATTTAACTCAAAGGAATCAAGAATGTCATATGAGGGTAACACAAACATTACGAGATCATTAGACAAAGTAGTTGGATGAATTGCTCGATCGGACTGCATTTGAATCAGAAGAAAATTTTACGACTTTGGGAATAATTTAATTGAGTTGATTTATTCGATGTGAAATTAAATTAGGTGGTCGTAAGAATTGTTCAACTAGAGAATTTGATTAAAGAATTTTCTTGAAAAATGAATTTGGAAAATCTAAGTGATTTTTGGAAATTTTAATTTTGATCAAATAAAATAAAATTAATCAAATCAATTAAAATTAATATGATATTTTTGAAAGTTAATTTTCAAGTCAGGCAATTGGTCTAATGGGTAATTGAACTTGAAAATTAGACCTGAGATCGTAAATTAGGCTCGGGAGCCCAAAATCGAGACTAAGACCTTAAAAACTGGTCGAACCAGGCCTGGTATGTAAAACCGAGCTGACAATTTGATCGGTGGTTAGATCGGACTAGTCGGGTTGTCACTGACCTGGAACAAACCGGCAGTAGTCGAACCGGCTCGGGGTGTCATAAAGGTGTTGCACCTGCATCACCGGACACGACGGTGCTGGTGGTTGCGATGGCAGCGTCCCGGTGGCCAGCGACGGTTGATGGTATGGTTGAGTAGTGGAAGAGTTACATTCCTACTGGAATTCCACCAAAGAATTTGATTTCAGATTAATTATTCCAAAAATAATATTATTTTAAAAGTTTAATATTAAATTTAATTTAATACTTATCTAAATAATATTTTATGAATTTAATATTAAAGTGATTATCTTAATATTAACTTTAATTTAATGTTTATCTTGTAGATAAACATTCTATTATTTTAATAAGATTTAATATTAAATTTAATCTAATATTTATATAAATATTAAATTTAATTTAATATTAAAGTGATTAAGTGTAATCATAGTTGAACTCTCTAAACTCTCCCTATATAAAGAGAGTATTGTGTCATTATTTACACACACTTGAATTCAAGAGAAAGTTGTAGAGAGAAAATTCTCTGAAGAGATTATTCTAGAAAATTTCTAGAGATATTTTTCTGATTTACAACTTTACCCAAAAGTTTAGAGAAATTACAAAATTACCCCTCTAGTAATTTTTGTGAAAAAATTTCTAATTCAAAGCAAGCCAACACTCGGTAGACGTGAGCTTGAGGATAGATGAGAAGACTACTTAGTCGAAGCGCTCAGCCTAGACGAATTGAAAAGGTACAATTTTGATTAAGTGTTTATTACTTTAGATAGCACAACCATGATCTTGTTTTGAAAAAAAAAATTAAAACTCTAGTTTTTCTCTAAATTTATTTTTCGTTGCGTTTTCCAAACCTGTTTTTCCAGCAACATGGGCATCAACTATTCATATATCATAGTCTCATTTCATTTCATCATCAATTCATATAACATACTATTATCAAATTGATCTATCGTAATTTGATAAGTCAAATTAGGCTATCCATTACTCCTAATGAGCTTATTTTCGAGCATTTTGAATGTTTTTCCCTATATTTTTACTTAGTTTTAGTTATTCGTTTTAATAAGTGAATTAACACATTATATGCTTCACCTGACGTCAAATGTAATAGTTATTTTAGGTCATTTCTGCACTTGACGAGCTTGTTTTCTAGCATTTTTATAATTAATTATTTCATTTTTAATATTAGTAGGTTAGAAATAAAATATTAATAAAATAAGTGTTTTCACACTTTTTTTTTGCTATTTCAATGACCCATAAGGTCGACTCAATCCTCGTAAGTGACTAATGGGTTATTTAAGTGTGTAGGATGCCAATTCAGGTCCAAGAATACAAGGGATGATCATCGGGCCATGAAACAAGGAAGCTTGATAGAATAATGAAGCTGCAAAGGCAGGGAAAGCACTCAACATCATGACGAGGAGTTTCCTCTCGTCATGAGGACATGATAATTTTGGGAGAAAATTTACGGTGGCGACGTTGTGATGATGAGTCTTCCCACGTCATGACGATGCGATGATGGTAGGCCAAAATGTGGTTGATTCCTTGGACAACTTTTTTGGGATATTTCCATATTTGGACCCCTAGCATTTATCAAGATATTGCATTAATTGGTATCTAAATGTATCTAGGGTTGAGTCACCAAGTAGCTTGTTGCCTATATAAGCAACTTAGGGTCACCGAAATTAGTGTGCAAACTTGGACAAACAGTTTTTCTTATTCAGTTTTCTTGGTATTTTCTTTTCATGTTCGTTTAGTCAGAACTTTTCTTTTCTAATGTGAAGACAATTGCAAGTTGAGATTGCTCCGGATTCGCGCTTCAATATATATTCATGATATTTTCTATTCTATTCTTTTATTTATATTTTTTTGATTTCTCCAATTAATCATTATATGAATATTAGAATAGATTGTTGTGCTTTACTCATATCTCACATGATTTGATTAATAAACTAATTTATTTATTAAGTAATTATTTATCTGAAATTGGTTTTTTATTCAATAGTACTTGGTATATTAGGGAGTGACGCCATTGATAGAATATCTAGACAGGTGAGACCGGAAGATTATCCTATTGTGTATAACTTGTGCCAAGTGGAGAGATCGGGAAGGTATCTGTATGCTTAGGAAGAGACCAGAATGGTGACTTAGATGGTAATCCTTAGGGTAGATGAGACCAGAAGGGTATTCTTACTAAGGGTGATAAATAACTCAATCTAGGATAATTAATTATTTAATTAGATAATTAGGGATTTAATTAATCATAGGCTAGAGGCTCGCATTGTCGACACTAGGAATAGAAAATTCCATTAGGTTAATTTAGGTTAATTAATTTAATTATTTTATTTAATATTTTAATTTGGATTAACACTACTAATTTGTGACTCGATTAGATTAATAATTATTTTTTGTAATTAATTTAATAATAATTTCTCCAACCTACAATACCTTGGGTACGATACTCGGAATACTTACTAGTGTTCCGTTGTAACACAATACTATATTACAATTTGACCCAAACGCTTGCAAACCTTGCCGATATATATATTTTTGGTGTGATATTTACACTATAAATGATAACACATTTATTGGCGGTCAAGCTGTTAGTGACGTTGTTGGAGGTTGCGACGGTGAAATTTGTATTAGATTGATTATTGTAAAAATAATAGTAATTAAAAGACGAACGAACTAGGTAATGTTCTAATTTTTTTTTGTATATAATTAAATATTTTTATTTTGAATTTTTTTAGTTAATTAAATATTTTTATTTACCTTGTCAATAATCAGATTTAATCATGAACATTGATTTTTATAGGTTAGTATACGAACAATCCAAATCGAGTTGGTTGTATGGCGCTTCAACAAGCTAATGGAGTTATGATTACAAAGATAAGTAGCCCAAGTATTCAAACGAACTTTCACCTAAGTCAAGAAAGTATACGTACGAGAGGGATGAAAATTCGACGAACCTATGGGATGAAGGCAAACTATACGAGGAGGGAGTATATGATCAATATGAGATCACGGGGAACCAAAGATCACTTATGCAAGAACTACTTCAACGAAGAAACGAAATAATGGAAGAGATACATGAGTGACCTTTAGGGACATCCTAATACCTCACCAAAACTCCTGGTGATTTGTATGACTATATGTCCGAACAAGGAAGCCGTGAGAGAGAATTCCAGGCTAAATCAAGGAGAATCCAACAATAATTGGATCAATTAGAGGAATTTTTCCAAAAAAAACCCCAAGTAAGTACTCCATTGAAAGATACTAATTCAACAACGGGATAGTGTGAGCTTCGAGTTTATCTGGCCTAATACATTCCGGAAGGTGATCTATAAGGGAAAAGGAAAAAAATGGGGTAAGCATATTGAATGCTTAGGAAGTTCATAGGCATTAAACAAAAGCTTACCTTAGCTTACAACTAAACACAACAAGTTATTTAGCTTGGCAAGTTTGCCTAAACATGACAATTCACATAACAATAAGGTGAGTTTAACTTACAACCATATCATATAGTAATTCAAACATATAACATTTCAATTCACTTATAATCAACATGTCAATACCATTCTCACAATCAATCCAGCATTTTGCCATTTGCATATCAAGCTCATACCATTTCATTTCAATTTATCACTTTTCATTAATCATTTAGCCTGATGAACTCTAGTGAACAGATTCAGATGCACAAGTAACTACACCATATCAAATTGCTCGTCTGAATAGTAACTACACCACACCAAGGCACCAAAGTGCAAAGCCCGTAGGAAATCATTAATATAATTGTATAACAATACATCCCTCCACCACACCAGGGTATCTGTAGAGACATATAATACTCAGTGATCCGTAACAATGCTGGATTACGATATAATCTGTAATGATCTTCGTACAATCAATTATCCCGTACAAGTGTACATATAACCCTATTTCATGCTAATCATATCCTATCCTTTACTACATTCACTCGGGCATCTTTAACACATATAACCATTTCTTTACAATTTAGTTCATATTTAACATTTTGTACCAAATCACAAACAATTCAAATTACAACCAAACATACACCTATTCATAATTTGAACAAATAAAAATTTAAATACAACCATACCATATGAACTTACCTGGTCAAAACAACAAATAATCGGATCTCCAATGACTGATCAATAATTTTATCTTTTTCTAGATTATCCCTTATTTGGTTCAATTATCAATCTATACAATTATTCAATTTGATTTATCAACATCAAACACTTTATATCATCCCATAATATGCATGAATCGGTTTAATTTCATTTTTGAAATGCCCCTAAAATTTTGCATTTTATTCAATTTAGTCCCTAAAATCAAAATTGCTATAACTTTTAAATTTTTACTTTAATTTCAAAACTAATCTCAATTAAATCCTTTTAGGACCCTCTACTATCAATAATTACACTTTAGTCCCTATGTTAAAAAACTAACAATAAAACTTTACAATCTAGTCCTTTTTCCCTTCTAAGCTTAAAATCTAACAATTTAATATGAATTTCTTTAAGAAACCATCAATGAAAACTTTTAGAAACTTTAAAATTTTTACAAATTGGTACATGGGCTAGCTAAATCAAGCTCTTATGACCTCAAAAACATAAAAATTACAAGAAAAAGACTTGACATCTTACCAATTTGAGGGACCAAAATTTGAATTGCTAGAAACCCTATTTTTCTTTCTTGTTTCTGTCATGGAGTAGAAGATGAATGAAAATGCTTTGTTTTTCTTTAATTATTTTAACTTATAGACTTAAATTGAACTTAATTAATTAAGATTAATTTATTAAGCATTAACTAATTAAACCTTAAGCATGATTAGCCAAATTTAGTGGATTTTATCATCCACCACCACTGTTTGACCATTTATAAGTGGTCTAATTGCTCAATTGGTTCTTTGATCAATTAAAAATCTACAACGATAAGTTTTTACAATTTAGTCCTTACACCTTAATTAACTATCAATTTAACAAAATTATTAGACCAAACTTTAATAAACTTTAACACTAGCCTCGTAAATATTAAATATTAATATTTATAGGCTCAGACTATGAAAATAGGGTTTCAAAATCGTCGTTTTTGACACCATTAAAATCAGGCTATTATAAGGGGATGTATGTGATGGGACTCATCCTGTCATTCCTTTTGAATTGTGGTACATGGTTGTTACGTTTAGGTATGGTTTGGTGGCCTAAAGGGCATGCTCACATTAAGAGGAGTATTCGTACTAGAAAAGCATGTGTCTTGAGAAGTGGGTGGCCTGTTCATAAAGACGAGTGGACAAGGCCTTTCTGAATGGAGCATGTAGACCATTCATAAAGGTGAATGACTTATCTTCAGAAGTGGGTGACCAGAAACCTTTTGAAGAGATCGAGGGTTGAATGAAGGTAGGCCATTTGGGATGTGGGTCATCCGATGACTACCTAGGCAATGGAGAATGGAGGGCTATTTTTGGACGCTTCTCAGGTGGCTCACTATGTTGTCATGTGTCCAAAGTCAGAAGGGGAATAACACACTTCTAATTCACATTGTTTACATCAATCATGCGTCGATGAATGATGTTGCAAAAGTTAGGCAAATTTAAATTATGTGCAATCAACACTAGCAACTTACTTTCAAGCATATTATTAGAGACCTCAACAATGTTGTTGATTTGATGGCTAAACTAGGATGAGACAATTTAAATGGATTATGTGTTCTGGACAGTGTTGTAGCTACTTGCCTAGAGTATGAGAGGAATTGTTATGTTAACGATTCTATTGTAAATGACTTTGCTCATATTTAGGTTCTTAAGAACCTTTTTTTTAACCACAAGAAAAAAAAATTGTATAAGCAAAGAAAATGTTAGTGCTACATCACTTATATTTGTTGGTCGTTGAATCAAGTAAAAGGTGTTATAGTACTACTTTTGATAAAAAAAAAAGGGTTAATAACCAAATTTGCTTTTTTTTTTTTTGGGTAGTTTGCTATTATGCTTTTAAAATATAGGCAAATTTGTTACTTTAATTTTATGCAAATAAAATTTACAATAAAACTTTGATATTAATAGAATTTTGCTAGTTTGACTCTGAAATTTTAAAATCAATTTTTAGAGTGTTTGGATGTTTTTAAAACAAAATTGAAAAAAAATTCTCTCAAATATAAAAACAATTTAAGAAAAAATTAAAATAGAATTTTTAATAAATTAAGAAATTTAAAAAATTTTGCTTTTTAATGAAATAAAACCATTTTAATAATTAATTATTTTAATTACTAAAATAAAAATATTATTTTTATTAATTTTTGTTTCAAATTATTCAAAAATTTTAAGTCGGAAATTCAATAAATAATCCAATCAAACAAAAATGGTGAATCAATCAAAGTATAATAATAGATTTTAAGGTAAATTACAAAAATAGTCACATATAATAATTAATTATTAAAATGACTTTGAATTTTGTCACGTAGGACTACTGTTAGGGAGGTAACGGTGTTTAACGGTAGAGTGATCATTTCGTAACAAAACGATAACGTAAGTGATTAAAACGTAACATTTCAAACATAAGTGACTAAAATGTAGTCTGAGTCAAACAAAAGTGACAACTTTTATAGTTTACCCTAAATTTTAATCTATAGAAAAACTATTTCTTCTTTAACATTTGCCAAAAAAAAACAAAACTTTAAAAATGGTATAATTTTAAATTTAGTCTTTAGAATATGCTCAAAATTGGCATTTCAACAGGAGATGTGTCCAGCTTTTTCACATTATAAAATAATGATTCAATCGTAATGTAATTACAATCACTTTATTTTTTTAAATTTATATAATAATGGTTAAATTTTAGTTTAATTTTTAGATTATGTTTAAAATTGAGATTTAATATTATAAGAAGATGGTTCAATTTCAATTTTGATGCTTTTATTTTTTATCACAAAAGCAATGGTCAAATTTTAGTTTTAATCCTTATACTGCGCTCAAATTTGAGACTTTATCTATATATTTAATTTTTGACATAATTTAATATTTTTTAAAAATTATGTATATGACAGATAAATATATTATTTTTGAATTATATTATGGAATGATTGAACCACAAGTAATGAATCATATTTTAATTCTATCGTATAATAATTTTAATTTCAAATTATCTCATAGTTTACTAATTTATCTTAACGTAGCTATTTTAATTGACAATTATTTGCCATAATTAAATATTATTTTCAATTAATTATTTAAATCTAGTTAGGAATTTTACCATTAACTAGTATCAATTTAGAAATGGAGTATGGTAACTGTTTAAAAAATAATTTGAGTTCAAAAAATTAAAATGAAATGAAAATCTAAAACCCCGATTTTCATCTAGCCGAAGTGCTAAACCCTAGCGAGCCATCGCCTGAACTCTAAAAAAACAACGCCAAGTTTTCAATGGCTCATCGACGGTGCCTCCACTCAGCTCTCCTCCACGCCACGGCTCTCATTTCTTTGAAGAAGTCGCCGCCACTCTCCATCGTCAAGGCCTTAACCTCGAAACCAAATCCGGTGATAACGACTTCCAATTTGGAACCCTCATGGTTTATCCCTTGGTCCTACGTTCGTCACTTCTCATCCAGAAAAAGCGACGACAGCGAGAACGAAGCCGAAATGGAAGAGAGCAGCGATGGAGAAGGGGAGAGCGACGAGATGGCGTCGGATATGGCTAGAGATTACTCACCCGAGGAGAAGGAAGCTGAGGCCGCCGCTATTGGATACAAAGTGGTGGGGCCGCTCCAGCGGTCCGACCGGGTATTCAAAGACTATGAGCCAGTTTTCGCAGTGGTTCAGGTATTCACTTTTTGGTTTTGGTTTCATCTTCAACAGCCGAAAATTTGGAACATTATTAATAACCTTTTTTTTTTGAAAAAAAAAGATTGGATCACATCAGTTTAAGGTGAGCAACGGGGATTCAATTTTCACGGAGAGGTTGAAATTCTGCGAAGTTAATGACAAGGTAATTTGCAGGTTTTTTGTTCTGCTTATTGTAAGTTTATAGCGGCTCTATTTTCTTTCCAACTTTTAATTGTCTATTGATGCATTTTTGGGGAGGATTTTAATGGCTTGATGATGACATTACGTCAATGAATATTATATTGTTGTTTAATAAGATAATGCATTGAAGAGACTCATCTAATTGAATTACAACTTTACAAGCAAGTATTTTATCAAAGGTAATCAGTGTTTTTTCTTTGATGAATTCCTTTGTTATATTTCTTAGCTAATAAAGATTACTGAATTTTTGAGTTTTGACTCATTTAAGTAGTTTCTTGCATTAAAAGAAATCATCAGCTTTTAAACAACAACGGGTCAGTATTGCAGGCTATTTATTTATTTTTGGGAAGTTGCTTGCATTTTTAATAGGACCTGTGTCGTGTTAATAGTATTTGCCTGTTACGATTTTGGAAGGAGACATATCCAACAAATCTTAGAGGGTTAGAGAGAAATCTCAAACAGTCTGATATTTCCAGAAATGAATCAATGACAGGTGCAGTTTTGTAAATGCTCTTTATCATCATGTTTATGTTAAATCTAAGAGAGCGGTTTAGATGTAATTTTTGCTTAATGGTACAGAATGAGAGCTTGTCGAGAAGTTATCATGTTTATGAAATATTTGATTGGCTTTAGTACAAAATGGCTTGTGTTTTTCAATTAACAATTGGCAGTTTTCTTTTCCTCCGTAGTTCTCAATTCAGCAATCAAATTTTCTGAGAGTTCTGCTAGCCTTGGATGATTTGATTCTTTATCATATGTTTTGTGAAAAATACTACGTGCACTTATCCATGTTTATGCTCTTTTCCCCCTCCTATTTAATTGAATCCTCATGCTTCTATGGCTGTACATTGCAGTTGATATTGAACAAGGTTCTCTTACTGGGATCACCTACACAAACAATTATTGGTAGGCCTATACTCCCAGATGCAGCTGTTCATGCCGTTGTCGAGGAGCATGTAAGCTTCACTCTGATCTTTCTCTCTCTTAATTGCGTATTGCATTTTTAGTGACATCCCATTACCTAAATTGCAAAAGGCAACTTACCCTTGTATCCCGAGAAAAATATCTTCCTTTTTTATAGGCAACGGGGGTAGACAAGTGAAGAAATTGGACTACATTTTCCTCAGCTTCATTCTACTACCTGGATCATTTATAAACAATGAGGCATTAAATGAAAACATGCTACAAACAATAACTACAGGAGCATGCATTTGTTATTTTAATCATTGACTCTTTATATTGTTCACCTAAATTTATTTTTTTTTAATTTTTTTCTGTTAGGCATTAGATGCTAAGGTGATTATTTTTAAGAAAAAGAGACGAAAGAATTACCGTCGAACCAAAGGACATCGACAGGTTTGTCAAGGACCATTACCTAAACCATTATAGTTTGTTTGTCCTGATCTCATAACATTTCTTGATTGTTGTTGTTGTTGTTGTGTTTCAGGAACTGACTAAGTTGAGAATAACGGATATACAAGGAATTGAGAAACCAGAAATCAAAACTGATGGGAAGCCACTAAAGGCAGCTGTTAAGAAGCCAGAGAAGATTGCTGCTACAGCTTAAGAGAGATTTTCTCCCCGTGGCTTTGATTTGCAAAATAATGGCTGCTTGTGTTTTGAGTCTCAAGGTAATGCGATCTTTATACTAGTGATGATTGTACTCCCCATTCTTCATTTGATCGATGTACATTTTTTGGATGTCCTGTGAAGCATTGGATTTCTTCACCTTTGCTTTTCTGCACCAAGTGAGAAAAGAAATATGCCCCATGCTAAATTTTTCTGCTATTGTATTTCTTCTTCCTTTCTTTGTAGTAACTAGCCCAGTAAGTTCGCTAACTTCTAGTCGACAGAATTTTTGTTTTCTGAACAATGATTAATTATTACCTACAATTTTTTCTTCTAAAAAAATTCTTTGAATCTCTTGGATTTACTTGAAACCTATGTTACCTGAAATTTGGTGCGTCGGACATGTCCAACAGGGGTATGTACATTATGTTTTAAAGATTCCCAAGTATTTGGAGGGTCCTTGGAAGATTATATCACCATGCCTATGTTGGGACATTCATTGGTCACAAATGTTAAGACACGGGTGCCTCAAGAAAATGAACAATTGGAGTAATATTGCTTGAAATTGGGGTTGTTGAGTTAGATTGTCTAGTGGGATGTAATGATAACATTTTTTGCAATAGCAATTAGCTGGATGAGTGTTCTCTGTTTCAACTTAGTAGGGGTCTTTGGCCCAGTATTTCTTTCCATCTAAAGGCACAAGCTGCTAGCAGAGGCCCATGTTGAGAGGCCCGGTGCTGGGTCTAATACTATCGAGTATGAACAAAAAAAGTATGATTTTGGAACTTAATTTAGTCAATTGATGCGAATAATCTTTAAAAAATGCAATTCAATTAGTGTGAGATTCAACAGTCAGAACGCTGCTATGACCTCTTTGTTTAGAAAAAAGGTACATGGTCCATGGCACTGCTGCACCATATATAAAAAGGTCTGAACCATTATTGTGGCCCCATAGTGTCTTTTATTTCGTTAATCATGTTGGGAAGTTCTTATTGGCCATTGCTTGTTGCTTGCTTTTGAGGCACCTTTAGATATATGTTGAAACATACTGAAGTTACGCTAAACACTATCAGGACCAACAGCTATCTGTATAAAGCTTTTGGATAAAGCTCTCATAAAGAGATTCTTTTGAATAGGCGAATGAGGCAGGTGTCGGAAGAGATTGAAATCAAGGGTGTGCCACTTAATTACACTTCTGCTTTCATGTTCTATTACAGTTAACAGGATTGCTAGTTTCTTGTTCGAATGGTGTTTCTGAGGTGTTTCGCTTGAAGACATGTCTTAGGGTATTTTGGAACATATGGATAGAGACAGTGACTGAGCATCCCGTCTGCATCCTATGCTCCTATCCGTATGCATAGTTGACACCATTGATTCAATGGAAGTAGCCCAACAACCGTATTCATATTCCATTTATGGTTGACTTAAAGTCTTATAGTTTTGATTAGGATCATGAAAAACCTTCACTTCCGTAAATTTCTACACTACCAAGTCCATTTGTGACTAGGGTCTAGTTACCTATCCAGTTAGGTGAGTCTAGTTTTTAACAAATCGGGTTTAATACTCCAATCTGAATTGTTATACTGTAATAATAATAAAAAATCTATATTTTAAAATATTGTTTATGTGTATATTCATTTTGGTAATAAAAGCAAGGGCAATGAACAAACAGTAAAGCCAAGAAAATCAACAGATTTATAGATATGAAGCATGATAATTGTTAAAGACAACAGGAACATTTGGACAACCTCAAAGTGGGATGGCCCCCACACTTTCCACCTTTATGAAATTGCTTTCATCTTCTCCTGTTATGCTCCAATTGAAAACTTAAATCCTAATGCCTATGTTTTTCTTTATTATGATCATTATTGCTTTGCTTTATTAGTGGTCGCAGGTGGCCATGGAATTAATTTGTAATATATGTTACTTTTAAGTGGAAACCCTTTTCATTGCCAATTGCCAATTGCCAATTGCCACTTGCCACCTATATCTCTATATATTACACAACAAATAAGCCTTGCCACTGTTCAAAAAGGCAGTATGAGCTGCTCCCACTTTGGGTTTTAAATATGAGTAAATGTTGATGGAAGATCATTTTTCCACTTCATCACATTCTTGAGCTGTTCTTGACCCCATATATATATATATATATATATATATATATATATATATATATCTTCATTCCAATTTATTTTACATTTATTTTATTTTACTTGGTTCATATAATAAAACATATTCCAACGTTGTTTAACGTTTTATTCCTGCTTTTATTTTTCTTTTCTTTTTAGTGAAATAGATATTTCCCTTTACTTTTTCAATTCAGTAATTATCTCTATGTTAAACTCTCCTATCTTTTTTTTGAAATATTATATTTGACACTTATTTTTAATACATTTTTAGATATGAGTATAATGATATCATCTACTAAATACATATTCAAATAACATAAACCTTTTTCAGTAGATCCCTTTCATTGTTTTCTATTCCTAAGAGATCTAAGTGCAATTATTGGTCAATTGGCTTGTATATATTTCCACAACAAACTTGATTGTGAGCGCGGGAGCGCGCACACACACACATATATATATATGTTCTTCCCTGGAAAGAGCAGTATTGTTTGAATAACAACAATCCGCCATGTTTTATTAGGTTTTGTTGAGTTTCACAGCACTATAACCAATTCAGTGGTTGATGATCAAACATTATTCACCAACTTTGGCCAACCTTGGTCAGCCTCTTCTTGCAACTTGGCATTGCTCAAAAGTTCATTTTTCTTTACAACTTTGTTATTCAAAATTCACATTAAACTTCAATTAACTTGGAGCTAAGTTTACACTCCAAATGGGAATATCAACATTTATTTTCTTCCTTCACAAAACTCGAAAATAAAATTTTAGTTAAAAGAACACCAAATTCCTTATCGTTTCTGTTGATTTATTCTATCTTATTTTCTCTAGAAAAGAAAGTATTTTTTTTTTTAATGAATCCGCTTCCATTACTTCATTACATTTGAATAAACATAACATGAATCATGAATGCACACACACATTAATAGTAGAAAAGCAAAGAAGAAGATTCCATATCTTTTCCAATTTGCTTTTGCCCCTTTTAGTGGATGCAACTTGAATTATAATTTGTATTATCTAACGGTGTGCTGACTGCTTAGGGTCTCCGCCAGGATTTGGTTATTGGTGGTAAAGTAAACTATGTAGCTTCGATCTTTATTTTTGTTTTTTTAAATACTCGTATTTCTCTCGTATTCAAATATAGGTATGGAATATTCTTTAAGAAATTTTTTAAATACATTATAAATCTGAAAAAAATTGAGCATATTTGTATGGGCGTTTGACACTTAACACTAACGTTCAAATTACATAACTTGCAACCAATAAATGATGAACACAATAATGTACATTATATTTTTAAGGAGTAATTCATTCAAAAATCCCCTGAGAAGATGTTTAAATAAGAATATGGACATATAAATTAATATTGAATATATATCCATGTACGGACAACCAAATAACTATACACAATAGTACCAAACAACAGCTGCATGAATTAAAAGCATTCGGTAGTGAAGTTGACAAAATAATGTGTTGATGCAATTTGACCTGTGAAAAGATATATTTTGGAGACATGATGTGCATCATTTCAAACTTCCACTTTTACTTTGATAAAAATAATATTAATATACTAACAAGTATTCAGTCTAGTGAATAAAAATATTCATGAAAATAAAAAACACCTTAATTATATAAAACTATTTATGTATTTCTTTCACAAATATTCCAACTCCAAAATCATTAGCAGCTTCAAACCTCAAATTTAAGAAGTAAGATTAAGAGGAAGAAATGTGGAAGCCCAGAGGTCATTCAAAAAATTAAATTAAAATTGGATGCGATTCCAATGAATTTAGGATTGCATTAAAGGTCAGGCAGCCAAAAGTGCAACAAAACAACAAGAGGCAAATTGTTGTCCACCAAGAAAGGGAAAAAAAAGAATTTATATAAAATATAGTAATGGGACAAAGGGAGAAAAGAAAGAGATGATTAGGAATTTGTCATTTTCAGCATAATATTTTAGTAGTTGTATTTGGCTTTCCAACTAGACAATTTAGTTAGTGCTTGTCTTTTTAAAAAAGTTTTAAGTTAATTTATACCCTACAAAATGAACCTAAAATGCTATTATTGCCCTTTAATTTTGGTTTATAGTTACCAAGTACTTAAACGAAAAAAAAAAAAAAAAAAATTCCCAATTGCTTTCACATCTCATATCAGCCTCTAGTTTTTGTCAAAATCCTCTTTAAATGTAACGATTATGTGCTCAAATAATAGAGACTTTATTAAGTAGTGAGGCATGTCGAAATTTTAAAGATAATATTGTTAAAAGAAGTAATTATGAATTTTAACTTGAACTGTGTTATGTATTTATGATCACCAATTCGAAAATCAGATAAGGTCTGGGTCGTCTATCTGCAACTCGGTTAGGGCTCACTAGATGGATACTTACAAGCCTACTGTATGAAGCTCACAAGGGGTGCTCCCGAACTCAGCTTGCACACGTCAAGGGGTGTTTGCAAAGGGAGCTCGCAGTATTGGCTCGCATATACCCAAGGAGTGTCCAGCAGGCAGCCCAGAGCAATACATGTGTCCAGCATGCATAGAGTCTACTAATAACGTCAATTTAATGAACAGTAGCTATGTATATAAATATTCGATTGTCCCCTCTAATGAGATACGACAGAAAATTACTCAACAAACCGTAAAATGAATATAGAAATACAAAAAAAAAAAAAAAAGAAGACATTGATCTATATAATAAAAACATTTCAAGAAGGTTAAAATATTGTATAAGTCCCTATTTCTTTTGTAAATTTAGAATCTAGTCATTATATTTTTATTTTAAAGAATTTAATCTCTCTATTTTTAGAATTAGAAAAAATATAAGTTCAATTGTTAACATAATTTTATTAAATTCAGATTCATTACAATACCATTTTTTTAATTACACTTATCAAGTAAGTTTTTTTTTATTTAAAAATATAATAACAACAAATTTAACACAAAAAAAATTGAAATCTAAAAAAATAATATGATTAAAATTTTAAAAGAAAATTAATTCTAAATTTAGAAGGAGAGTTTGTATTTAGTTAGATTTGGTGTTGTATGTATGTATTGATATTTTTCCAACTCGAATGAGTGTTATATATGAGATCTGATAATGAAAAAGGAAAAACAAAACCCCAAAGTCTGTTTTAGTTAAATCATGGAAGTGCATCAAGAAACAATAACTCTTCCACACCCACTAACCTACTTAAATCAAACCAAATGCTGACATGTTGTTTCAGTACCAAGCTGTATTTTGCAGAAACCAATGTCACTTTTATATACTCAGCATATTCTTATACTATTATTATTTTTAAAAAAGTAAGATTATTATGAATTTAATATGTTGATACAAGGTTAAATGCTGTTTACACTGTAATTTAGAGTAGCAAAGTGAAGCTAGAGTTGGTAGTGATCTACATTGGGGGAGTGTTATTTTTTTCTTAAAATTAAGTTTTGTTGTATTTATAATAATAAATCCTACATCGAATTAGAACATGTGTTTTGAGCGAAGTGGCCTACATCCTAACTTGCTTAGAATGTGGACCCTAACATCAAGAATCGAATGCACATGAAAACTTTAATTAATTTTTAATTGGAAAATTAATTCTCTCCATGGGAAACAAAAAACTTGAGCATTCAAGAAAATATAAATTATTCTCTACATAAATTGCTATTATTTTCTGACAGGGTAGCGACGCTCAAAATATGAATAACTAGTGTAACTTTCGGTCAACCTATAGTTCTTCAGTTGGAAAAATCGGTTTAGAAAACAATATTTTTAGGCATGGTGGAAGTTAAAATTTTTTTCTTAAAACCAAACCTTTTGTGATATTTATGGTAATAATTTTAACCAAAATTATACGTATGCTTTGTACAAGGCGGTTAAGTCTATCCCAATTTTTTAACAAATGACCTCTATTATTCTCGAACCACGAATTGCTTTGAGAGTTGGCTCAAAGAATCATGAACCAATATCACAAAATGAAAACTTTTATTAACTTTCAGTAGAAAAGTTAATTCTCTCTTTAACCCGAAATTATGTCTTTGTCCCAAAAAATAAAATCTATTCTGTAAAATAAATTGCCACTATTTCATGATAGAATAACGACGTAAATAATATGTTGTGTAAAACTTAACACATAATTCCTATTTATAGAAAATCAGTACAAGAGTTTTGTTCGAATAAAATCTAATTAAATAATAATATTTTAATAGAAAATACAACTATTCTAAGTAGAAATAAGGGCACCCATAGGGAAATACCAAGGTTGCTTCCCCTTGTATGTAATATGACTTTATTAGGTCTTTCATATATTGGGTCCAATTATATGTGTTATCTAGATTTTATCTAATATTTATTTTCTATTTCCCAAAATATTATTTATTTAATCAATCAATTTAATTTAATTTAATTAACTAAATTAATTTATTAATTAAATTATTTTCTTAACTCAGTTCTAACTCCGTTAAAGTTATGACAACTTTATCGTATTAGAATCTATGAGAAAAATATATTTAATTGCTTTATTCAACATATCCATGACGACTTGTTAATTTAATTCTTACTTCAAACTTCAATTATTTAATTACAATTAATCAAATAATAATTCGAAGAACTAAAATTAATTTCTAAGTCATTTTTTGCATCTTTTATACTTACTGAGAAAATGCATTAACTACAGATAGTGATACATGCGATCTATTTCTTTCTAGCGTTTTCATTCAATTCATTTTGTAGGTTCTATATGCAATTTGTTTCTGGTTATCTTGAGCTAGCGGGGGGACCAATTGGACATATATAAATAGGACTCAAAGAATTTGTAATTAAGTTTCGACTCTTTGCCTACTAATTACAACATTATTTAGTCATGAAGTCATTCCATTAAAGTATCATGACTAAGCTCTCTCTTATTAAATATTATTATAAAAGCTACTTAATAAGTGCTTGTCCAATGAACTTATCATAAGTATGTTACCCTCATAGGATATCCTTAATCTCTTTGTGACAAATTTGTTCTCCTAATATGATCCTATTTTATCTTATGGTAACCGTTTCATCTTCCTTCATGAAAAGTCAATTACTATCAATTAGTAATTAAATCATTTATCACTAAGACAAATGACCCGAGGTCACGTTACTTTTCATCTATCATGTAATGTCTATTAGAGGATATCATTTACCCTTTATTGGGCTATGAATTTCACTATTGTGGAATGATGCAACATCATGCAAAAGTCATATACCCAACGTACCAGCTTTTGGTTCATTATCTATTTGAGCTTAGGCTTTTATTTCATCCAAGTATATGAGTCACACATGCATAGTCCATCACCCACTCAGGATTAAGGTATGCTACACTATGAACATCAGAAGTGAATGAATTTATAAACGAATCTAAGATCTATTCTACTTGGGTCATATCCGATGTATTGTTAGCCAAACTAGTCATATTTACGTCTATCTTATACAAGTAGTTAAGCATACACTCAAGTATTAATGGAGAACGATAGATTATATGCTTGTGTATTCCAAAAGAGATCTTACTCTTATCAACAATATCGATTCTAGCTTCCAAATGTGTTGGGATTCGAGGAAATCAAAATCAGGATGTGTCTTTGTCTTAGGCAATGGGTCCGTAGTATGGAGAAGTGTCAAGCAAAGTTGTACTGCTGACTTTACTATGGAAACTGAATAAGTGATTGCTTCTGAGGCAACAAAAGAAGCAATATGACTTCGAAAGTTCCTTACGGATCTTGAAGTCGTTCCTAGTATGGAAAAAGTTATCACATTGTATTGTGATAACAATACGGCAATAGCTAACACCAAGGAAACCGGAAACCAGAAACCATAAGAGGACGAAACATATTGATAGAAAGTATTACATTATAAGAGAGATAATAGTAGACGAAATAGTGGATATAGTCAAAGTAGCATCAGAGGACAACCTTGCGGACCCATTTACAAAGACTCTGATAGTTAGGAGTTTTGAGAAACATGTAGAGGGCATGAGAATATGAAAAATGACTCATCTACTTCACTGGGGCAAGTGGGAGACTGTTGGGTCTGGTGCCCTAGGTGTAGTATATTCGTTTTGCATACTTGTATTTTTTCGAACAAATTGGTTAATAAAATAATCCATTGGTCAATAAAATAATCCATTGGTCAATAAAATAATCCATTGTTTACATTAATATTCTTTGTATAATGTCTTCAATGATTTTTTTCATGCAAAGAAAAATGGAAGAAAATATTGGCTCACTGATGATCTAACGTTTAACTAATATTAATTGATATTACTGTTGGATCTAATGCCCTAGGTGTAGTATTTTCGTCTAAGTACACTTGTAATATTTCGAACTGCTTGGTTAATAAAACTATTCATGAACTACAATAATACTTTGTATATTGTCCTCACATTATTTTTGCATGCAAAGTGAAATGGAAGCAAATGTTTCTTATTGGTTTCTATTGTTTAACTAATATTTAGCGATATTACGTGGTTGAGTCGTAATAAAGAAAGACAACTTGTATTAGTAGACGAACCTAAACATGTCTTTAGTCTAATCGAAAATAAGCAAACCTATTGAAAGACTAATATGCTGTCTATCAAGTCTAATTGAGGAGATGCCAAGATGCCTCCTAGAAGATAGAGACATTGATGTGACTGACAGTACATCAGACAGGACCCAAGAAGAATAGACCTGAATCTGTTTATAGATTTATTCACTTGTGATGTTCATAGTGTGACATACCTAAATCCTGAGTGGATGACAGACTATGTATTCGTGGCTCATACACTTTGATGTAAGTAAAAGCCTGAGTTTAGATAGATAAGAAATTGAAAACTGGTGTGTTAGGTGTACGACTTCTGCAGTATGTAACGTCATTCACAACAGTGGAATTCATGTAATGACCTAAAATTCATGGGCATTGGAAAAGTACAATATCGGGCCTCCGTCTTAGTGAAATGGGTGTAAATAATTATTAGAAATATTTATTTGGTGTGCCTAATTAGGTTCTAATTAGGTGAATTTCGCTTAATTAAGAGTAATTAGGAAAAAGGACTAAAGTGAATAAAGGGTAAAAGTTGAATTTTAGATTAAAAGAAAATAAAAAGGACCAAAATGAAAATAAACCATTTAGCATAAGTTGAGGTGGCAAACAAAACAAAAATCTAAGATTTTTGTTTGTTTAATTAATATAAAAAATAAATTAGTTATAAATTTAATTATGTTAAATTATAATAATTATATTATAATTAATAAAATAAGGACAAGTGTATGGTGATGATAAAACACATGTGTAATAAATATATGTAAATATTTGTAGTATAATTATTTATTTACTTATATTTAAACTAAAGATATTTATTATTAAATTAATTTATTATAAATATCATATTATGAATTGAATTAAATTAAAGTCAAGTGTATGGTGATAAAAATATACAAATGTAATAATAGTATTTATACATTTGTAATATATTTATTTAATTACTTTTTAAGTAAATAGATAATTTTATATTATATTATTATCATTATTATTGTTAAGAAAGAAAGAAATAAACAAAACAAAGAAGAAAAGAAATAGAGAGCAATTCGAAACAGGGGAAAAGAAAGAAGAAAAGAAAAAATTAGGGTTTTGAAGCTTAAAGCTTTAATTGGTAAGTCAATTAAGTCCTTTTTACTTAATTTTGATGTTTTAGAAGCTTTGGAACAAAGTTTTGTTGAAATCAAGTTGAAGTTTTGGAAATTCTTAGGTTTTTGAATATAGTTCATGTTGAACAAATTGATGAATTAGGGATTTAATTGATAGGAATTTTAGTTAGAATTGATTAAAGGATTAAATTGTAAAGTAAGCTATAAGTTTTGCATAGTAGGCACTAAATTGCAAGAATTTTGAAATCGAAATTAGGTATTTATGATGAAATTTAGATAGTTATGTCTAAGTTTGGTTGAAATTTGAGTAGAAATAAAGTATGAATTAAGATAGGAAAGTAAGTGAATTTAATTAGGAGCAAATTGAATTTATGGTAGAAATTGAATAGAAATTGAATAGGAAAATTTAAATATTAGACATAAATTGATATTGTATTAATGATTATGAAAATTATTCTCATTTTTCGTAGCTAATATCGCACCCGAGGTATCCACGAAGAAAGGAAAAGAAAAAGTGGACGAGGAGTAGACATGAAAATCACAGTTTGTATTACTATAGTTCAAATTTAATTATTATTAATTATTGTGTTTTAATTGAAATGCATGGTAAATAAATAAGGTAAGAAATTTGGTATGATAATATTGTTTTGAATGGAGTTGATTTCAAGTAAATATAATTATTGAAATTAAGTATTGATATTGAATTGAATGAAATTAGATTGAATTGTGATTATATGTGAGTAATTGAGATGAATATTGAATTAAGAAAGTGAAATTGAAATGTGATTATTAAATAGAAATTGAAATGGTTTGAATTGAATTATTGAACTATTGTGGTATTGAACTGCAATATTGAAATTGGTGATTGATATGGATTTTATTATAATTGAATTGAGAAAGTGGAAATTGATATGTGATACTGATACTGGAAGTGAATTTGCTTATCGAAATTGAGTGAAATATCGATTGAAATGTGAAGTTGAATCAAATGGAAAATATGAGATATTGTGATTGAAATGACATTAATTGAAATTGAATTGAGAAATATATATATTGAATACCCTATTAACTAGTCAGGCTGAGTTGGATATAGTTGGCATGCCATAGGGTTTGAAAGAGTACGGGATTTGTCGACTTTGCCGATTAAACACTTTATGTGTCGTATTTTAGGCATTTTATGTGTTGTATTTCAGGCACTTTATGTGTCGTATTTCAGGCACTTTATGTGTCGTATTTCAGGCACTTTATGTGTCGTATTTCAGGCACTTCGTGTGTCGTTTCAGGGGCACTTATGTGTCGTATACTGATCAGGTACTATGTACCATTTTAGGCACAATGTGCCGTACTGGTGTGTTTGGTTGGATCCGTGTATCCGCCCGAGTTGTTGTTAATAGGGGAAAATAAAAGAATTGAAGTAAGAAATGATATTGAATTATGAATTATGTGAATATTGAAGGTATATTGATTGGAAATTAAAAGCGATTTGAATTGAACTAAATTGATTTGAAATGAAACATTGAATTGAGATGTGAAAATGAAATATATGAAATAATGATTTTATGAAATGGTTATTGATGAAATGCATGAAATGGATATTGATATAGTAAGAAGATGTATAAGTTAAAATGAAGAGAAGCTATTTAAATATATATTATTAAAATAAAATTAAAGTTTAAATGCATGAATGATTTATTAAAGGTAAAATAGTGGTAAGATTTAATGTGTATATATATATTATTTTTACCTTAAGTATTTGAATTATAGAAATACCACTGGGTGTATACTCAGCGTACGGTTTGTTTCCGTGGGTAGATTAGATACAGAAATTTTTTTGAAGAGTTGAAATTGAGATTGCAAGCTTTCATCTCATCACATCTTCAAGCAACAACAGGGTATGTTTTCAAATTTTGAATCGAATTACATGTACTTAGGAAAAATATTAAGTATGTTCAAAGTGTCCCTTTTTTTTATGTTCAAATATATTAGTAATTAGCCAAGAATTAATTTGGCACCAAATGTAATATTCCTATATCAGGTTAGATTTTTGTTTTGTTTGCCGCCTCAACTTATGCTAAATGGCTTATTTGCCATTTTGGTCTTTTTGTTTTCTTTTAATCTACAATTCAACTTTTACCCTTTATTCACTTTAGTCCTTTTTCCTAATTACTCTTAATTAAGCTAAATTCACCTGATTAGAACCTAATTAGGCACACCACTAGTCTCATAAATATTTCTAATAATTATTTACGAACCCATTTCACTAAGACGGAGACCCGATATTGCACTTTTTCGATGCCTGTGAATTTTGGGTCATTACAATTCATAGCCTCGACATGGGTAAATAATATCCTCTCATAGGCATTACATGGTTGATGAAAAGTAAATGTGGTCACGGGTTGTTCGTCTTTGTGATGAATGACTTGATCATTATTTGATAGTGATTGACTTTTCACGAAGGAAGATGTAATGGTTACAATGAGATAAAATATGATCATATTGGGAAAGCAGATATTATCCCAAAGAGATCCAGGATATCCATGAGGGTAACACACTTATGTCAATGTCATTGGACTAACACTGAGTAGTTTCTTTTGTAATGGTATGCCGTTAGAGAGAGCTCAATCACTATACTATAGTGGAATGACTTCGTGACTAATGAGTTTATAATTAATAGGCTAAAAGCCAAAACTTAATTATAAATCATTTGAGCCCTAATTACATATGTCTAATCAATCTCTCTACTAGCTCGTTGAAACCAGAAATGAATTGTGTGTTTGAATAAAAATGAACAGAATGAATAGGAAAAGAAAAATGGGAAACATTCAGGAATGATTATGGTTTTTTCTGAAATGGAAAAATGAAATCATTTGGAATTGAATGTAGGTTTCCAAAAAATGAAAAAGAACAAGAAAAAGGAAATGGAAATGATTCATTTACAATTCTATATGGATTACCTAAAAATGATCAGAAGAATAGGTTTATTTTTTGAGCTATTTTGAAGCCCGGAAATAAAAATAAACCATTCAGTCATAATGAACATGTTGAGTTGTGAAATATTAAACATATTTTCTCGAAATTTTACTAAGGGTAAAATTATCAAAATTTTACTAATGGTAAAATAGGGATGGGAAAATTGTTTAATATAGAATATTAAAGTTTACTTTTGGAAATAAAAAAACCGAATCATGTTAGATCACATTATAGAGTACTAGGTCAAAAGACCCAAGAAAAACTTGTAATTAGACCTGATGTGAAAGAGGCCCAAAACCCCTCATATAACATGAATGGGGCAGCAACCTTAGTAGGAATACTAGGGTTTTCCATCCACCCCACTCCTATTTTAAGTAAGAAGTTGTTTTTCTATTTGAAATAAACCACTACAACTCAACAAGGGTTCTACATTCTCTTCTTATATATAGATAACACCGATAGAGCTATTGAGACAACTTTGAGAGGTTGTTACTTAGTCGAAAAATAGAAAGAATTTATTCTCAACTATCAAATATAATTTTCCAGAATAACAATTCTACTGATTTCTATTAAAAAGAGAGAATTTCCATTTTATCCCTAAATAAAAGAATTTTTTTTCTAGTTCTGTATTTTGATTCAATTGGTTCGAGCCCACACTCGAAGCATTTCGTGGTATGAGAATAGTATAGAAGATCGTTTAGTTGAAATTTGGGAACAACTACATAGTTGGATCATAATATGAAAAGATAAATTATATTAATAGATAATCTAAACACATCCATAGTCTAATAAAAAATAAGCAAGTCGATTGAAAGACTAATATGTCATTTATCAAGTCCAATTAGAGAGATTCTTTATCATGAGCATCGAAATGGATGACTCCCAGAAGATAGAGACATAGATGTGACTGACTGGACTGATAGTATATCGGACAAGACCCAAGTAGAATAGATCCTGAATCTGTTTATATATTAATTCACCTGTGACGTTCATAGTGTGACATAACTAAATCCTGAGTGGATGGCGGACTATGTATGTGCGACTCGTACACTTTAATGTAAGTAAAAGCTTGAGTTCAAATAGATAAGGAACAAAAAGCTGGTGTGTTGGGTATACGACTTCTATAGTATGTAGCATCATTCACGATAATGGACTTCATAGCCCGACTAAATGGTAAATGATATCCTCTAATCAACAATACATAATAAATGAAAAGTAAACGTGGCCACGGGTCATTTGTCTTTGTAATAAATGACTTGATTACTATTTAATAATAATTGACTTTTCATGAAGGAAGATGTAATGGTTTCCATGAGATAAAATAGAATCACATGGTGAGAATGAATTAATTAGATTGTAACAACCTAAATTTCAATGGTGTTGGAAAATGCAATTTCAGAACCCCATTTTTGTAAATCAAGTTCGTAAATATAAAATAAGAATATTTATGGAGCTAATATAAAAATATATTAAAGAATGGTCAAAAAATTTAGCCGATAAAATAGTTAATTAAGGTTCAGGGACTAAATTTTAAAATTTCAATCTCTATATAGTTAATTAACAAAAGACTTGAACCTAAATAGCAATTAATCAAAATTCTAAAATGGTAATTAAGTCATTTTTAAATAAGTGATAGTGGATGATTATGGAAACTCCACTAAGTGTGATTCAAAGTTAAATTATGTTAAGTAAACCATAATTTCATTAATTAAACAAGGTTAATTAACATCTAATTGAAGTATAAATATGAAAAGATAGTGGAATTTTGTCATCTTATTCCTATTTATCACCCTCCACCATAGAAAAAGCTTGGAGAAAGTTTTCAAAACCTTGAATATTCGACCATATAATTAGGTATGAAATTCAAGTCATTTTCTTATAATTTTTATAGATTTATGATCATGGGAGCTTGGTTTAGCTAGCCTATGTACCAATTTAATCAATTGTTAAAGTTTTAGAAAGTTGACATTGTTGAGAAATTGATGAATTAAGCTTGGATTGGATGAATATTAATATTAGATTATGAAAAAGACTAGATTGTAAAGTTAATTTAGCTTGTTTGTAAAATTTGTTACTTTAGAGAGCAAATTGAATAAATGTAAAACCTAACATTAAATTATGTTAGAAATAGAAATTATAAGGTCCCTAATGAAAGTAAGTGAAATCTGGTTTTTATCCAAAGCTAGGAATCGAAAGATATGTTTATCCCGAGTTCAGGGACTAAATTAAATAAAATGAAAAATATGTGTGGCTTTGTATTTGCATGTGAATTGAATGGAATCTAATATTTTTTTATTTATTGAATTATCCGTCGTAATGAAAAATGACGCCAGGCAATCGAAAGGGATAGGAAAAGCGAAAGTCGTCGACGAATTACGTGAGATTTTGGTTAATCTTTTATGATTCGAGATCAATTTATTTGTTTATATATTCATGTTAATTGCATGATTGAATTTCAAGGTGAGTATATAATTTCCATATGATTTGGTTTGTTGTGATTAATTTTGAATATCAAGATAGTGGACTGAATTAAATAAAATAGAAAGTAGTATGATTTAGTGGAACATGGTTTGTAATATAAGAATGGATTGAAATATGTTATATGATATGCTCTATTGTGTGTTGATGATGAATTGAAATGTGATTATGAAATTGAATATATATGAATTGGATTGAGCCGAACTAAAATGAAATAAATAATTGTTATGTGATAGAATAATGTACAAGGTATGAAGATGCAAATGTGATTGAATACAGGGTATGACAGGTAAATGTAAATGATTACAGAGTATGGATATGCGAACAAAAGTAATTATAGGTATGATAATGTAAAAATGAAGATTTATGCCATTATGAACTTAGTATAATGTTACGATACGATTGGCATGCAAATAGAACATATGCGCACTTGTTCGAGATATATGATTGTACGAAGATTATTACAGGTTATATTGAGATCCAACATCTGTTGTGTATCATCGATTATTATATGTCTCTACGAAGACTTTGGTGTGGTGGAGGGATGTATTTGAAAATGTTTACATTTGATGCCTACGGGCTTTGCACTTCGGTGTCTTAGTGTGGTGTAGTTTAAGCTCCTACGTGCTATCTGGTGTGGTGTGGTTCATCCGTGTATCTAATTCTATTTCACTAGGGTTCCATTGGGTGAAACATGGAAATCAAAACTTGAAATTGGAAAATGAAATAAATCAGATTTCAGCAACTATTATAATGTATGATTTAGTTAGATTAGAACCGGTTGGTTCCATAGTGGAGACAAAATAATTAGGATTGGGTGATTGCAATGGTTTATGGAGACTGTACCAATGGGGTGTATATATGGGTGTGGATAGAAACATAATTCTCCTCAATTTTGTTCACCAATCTTTTCTTTCTCCAAAAGCATCATCTTCTTTGGATGCTCTGAAAAAGAAAGGATGTAGCTGAAAGAAACTCTGCATGTCGTAGCAGTCGCGTGAATTGAAGTCTGATAGTAGATAAGTTGAGGAGCTGGTAAGCTTCTTTACCTCCCTGTACTTGTGGATTGGACAAAGAAGTAGAGTAAGAACTTTCAAAGCTTCTGTATAATTGTGAACTCTGGGTTTTTAAGGTTTGAATGCCTTTAAGGTAACCAATAAATGTTTGTTATGGTTAGTTTCCAGGACAAAAAAGGCTCCAACGTTTGGACGAGCTAAATTGTTAGTCATAAGAAAGCAAGATGAGTTTCTATACGTTACCTTCTGGATGATAGATGGTGTTCTGTGATTGACTAGCATCACGTTGTGTGTACAAAGGTTGGCTAAGATTGTGGTGTGTACGTGCTTGAAGAAAGAGTAGGCTGTGCATGCGTAAATTTTTGTGTGAGCTTGTCGGTTTTTTGCTGTTTGTTTAATAATAAAAGGTTGATAATTAGTTGTTGGTTTGTCGAATATATAATGATAATTTGTTTGATATTCTCTGTGAGATAAAAATAACTGACGGGATTAGATGAAGTTAGGATGGGAAAAATGGTGATTCTATTAGATACCATCATACAATATTGTTAAGTGCAAACTATGATGTGCAAAGCTCTAGGATTTGGGAAGGGGACACTGCAGTGTTCGAGCATCAATGTTTGGAAAGACATAATGAAAGAATGGGTGAAGGAATTGGAAAATTAGAATTTCGTTAAGATTTCGCCATCTGGGATTGTTGGGAGCAAACCGTGATGCAAAGCTCCGGGCATTACTGAGGGGCCAATTCGGTATTCTAGCATCAAGGTGAAATGTGAAATAGGTTTTTTGGGATGACACCATGACAACATTTACTAGGTTCCATAAAGCAACACTGCGACGACTTTCAGCAGGCTCTATGGGGCGACACCGCGATGACAGTAAGGGTGCTTCCGAGCGACACCTTAAAAAAGATCTAATGTGTAAGACCATAGCTCGACAATAAAAACTAGTATAGTCCGTCGGGACAATAAACAAGGGAACGTCCGCCGGGACAGTAAACACGGGGTAAAAGAGTGTAAGACCATAGCTCAGCTATAACATCATAAAGAATCTGTCGGGGTGGTGAACACAATAATTATAAGATGTAATAAATCGAAGATGGTGATAGGTAAAGATCGCCAAATGGGATGAACTCAAAGGCTGACAGAACCGGGTAAACCCTTTGGTAGGAATTACAATGTCAAGTTATGAAAAAATTGTGGTACGAGGTTAAGGATATTTGGCAAATAAACATGTAACAGAGGTTATATTAGAAGATTGAGCGGAACCTAAAGGTCTACGGATAAAGGATAGCTAGTGGCAGTTAAGTCCACTGAGGAGGTTAAGTCACTCAGGTTGACGGTAAAAGGAGCCTGCCAGGGACTGACCTGAGACGGGCAATACGCTAGGAACAAGGGAAGATAAGAATCTGAAACCCAATGAAGTAAATTTTAGATAACCCATGCTAAACATTGGGTTTCACATCCAAAGTTGCAAAAGAAGGGAAATTTAGGTTGAGGTGTAATTTGGACCATAATCCTAGAGGCCCCTTACCTTAAAGAAATACGTTTATACTCCAAATAAAGAATAAGTTAGTCAGTGGTGAGCTACGGAAAAGAGGGGGAGACATAGATCTCATCAGTAAAAATTGTCAGTGGCCTAAGATGACTAGGGATTTGAAATTTCTTTTTAGAATTTCGTTCTTGAAGTTTTGAAATTTTCTATATGACTATTATGCAGAATCTCACTAAGTTCTATTGAACTTAAAACTGGTCTACTTAACTGTAGGATAAAGTTTTCACTTGAGGTTCGAGTGAATGCTGAGCCAGACTTTGCCAATTTGAGGAAAAACGGAGTGGTAGTCATAACATGTGTATAGAGGGCACTCCTAGAGGTTACGCCTCTGGGGTTTAGTTGAAGTCATTGAAATTTATAATGTTTAACTTAAAAATTTTTAATAGGGTTATAAGGTAGTAACTTTGGGAGATGTATATAGTAGTATAGTTTAATGTGTATATTAAACAGTCAAGAATGAAATGAGTTTGATTTAGATATGTTAACCAGTTATTCAAGTCTTTGTACCACCCGGTACCAGAATTCGATGATCGATTTGGGCTTGGGGTGTTACATGAATTGGTTATATTCATTTGAATAATACTTGTGTTACATTGACTTGAATAATGGAAGTACCGTTGAGCATTATCACTTAGCGTACGGTTTTTTCATTCCGTGCGCAAGTATAGGTGAAACTCGAAGTTTTGAGTGATTATTTTAGCATCCAATCTATGGTTTTCGACTTGACAATGCTTCTATAGTCCCTTTTTGTTTAATATATGACATGTACCTAGGTTTAATTCGATTTAGCATAGTATGAATTGAAAAGATGCAATAGATGTAACAATTTTTGCATGTGGGTGAATTACTACCAAGTGATCAAATGGTTAGTATCATGAAATTTTATTATGTGTTTGAATTGAAAAGATGCAATTGATGTAATACACATGTATATAATGTGTTAATGTTCAGAAGTGAACCTATTGAGGATGTATCTTTGGCTGGAAAGGTGAATGGAAACATTGAATTATTTTATTTATGTATTACAAATTGGTACCTTTTGGACCATTTGAAAATAGAGGTCACGTCGCGACGTCAGACCCATAACGTCGCGACGAGATGAAGTCAATGAGTTGCGTCATGACGAATAACCCTAAAGTTGCGACGTCAACCCGATATTTTGTAAACTTTACAATTTGGTCTTAATTCAACCTCGAGTTAGCATAAGAGCTTTCATAAACCAGTATAAGACTTAGGAAAAATTATGTAACATATTAAGAATATGTAATATACCTGTCTACATGTGTAAACAGTTTCATTGTGTATTATTGATCGTAGTTGCTATGGCAATGTATGTGGCGTCCTGTGGTATCAAAGCTATAGGTTTAGCTGATTCTCAGATTAAATCGAGCTTGGAATTGAGTCTAGAGGTACACGCCAAGGTTGAGTTAAGTCTGAGTCAAGATTTGAATGCTAATTATGAAGTGTTCTATTATATAGCTAATAATGATACACTAATTGAGAAATAAAGAAGAAGTTAACAGCAGTGACCACCCTGTTAAAGGTGAGAATAAAATAGGAATCGATACACATGGTATGGATTAAGTTGATTCTTGACATAAAAATAGAGTTAATAAACCTCACTATGAGGGTCAAGGTGATAATGATATACGTCACACAATAGCAGATGAACTCCAGAGAGTTACAGGAGCTGCTCAGCAAGCTGCATCAATAGCTGTTTGGCGAGCCCAAATAAAAAGAGTTGTGAATGTAACACCCCATACTTGACCCATCTGTCGAATTTGGATACTGTATGCCAGTATTTCCCTAATCTCTTAATAAGTCCCTAACCGATTATTTGCAACCCTAGCTAGGTTATATACATGCCACTAAATTGCAGCACCATTAACCAATTCTAATTTTTCATAAGTAATAATGACTTCCCAATTTAAACATTGAAATAATTATTAATGCATACATGTACTAGGTTCATGATGCTAAATCAGCTTAAGAGACTTGGACAATTATTACAACTTAATAAGATTTATGACTTGGATACGGTTATACTTAAGAAATTCCTGATGTGTGACCTCCAAAGGTACCGCTCTATATACATGAAACAACCACCACCATTCATAGGGCCTGGCTATGATTGGCTTGATTCCCATCACGATCCTCGAGTCCACCATTAGCCCTGTAATCATAGACTTCAAACATAAGTTCGACAAACTTAGTGATATTTCATTCAGTAATGTCATACAAATTCTCTAATTCAAGGGACAATAAATGAAATGCAAAATTTAAAACTCCCTGTAATTCGTTAGGAGCACTACAGACTTCTTATTGTATTTAGCACCTAGCATTCTTCTTGCTATAATGGTGATCTACGGGATTATTCGACCCAATCGATGGATTTTTATGACGTTACCCTTATTGTGTCCTTACGATTCGACTCGTTCTTGAACCTTCCTATGGGGTAAAACCCTCTTCTCAATCTTCTTCATCAAACATCTTGCTTGGGAGATTTGGAAAATATGCAACTCCCAATTCCTTTCAATTTCGTACTCGCATAATGAACCTATATGATTTTTCCCCATTTTTATTATTCTTCTGTGATGTCCCTGATGAGTCGGGTAGTACTCGACAACTAACTCTTCCTCAGGTTATCATTGGCGAACTCATTTGACAAGGCCATGAAAGTCCCAAATAAAAGTAACAATAATTAATATGTCATAAAAATCCAAACTTCAAAAGATATCAAATAAAAGGATGCAACTCATATTTTCATAAATTTTACCACAACCGTTTTGTATAATCAATTAATTACCAAGAATAGCTAGCTAGGTCATGTATAAAGACAAACCTAAATAAAATGTTTGAATAAAAGTCACGTATCAAGCATCAAAATCAGACTTAATGCAAGAACTAGCAAATTTTTCATAACCGCCTTCGAAAACAAGCATAAAATTCAACTCAAAATCCAATTGTCCATGTTCATAGAACTTTTCCATTTACAATTGCTCATGACATTTCTCTACATAATTAACAAATGAAATAATATAAAGCGTATGAACTACCTTTAATAGCTCTATGAAAGTAACAATTTTCTCAAGACTGTATAGTAGGAAAAATATAAGGCATTTGCAAAATCAAACCGCACAATTTTTTTATGCTTATTATCAAATAACAATCGGTTAATACAAACGAGGTCCATAAAAGTGCCAATGGCCAAATTAATATAATAATTCTCATTTGTAAGTTTATGAAAATGTTTTCAACCTAAATAATTAAAGAATTAAAAATGACAACAATTAAACTTGTAGTTCTATATTAGAATCAACCCCAAAACCAATTTAGACATTCCTCAAAAATTGTTTTAATTTCATGGATTTTATGATTTTATGATTGTTTAGATTTCAAAATCAATGGATTTTTTTTTAGTTGTTTAGATTTGACTTTGCTCAAATATAGATTACATTCCTCTAATGTCTCAAATATTTATATCAAGTCGATTTAATATTTAAATATGTTATGGTTGAGAAAAAATGTAATGATAGAGATCTAATTAAGTTGATGTAACTTTCTTGTTCAACGTTGAGCCTTGATGATTTTATCAAGAATTAAGCAAATTAAACTTCAGTAGTAAACTTTGAATCCAATTAAAATTTATCAGTAGTAAACTTTGAGAGTGAATCTTATTTCCCGATTTCATATAGAAAATGGTACCAAATCTTTCACCATCCTTAAGAACATAAAAATAAAATAAGTTAACCAAAACTTCGCATCTTGCCATTTAAGATCTTGGAAATCATGGAGGATAAATTTGATCGTCGATAAAAGGAACTATCACTCTAAGTAAGATCGTGTTGATAACATATTATAAAACTAAGAGAATTATAATATGAACAAGAGAGAAGAGTATACACAAAATGAAAGGATAATTCTACTTTTACTTGGAATACCAAAAAGTTTATATATGTCCTTTATTTATAAGACCTCAATCACCATAAGTTGCAAACATATAATAACGATAATTAAGGTACCCTATAAATTTTTAGGGGTTATGAGAGTTACAAGGAAATGCATTCTTGAGAGTTATGGGATTTATATAGATATCTATTTTACAACAGTTATTTATTCTTATAATTATTTTATCCTTTATAATTTTAAAGTCATTAATTTTTAAGGTTATTTTAAAATAATTTTAATTATATTGTTTAAAAAATTATAATTTATTGTATTACATTAATAATCATTTTCAAGTTTTAAAATTTTTAATTTTGTTAAATTTAATCTATTTATTTATAAATTTGAATTAATTAAAAGTACTTAAATACTCTTATATGTTTTAGGATCCCATTTTTAGCCTAATTATTATCTAATTTAGTTGAAAATTTTAAAATACCACTATTACTTATGAAGCTTAACATATTTGAAAAATATTATAATTATTTTTAAATGGGTTATATATTTAAAAAAAATAAAAGTTACAAAAACAATATTAGTTAAAATAAGAGGTAAATATATTTAAATTAACAATATGCAATATTACACCTTAAACTAAAATATAATACCCAAATAATAATTAACATGAAATTCAAATTAAAATGGAATTTTAGCACAATTATACAATGAAAATTTAATTCACTCAAAATTAAAATCAATGTCAAAATTAATATTATAGTTAAAATTTAAACTTAAAGTCAAATGAAATTGAAAAAAGATAAAATTGAAGTTAATGACATAACAAGAAATAAAATAATTATTAAAATCAAGATAAAAATTAAAAAAGAAAAGAAAAGATCTCTAAAATAAAAATTTTTATATTTAGGAGGATTAATATGAAATTATCCCATAATCAAAAACATGTTAAAAACAATGTGAATATGACACTTCATCGACTCACTTTTTCCCATTCAAATTTGAATATGCTTGTTATTTTTTATTTCTCCCATTTAATGCTTACAACTTCTTCAATTACTTTTTACCCTACTTTCTAATTTACTCTTACTTCTTTTTCTCTTGAAAAATATCGTTCTTATCCTCCCCTTGGTTGAATAGTTACCATTTTCGTCATTAGTGGTCTTTTCTGAATACTAATTGATATATATATTTTAATTCATTTTGTATATTAATTTTATTAAAATTGGCATTTAAAAGATCATTTTTTATGTAAGTGTAATGAATGTCCAATGTGTTAAAAAAATAAGTTAATATGTGGATTGTATACAAAATTTGACATGAAAGCTCAAGTTAATTGGATTTGAATCAGATTTCGGATCAATCTATTTTGATTGGCTGCCTCCATTATGTTGTTGCTAGCAAATACCACTATTTTTTGTTTTGAATCTTCCAAATCATTCCCGCAGGAGATCTAGACCCGTTTTTTTTATCATTCGATAAAAAGATTCATTTTCTTCATAAAAAATAGGAGGTAGAGCCGATAAAGATTTCTTTTTCGATTCATCCCTGGAGTTGAATACCTCATTCAAGAATTGTTTTTGATCCAATCCATAGGAATCAATACAAAACATTTAAAATTTAGGATTATTTATTTTTATTTATTAAAATATATCTTTCAAAGAATTAGGATTAAATGAGATTTATTATAAAAGTAAAAGATTTTGCTTGACTTTCTATGTTTTATCCTTTCATCTATTTTAAAATTGAAAAAAAAAACACTCTTTCGACTTTTTTTAATCCCAAATCAGTGTAACTAATTATTTTTTGTCTGCCGTAATGACATTCTTTTCTCTCTATTTTGTCTGTTCTTAGTGACACGAATTTTTCTCCTTTTGGTTTCTCTTTTGTTCCTATTGTTTTGGCTTGTTTTAGCGTGTTCCTTTGTTTTACAAAATTTATAGTTTGTCTTCTTGTGCCTTTGGATACATGAATAAAAAAATGGCGAATCTGAATTTGGAGGACAGTGAAGATGAAGCATGGATGTTTAATGGAGGACCAAATCTGCAGAAGCCAATATATGAATATTGTAACACCCTAAATCCAGTCGAAACGGTCTGACCCCAACCCAAAATATTACATTAGCCACCGACATGACTCTTTGTTTCAATTCTAACTGAACCCCCAGCACACCATCATACCATGTGAATAAAATAAGGAACATGTGAGCTCTGAGATTTTAACTCATAATACTTAGCTCTTACAGGCAAAAGGGTTCGCATGTCACATCAGAAGACATGTAAACAAAAGGAAAACTCATGCGTACACATGTAAACATGCGGAAGGCTGTTAATACACAATAACTTTCTTCTAAGGCTCGCAACTTACACAACTCACGGATTCTAGTCTTCGCGGAACAAGTCTCATTACACAGGGTAGGTCTCGTGAATGATCTCTTTTGCGTTTAGATTTTGCGAACTCGTATCATAAGGTTTTTCCTATTCTGCATATCGTAACTTATTAAGGGTTCACCCTTTGCACAACCGACAACTTTGTCACTTCGCGCAACTTTGGTGAACTTTGTGTAAATTATTCGATTTTGATTATTTCATACTCTAACTTATGGCAAACACTCTGGTTAGAAATTAAATACTTAGACATGAACTCGTAAATTAAGAAAACATCAAACATGGTTTCGAATTATATTCATACCAACAAGAAATTAACATTCAGGTTTATATATATAGTTTTATCAGTTCACGAGCTTGAAATAAAAGAAAACATGAAAAAAACCTAAGTCTTAGAGTAATCAACGAAGTCAACTGAGAGAGATATCTCTATGCTCAAACGGAGTCTCACATTGCCTTTAAGTCCAGAGTTCATTTGTACCACCTATTCAGTGTTTATGCCTCACCTGGATCGCTCGCATCACCACTACGCACAGTGCGATCTAGTTGTCTACAGTGTTTAGAAAAGAGTGTGTGAGCTCTTGCGAGCTCAATGAATGTACACCAAAACCACATAGCATGCACAAAAACATAAGTCAAATAAGGCTTTATTAGAGTTATTGTTCTGCGAACTGGGTTCACCATATTTACGCGAAGCCTGGTTTGCGGGTACCTACTGCTAATTAACTTAAAATAGGAAAACATAACATTTTGGAAAAACACAATCTTATTCAGATGTTATTTTTTGTTGCATAAACGGATCTCTTTATGATTCCTCACTTTGACTCAAAGAGTCTGTCATATCCCATAAGTGTAGCGTTAATCTAACACTCTCCATCACACTAGCATATCCCATTGAAGGAACCTTAGCTCGTCATTGCTTTATTTCTCCTAACATGTCCTAGGTCTCTCGCCCAAATCACAAAACAAAAAGTGAGTACTCACAATCCTATGGCATGCGATTATATCCAACGGTCACAAAAGATTATAGAGTCAAAATATTTACTTAAACATAGAGGTCGCAAATTATGAGGGGCTCGCAAAACATTGTTCGTAACTAGCTCGCAATACAAAGAAAACACATATTTAAACACAGTCACAATACAGAGTTTGGAGAAGACTTACTCCCAAAACTTAGGATAAAGCCCTAAACTCAAGATTAACACTAGGGTTCGCACATACAAGTGGCAATCCTTGAACACTCACCAATTTGCTAGAAGCTTTAAATAAGCTTCGCCTTTCCCTTGTCTTTGCTTGTAGACAACCCTGTCAGGTCTGCAACTTCACAAAACATACATAAATCACTATTATTCGAAGCACTATAAAGCTCATACATAAACACAAGCGAGCATAGGTTCGTACATACTAATATTTTGGCGAACCTAGTTTTCTCTGCTATGAACTTTCCTAAAAGTTCTAAATTTACTTTTAAACGTCTAACCCAATAGAGAAATAGATTCTTACCTTGAATCTTTACGAAAAATGAGCTTAGTTTTCTATTTGCACAAACTCCACAGGAAACAGAGAAAGAATTCTATGAAAGTTTGGCTAATATAAGGGTTTAAATTCATAAGTAACTAGGGTAGTTTAGAACATAAGGGTCTCCTAATGACAGAAGAAATCCTACGTGCATGTTTTTGTTTCAAACCAAAGAAGGAAACTATTTCCTCAACTATTTGGTCAAATAACTATTTAAATATTCTTACTTTTACCTTTTTTGCAATTCAGACCTTAACTGTTAACCTATCAACCTCGGACCTTAATAGATAATAATGGTTCGTTTGCTTCAAACTTTTAGGCCCTATCCCGAGATGTTACAAATATAGTCTTATTGGGTGTTTCCTTACAACAAGTGTTGCCCATTTTCTAGCAATGAGGAATACAATGGCGAATTTATGGCACCCTTTAGAAGGGGTTCAGATTTCTGATTTGAGAGAGAAAAGATTTTTATTCAAGTTCTATCATCAATTAAAAATTGATTGAGTTATAAATTATGCTCTGTGGACTTTCAATAATCACTTATTGGTTTTCCATCATTTGGAAGATGACGAAGATTCGTTACAAGTACATTTGATTTTTACATATTTTTTGCTACAAATTCATGATCTCCCAACAAGTTTATTTTCTAAAGGTGTTGCAAAACAATTTGGGAACTTCATTGGGGAACTTTTTTATTATTATGATTCAAAACAATTAAATCAAGGCTATAGGAGTTATATGCATATTTGGGTTAAGGTTGATGTTTGAAAACCCTTAAAATGCCAAAAGAAGATTATAACGTCATCGTCCTTAAATCACATTTATGCTCGATTCCAATATAAAAAGTTAACTTTGTTTTGCTTCATTTGCGGATGTCTTGGCCATGGAGACAATTTTTGCCCTATGAGATGTTGGATTCAGTGCCCTAAGTGTAGTATTTTCGTCAATATACACTTGTAATTTTTTTTGAATAGATTGGTTAATAAAACAAATTCATTTATTATAATTAATATACTTTACATTATTATTCTCAAATGGTTTTTGTAAGCAAGGAAAAATAGAAGCAAATGTTGCTTATTTGTTGTCTATTCTTTAAACTAATACTAAGCAATATTACGTGGTTGGATCGTAGCACGAAAGACAAATTATATTAGTAGACGAACCTAAACATGCCCTTAGTCTAATTAGGAATGAGAAAACCGATTAAAAGACTGATATGTCGTCTATCAATCCAATTGGGGAGATGTTTTGTATTGAAAGCGGATGACTCCCAGAAGATAGAAACAAATATGTGACTGACTGGACTGGCAGTACATCGGACAGGACCCAAGCAGAATAGATCCTGAATCTATTTATGAACTTATTCACTTGTGATGTTTGTCGAAACCATTTTTTTTGAAAACAAAAATTTGGTTATCGACTTTAAAAATAAAAAATTTGGAGTCGCCACCGATCCATGATTTAGGTGTGACCGGCTCACCTTAAAAAAACAAATTTGGTCTACGAAATTTGAGAAAACGGGTTCGGGAGTCAGTTACGCACGAGGAAGGGTTAGCGCCCTCGTAACGCCCAAAAATCGGTACCAAATTGATTATTTGATGTCTTAGTGTCGAGGGTTAAAAAAATTTAAAATTCAAATATTGAAATCTGAAAAGGATAATCAATTATTCAAGTCATGCGAAGAAATTGAGACCCAATACGTTAGGGTACAATTTCTCAAAATCCCCGAATTTTGAATATCACTTTTCAATTAATTGATTTTTAAAAGAAAATCTTCATTTCAAGAAAATAATATGTCATGCCCAATGCGTTAGGACATAACATATCGAATTCCCGAAAATGATTTTTTTGTAAATTTTAAATAACGAATATTCTCGGTTATTTGGAATTAACAAAGAAAATCGGAACCCAATACGTTAGGGCTCAATTTTCTTCGAAAATCCCTAACTTTGAATATCGTTTTGTATTTTGAGAACCTTTGAATCATAAAAAAATGATTTTAATGTTTTGACAAAATCAAAATGTAATTTAAAAATATGTTAAAAATGTTAATGCAATATGAAACAAATATTTTAATTTAAATTATGCAAATAGGTGTATTTACAAAATAAATTATGACATATAAGTAAATTTTAAAATAAAATGCCTATGCATACATTAAACGTATATATAAAAATTATGAAAATGAGGTATAAAATATGTATAGGTATAAAAAATATAAGTAAAATATATTTATAAAAATATGAAAATGTGTGCATATGTATGCGAGACAAATGCAAAGAAAAAATATTTAAATACTTATAAATAATATGTATACATATATATATTTAAAAGAGTTTATATAATTGAATTTCTTTAAAAATAAAGAAAATGATTCAAAAATTATATAATATAAAAATATATATGCATATGTATATAAAACTAAGAAAAATAAAGTTATAATAAAATGTATGATATACATATAGTGTACATTTTAAAACGTTTTAAAAATATATATATATATATATTAATATGCATATACGCATATAAATAAATATAATAATGCTATATAATATAATAATAATAATAAACGGATGATAATACAGTAATGTTAATGGGAATAAAGAAGAGAGAAAAAAAATACTAATTTAGACTTCAATCAAACATTTGGGGCAAATTTATAAAAAATAAAATGCGAATGAACCAATTAGAATGCACAATTAACTTTGAAGGATCAAAAGGGAAAATAATCCCTCCCTCTAAAACACTGCACTGCAACACAGGTTAAATTGAAACAGTTATAAAACATGTGGCCAAATTTATAAGAAATACATAATTTAATTTAAAAGAACTGTAAAAAAGGAAGGACCAGTTTGGAAAATAAACCATTTGAATAAAAAAACAAATCAATGGCCACTAAAGGGCACCACTTTTCGTCAATATTAAAAAAAAAGAAAAAAAAACTTTTTAAAACATTTCACTTTCTTTAAAGAACAGAGGGGGAAAAGAAGAAAGGAGGGGGTTCTCTGGGTTTTTCTTAGCATCCTCCCCACATGTTGCCGCCGTCAAAGATCCACCACCACTAAGCCGTCACTCGGCTTCCTACAACGCTCCGGCGACACCAGGTAAGCCTCCTTTTTCTTCCCTTTCGTTTATTCGCCTTAAAAAATAAAGAAAAAACAGTAAAAATAAAGAGGAAAGGAAAAAAGAAAAATATTCACCTTCAAGAACTCTTTTTCTTTTCTGTTTCTTTTTTTTATTTTTCTCCTCAAAATTTGGTACAAAAAAAATCTTTTTTTTTACAGATCAAAATCGGCCTTCTATAGCCCCCCTCGCCCTTTTTCTGTTATTGCCTCTAGTAGTGCTCCTCCCTGCGGTTTTGTGTTTCATTGCAGGTATACACTGGCGTGGGAGTTACTACGACGTGGGGATTGCACAATTCAGGAAATTGCTGCAACGTGGACCATACACTACGCTATGGTAGCTACTGTTAACCGCTGTTTAGGGTGAGGTTGGGGTGTAGGATTTGATTTAGTGACTTGGGCCTTATTGGGCCAAATGTAATTGGGTCAGATTGGTTAATTTGGGCCCCGAGCACCAATTGGGTATTACAGCTGCCCCTCTTTGCTCGTTGTCACGTAATGGGAATAGAGCAAAGACTAAAAGCCCAATTGTGCTCGATCTTACCGAGCCTTAACTTCTTCAGTGCTTCTCTTCTTCAAGTAGCCTCGTTCTAACCTATTGCATCTTCAGAGGTATAGGAATTAATGCTTCAACCCATTCCACTGTAACCTCAGGGAAATAGGATTTGGGTCTTCAGTCTGCTCCACTGTAACCTCAGGGAGATAAGACTTGATGCGATCTGCTCTCTGCAACCTCAGAGATATAAGATCTGTGATTTAATCCACTCCGCTGCAACTTCAGGGAGATATGATTTGATGCGATCAGCTCTCTGCAACCTCAGAGAGATAAGATCTGTGATTTAATCCACTCCACTGCAACTTCAGGGAGATAGGATTAGGTCTTCAGTCTGCTCCCCTGCAACTTCTGAGAGATAAGACTTGATGTGATCTGCTCTCCGCAACCTCAGAGAGATAAAATCTGTATGTCAATCCGCTCCACTGCAACCTTCAGGGAGATAGGATTAGATCCTCAGTCTGCTCCACTGCAACTTCAGGGAGATAAGACTTGATGTGATCTGCTCTCTGCAACCTCAGAGAGATAAGATCCGTATGTCAATCCGCTCCACTGCAACCTCAGGGAGATAGGATTAGATCCTCAGTCTGCTCTACTGCAACTTCAGGGAGATAAGACTTGATGTGATCTGCTCTCTGCAACCTCAGAGAGATAAGATCCGTATGTCAATCTGCTCCACTGCAACCTCAGGGAGATAGGATTAGATCTTTAGTCTGCTCCACTGCAACTTCAGGGAGATAAGACTTGATGTGATCTGCTCTCTACAACCTCAGAGAGATAAGATCCGTATGTTGATCCGCTCCACTGCAACTTCAGGGAGATAGGATTGATTTCTTCTATCTGTTCCCTGGGGAACATGACCTGTACAATTCATATTTATGAACCTAATTATGCCTAATGATTAGGATATCATGATCAGAATGCATCACATGCTCCTAACTAGACATGTATGAATGACATTTGAATGGATGTAGAATGTCATTTTATTGAGAATGATCCCTTTTTATCACCTAAATTGTCATTACTCAAAGTTTATTAAGGCTTTATCACTGACGTTCTACCACGCGTTCCTGCTCGGCTGGCATCCTTAAAAAACACTTAATCCGGTTGCCCCCACTGTAAACTTCCAAGTTCAATCCACTGTGACGCAAAATTTGTACCATCTTTCTCCCATTGTAACCCAATGATAGAAAAAATCTGGCCTTTTCAATCATCTCCTCTCATAACAAAATGTGAAGCTCTTTGGCCTTTTACCCCATACCCAGGGTGTCATACCAAATGTTCATGTAAAAATGAAGCTTGGTCACCAACCCCATCTTGTTATTTTGTTCGATCAATGCTTTTGACAACAAAATCCAAAGAGATAGTCTTGATTTAGACTCTTCCTTCCCAGATTTCCCTCCTTCAAACCAGGTGCGTTCTAAACAATAGTCCTATTTCAGGTTCCTGTATTATTTAGAAACTTCTAGAGTAATATGCAAAACTTTCTTTGTGAAAGTTTTATTAGTCTATTAACCGTTATTCTAATGCAACATGCTTGCAAAAAGAACAAAACAATGGATAAAATAGAATTGATTATGAGAGCATAGCTCGAAATGAATAAATTATCAATAATATTGAGAATAAAAAAGGAATTAACTCGTATCTTGAAACAGAATGAAGTATTCCAAGAATAAGCAATTCAATATAAATAGTATGAAGACTAGGTGCCCCAGATCATCGCAGCTTGAACTTCTCTGTACAAACTTGTTGAAGACCATTCTGAGTTTGACATGTGCTTAGGAGATCTACAGTACTCTATCGATGCCTCAAGACGTCACATACCCCTTCCTTCTGATTCAGATATAGCAAGATCACTGCACGCCATATTTTAGCTGCCCTGATCACCTCATGCCCCATTTTGATTAATATTTGAGCGGCCCTTTTCGGGTTTTCAACTCAAATCCCCTTTGGTCTAAGGTGCCCTTTGCGGGTTTTCACCTTAGCCTCTCCATTTTTACTTTTTATTTTTCCTTTTTCCATTATTTTCATTTTTTCACATCTTTTTTTATTTTTTTTTAAGAAAAGTATTTTTTAACCGCATCCGAGTTTACAGGGTTTGGCAAATCTTTGCCATCCATCTCGCTCAAAATCAAAGCTCCCCCTGAAAAGGCTTTCTTTACAACATATGGACCTTCCCAATTCGGCATCCATTTTCCTCTAAAATCCTTTTGTATAGGAAGGATCTTCTTCAACACCAGCTCTCCCTCATGAAATTCTCTAGGGCGAACCTTTTTATTGTAGGCTCGCATCATCCGCTTTTGATACATTTGACCATGTCGAACAGCCTCTAGCCTTTTCCCTTCAATTAAGTTCAATTGATCGTAACGAGATTGAACCCATTCTGCCTCATGCAATTTCAACTCAGATAATACCCGAAGAGAAGGAATTTCTATCTCAATAGGTAAAACTGCCTCCATCCCATAAACCAAAGAGAAAGGTGTTGCCCCAGTCGAAGTCCTAACAGACGTTCTATAAGCAAGAAGAGCGAACGGTAATTTCTCATGCCAATCTTTGTAAGTCTCAGTCATCTTTCCCACAATTTTCTTGATATTCTTATTGGCTGCTTCTACCGCACCATTCATCTTTGGGCGGTATGGCGACGAGTTATGATGTCTGATCCCAAATTGACTGCAGACCTCCGCTATTACGCTATTGTTCAAATTCAGCGCATTATCAGATATGATCCTCTCAGGCATTCCATATCGACATATGATTTCCTTTTTCAAGAATCTGCTAACTGCTGACTTCGTGACATTTGCATATGACGCAGCTTTCACCCATTTGGTAAAATAGTCAATAACCACAAAGATAAAGCGATGCCCATTTGAAGCCTTTGGCGATATTGGCCCAATGACGTCCATACCCCACATACAGAAAGGCCATGGAGAAGTCATAACATGAAGAGGTGAAGGAGGTGCATGCATTTTATCGCCATAAATTTGGCATTTATGGCACTTCTTAGCATAGCTGATGCAATCCCTTTCCAAAGTAGACCAATAATACCCAAATCTCATGACCTGCCTGGCCATTGTGAAACCATTTGCATGCGTTCCACAAATACCCTCATGGACTTCCTCTAGAATTTTTCTAGCTTCTACTGCGTCCATACATCTTAGCAGTACTTGATCCTTCCTTTTTTGTACAGGATTTCTCCATCTAGAACATAGTCAATAGCCAATCTTCTCAGTGCTCTCTTATCATTCTCCGTTGCCTGATCTGGATACTCACGATTCTTTACATATCGCAAGATATTCAAATACCAAGGATGGTCATCCTTTTCCTCTTCCTCAACATTACAACAATGAGCCGGGGTTTCAGAAATACTCATCCGAATAGGCTTCATACCCTCTAACCTATTCACTCGAATCATAGAGGCTAAGGTAGCCAACGCATCAGCCATCTGGTTCTCATCTCGTGGAAGATAATAAAAAGTAATATCCTCAAACTCATCCATCAATTCAAGAACCATCTTTCGATAACTGATCAGTTTAGAGTCTCTTGTTTCCCATTCTCCTTTAAGTTGATATATCACCAGTGCAGAATCCCCATACACTTCTAACACTTTGATTTTACGCTCAATGGCTGCTCGAATGCCCATAATGCACGCTTCATATTCTGCCATATTATTTGTGCAATCAAAATTCAGTTTGCTAGCGAAAGGATAATGATCCCCATTTGGAGATATTAGGACTGCCCCAATTCCATTACCCACAGCATTTGAGGCTCCATCAAAATTTAACTTCCACACCTGATCTATTTGGGAATTTTCTTCAGCGGTTGCCACATACATCAAATCCTCATTTGGGAAATCAAAATTCAAAGGCTCATAATCCACCAAGGCTCTGCTAGCTAAAAAGTCAGCTATTGCGCTCCCCTTCACAGCCTTCTGACTTACATACACTATGTCAAATTCAGAAAGCAAGATCTGCCATCTAGCCATCCTCCCATTCAAAGCAGTCGACTCCATCATATACTTTAAGGGGTCTAACTTTGAAATTAGCCATGTCGTATGATACAACATATATTGCCGTAAGCTTCGAGTTGTCCAGACTAGAGCACAACACAACTTCTCAATAGCCGAATATCTCACTTCACAATCAGTGAACTTCTTACTGAGATAGTATATTGCCTTTTCTTTTCTCCCTGTCTCATCATGCTGGCCTAACACGCACCCCATGGAATTGTCAAATACTGTTAGATACAGTATTAATGGCCTATCTGGATTAGGTGGTGATAGCACTGGAGGATTAGACAAATATCGTTTTATTTTGTCAAAAGCCTTCTGGCATTCTTCATCCCATACGCCCGGATTATACTTCTTTAGAAGACGAAATATGGGATCACATTTCTCAGTTAGTTGTGAAATAAACCGAGAAATATAATTCAGTCTTCCCAAGAAACCCCGTACTTCTTTTGAGTGTGTGGTGCAGGCAAGTCTCGTATTGCCCTAACTTTATCTGGGTCAACTTCAATCCCTTTCCCACTGACTATGAAGCCCAACAACTTCCCTGATCTAGCCCCAAATGTGCACTTTGTTGGATTAAGCTTGAGCTGGAAATTCCTTAGTCTCAAAAATAACTTCCGCAGAACTTGAACATGCTCCTCTTCCGTTCTGGACTTTGCAATCATATCGTCAACATAAACCTCAATCTCCTTGTGCATCATGTCATGAAACAAAGTTACCATGGCTCTTTGATAAGTTGCCCCAGCATTCTTTAATCCAAAGGGCATCACTTTATAACAGAATGTTCCCCATAAAGTGATAAATGTGGTCTTCCTCATGTCTTCTGGATGCATCTTTATTTGATTGTATCCAGAAAAACCGTCCATGAAAGAAAACAATGAATAGCCTGCAGTGTTATCTACCAAAGTATCAATGTGAGGCAATGGAAAATTATCTTTTGGACTAGCCTTGTTCAAGTCCCTGTAATCCACACACATTCGTACCTTTCCATCTTTTTTAGGGATAGGGACAACATTAGCTACCCATTCTGAGTACTTGACTTCTTGCAAGAACCCAGCGTCAAACTGCTTCTTGACTTCCTCTTTTATCTTTAGCACAATGTCAGGCCTCATTCTTCTGAGCTTCTGCTGAACTGGCTTGCAATCCTCTTTTATGGGAAGACGGTGCACCACAATATCAGTGCTTAACCCAGGCATATCTTGATATGACCATGCAAAGACATCTTTGAATTCCCGGAGTAACTCAATGAGGTCTTGCCTTGTCTTGGCAGAAATGTCAGTTCCGATTTTTACCTCTTTTCCCTCCTCTAGACTCACAATCTCCAATGATTCTTTATGAGGTAAGATTTGCTTATCCTCCTGTTCTACCATTCTCAATAAGTCCGGAGATACATCACAATCTACGTCATCTCCAAAATTCTGTGATCCCTCTAAACACCCGTCTTGTTCAAAAGGTGATTCTGAGTCTGGAGCAGCGTCATTCATATCATTGATATCCGGGGACCTATGATAGGTGCCAAAGAATATACAAAGAATATATGAATTTATGAACAAAATATGATTATGAAATGAATAAAAGAATGATGTAGAAAAAGAATAAAAGAATAATTACTCGAAAAACGAATAAAAGAATACTGGCTCAAAAATGCATACGAAAAAGTATATTTATTGAAGTTATAATATTCAAGACGTGCATAATCCATAAAGAAATTATATTTTAAGTCGAAACAACAAGGATGTTCTGCATATTTACTCTGAACAAGCTCTAAAAACTACAGGAATCTCTTCCGCAGTCCAATTGTCCAGATCACTTCCAGGCTCGTAAGGGCGAATCTCTAGCCAAGTCTCTCTTTCAACTGTATCTAAAGCATTGATGTGAACATCTCCCAGCAACTCTTCAACTCCCTTCACTTTAAGCACTTTCCGTTCCGGATAAATAAACCCCTGATACGAATGTCTTGGATATGTGAGGAAAAACCATAGGCTCCCACCTAACTTCATTTCCACTCAAGCGTGCCTTTCTTCTTTCCTGTCTTTTCTCCATTTCCTTTTTTCTTTGTTTTACATCTGGTCTATAGCCCAGACCACAGCGATCAAACTTTTCTTTTATCACCGGTGCTTCCACTCTTCCTTGCAAATCTTCCCAATCCTTTTCCGGGTATGGCTCCTCTTCCCACCATTAATTGAAGGCCCATTTTTGTAGTCTTGGATATCTTCGGCACTGGAATTCTATTCCCCTCAGCAATAAATGTTGTATTAATAAACTCTAAAGTCCGGAAAGAACATTCCACCGCTTCTTCGTCCGTCTCCACATATGGTGCATTGCTGGTCACTGACGCAATAATACTTTCCTCTGCATTTATTGTCACTAACCGTCCTTCTGACACCAATTTTAACTTCTGATGCAGTGTTGAAGGCACGGCCCCCGCCGAATGTATCCAAGGTCTGCCCAATAAACAGTTATATGAAGGCTTGATATCCATTACAATGAAATCTACTTCATAAGTACTCGGGCCAATCAGTAACGGTATCTCAATTCTCCCCAAAACCTTTCTTTCCGTTCCATCGAACGCCCTTACCACGTTTTGACATGTCTTCACATGTGAGCTATCTACAGGTAGCCTATTGAGAGTAAATAAGGGCAGTACATTCAATGCTGATCCATTATCGATTAAAACCCCCGAAATCAAACTTCCTTTACACCGAGCAGTAATGTGTAAAGCTTTAGTGGACCCCATACCTCCAGATGGTATTTCGTCATCATTGAAGAAGATAAAATTATCAGCGCTTATATTATTGACCAATCGACCCAATTGGTTGACAGAAATATCACTTGCCACATATGCTTCATTTAAAGCCTTCATCAGCGCATTTCGTTGTAACTCTGAATTCATGAGTAAAGACAACACAGATATACGAGTTGGCTGCCTATGCAGCTGCTCTACCACACTATACTCACTGTGTTTCAGAAATTTTAAGAATTCAGTGGCCTCCTCTTCCTTTATTGGCTCATTAATTAATGGCCTTAATTCACCTTCTTCTCTTTCTTTTGCTCAGATGCAATAACCTTTCCCTCCACCGGTTCTATTTCAGCATTTATCCGACCACAGTACTCCTCCGTATTCGTATAAGAACCTGTCTTTTGGTTTTCTTTCTCAATCCTAACCGAAGCTTCTTTCCCTAAAACCGTTACATCGCATTCATAATTCCAGGGGACCTTCTTGCTATCTTTATACGAAAACTTCATCGCTTTTGAATAACAACCTTCGGAGTCACCTGTGCCCTAACTTCAGTAACCCTAGGGCGTGAGATGATAATTTTGGAATCCTCATTTCTGACTCCGATGCGCATATATTTTCTTTTCCTTCTTCCTCTTCAAAAAATTCATATCCCCAATATCCATCATGCTCTGGACCAGAGCTCTGAACTTCTCACATCCCTGAATTTCATGTCCCACCTCATGATGGAACTCACAATAGTTTTGGGTCTTGTCACCCTTCACTATATCCGCAACAATCAACCTTCTTTTTACCATTTCCTTCCAAACCTTCCTCAAAGGGATCTTTACCTCATCAATATTCTCCTTGACCTTCTTTCCTGTACTTTCACCCACCATGTTTACCCCAGCATCAGTATGTTTGGGTAATGGATTTTCCGTACCTGATGAATCATCTATCTTGACAACACCCATCTGAATCAACTTCTCGACAAGCTTTTTAAAAGCAGTACAATGCTCTATGGAGTGCCCCGTAACTCCTGCATGGTAATCGCATTGTGCATTTGCGTCATACCATTTAGGATATGGAGGCTGTAAAGGGGTCAAATAAAATGGGGCAACAACGTGCGCGTTAAATAAATTCTGATACAACTCTTTATACGACATAGGAATGGGTGTAAATTGAGGCCTCTCATTACTTGGGTTGTACCAGATTCCTGTTTAGATGAACCCTGTTGACCTGCCACTACCTTCTTGGGCTGATTCACCGTAATCGATTTGCTATGTATTCACGTTGTTTACCTCACTTTCTTTTTTCTTTAAATTCTGCCTTCTACTGTTATCTCCAACATCAATCTTCCCGCTCTTTACAGCACTTTCAATCATCTCACCACTCATGACAATGTCAGCAAAGTCTTTCGTGGCACTGCCTAACATATGTGTGATGAAAGGGGCCTTCAGCGTATTAACAAAAAGCATCGTCATTTCTCTTTCAAGGAGCGGAGGTTGGACCTGCACTGCCACCTCTCTCCACCTCTGGGCATATTGCCTAAAACCTTCATTCGACTTTTTCTCCATATTCTGTAAAGTGATCCTATCAGGAACCATTTCCGCCGCATGCCCATACTGCTTCATAAAAGCCTGTGCTAAATCCCTCCAAGAGCTAATCTTAGCACGGCTTAATTGATTATACCACTTTGACGCAGCCCCCATGAGGCTATCCTGAAGCAGTGTATCAATAACTGGTCATTATTGACATACCCAGTCATTCGCCTACAAAACATAGTAATGTGGGCTTCAGGGCAAGTGGTCCCATTATACTTCTCGAAATCCGGCATTTTAAATTTGTACGGAAGTACTAAAATCCGGTACCAAACTTAAATCTTTAGCATCAATTCATGGCATCTTTCAGTAGTTTCCATCGCTTTGAATTTTTCCTCAATCCACTTCCATCTTTCTTCCAATTGCTTTGGTAATTCTTCCTTTGTTTTCTCTTTTCAACTGCCTCATCGAAGTCAGGAACAATAGGATTGGCAAGATTATTCTCAGGACTGGAGCCTGATCCGGCCTGAAAATTCATCGATCTTGAAGCATCGGCTTGAAATTGCTGGGGCCTAATCGTAACAGAAGATTTGCGTGGGAAAACCTCAACTTGAGGCTGCGCATGTAAGGGAGTAAAACCTGGAGGGTATTGGAGTCCATCCTCACCTTCCTCCTCAATATTGACTACAGGACCCTTTCCCTTATCCTTTCTATCAGTTAAGAGCTGAGAGTTAACTGGGTTAACATGCTTCCTTGGGATTCTTCCATTTTATCCATCAATTTCTGCTGAATTTTTTCAAGCTGTTCCTTCATTTGTTGCTGGAGTTGATCCTGCATTTCTTTTTTGGAACCCTTCGAGCTTTTCCAACCGTTGGTCCATATTTTTTGATTTGCTCCTTGTACCGTAACGGTGCTGAGTTGGCTGGTTAGATTCCAGGTTAACTGAGGAATGATTTTTGATTAATCAGAATCTTTTGATAATTTTTAATGCATGTAATGCGATGTATGAAAAAATGAATGCAGAAAAGGCGTTAATTCTAATTTCAATTACTTTCAGAAAAGCTTTATTAGAAAATAAATCTCTTTACATAGAATAGACTACAAATATGGCTTTGCCCTAATACTTAAGACCTTGATTTTTTAAGCAACGAAGCTAATTCCTGTCCTCGATCTGACTCTAGCTCGTACTTTACGCTCAACGTGTCGGCTTGTACCGCTAAAGTTTGCAAAGTGATCTGCTACTCTCGAATCTGGATCACAGCTTCTCCCATAATATGATCCCTGTCTCTAACCTGATTTTGGAAATACTGAAGCTGCTCATTTTGGCGACCTTCCCTTGTCTCTAGATGCTCAATCCGAACCTCACAATTCCGCAATGCTGCTTCTAGCCCTTCTATTGTACTCTTCATTCTTCGATCTTGCTAAGACTTGCTTTCAACTCTATTACAGAATTTCGACTTCGATGTTGACGGAGGGACCCTTCTAACTCGACTACTCTGTCCTTTAATTCTCCTTTTTCTTTTTGACTCTCTGACAAGCTTTCTCTAGGCTTCATTTCGTGCTTGCATTTCTTGGAATTTTCTTTCCCACCTGTCTGACCTATTTTTTTCTTCTCGAATTTCTTCACGCCACTGCTCTGAAGTTTTTCCAAGCCCGGCAGTTCTCACAGACCGACGCAGCTTCTTGTAATCAGTCTTCAAGCTATCTAGCTCTTCCTCAGCTTTGTTCTTCCCCTTCCTTAGTTTATCAGCCTCGAGCTTCTGAACATCCACATCTAGTCTCAAATTCACCTTTTTCCTTCCTCATCTGCTCGATTTTCCTCTCTAATTCTGCATTTTTCCTTTCAAAGTCTTGCTTTATGATTTCTAGCTCAGTAGGAACAACACGCAAATACTCCTCTATTGACTGACTATCTTCCGAACCCGGCCTAGGAATGTTATCGTTAATCCGCTTAGCCCACCATTCACCATACTCGGGAGTTGTCATCGGACCCATAGCTAATCCTTTCATTCGACGAGTCTGATTCCATGCACTGACCATCTCACGAACTCTCCTCTTGTAACCATCTCCTTTATACGAGAACTCACACTCGGCCAATCCCTGAGTTACAGGCACGAACTGTCTTGACCTATATTGCTTAAGTACTAGCAATGGTGCATAACCAATGGCTCCCCAAATCCCAATCAAAGGAACCCAGTCAAAATCCCCACATCGATATAGGATCTCACCTGGAAGCAACCATGGGGCTCTCCACTCGATATCGTCCTCCTGTAAATTTTGAAAAATAGCCATCCATTTCTCTTCCGAGATGTCATCCCTCCTCGGTGTAGCCACTATCTCTTTCAACGGGGAATAATTGTCAGAGAAGACCCGATATGAAACCTTATCGACCTTCCAAAAGTGACTATGGAACCAAGCAAGTAAAAGCTGCGTACATCCAATGAACCTACCCTCTCCCGCTCTCCGGCATGCATTCAGTGATCTGAAGGTTTCTGCCAAAATTGCCGGGACTGGTGTAACTCTCTTTTCAAGCCGATCAAATAGGTCAGTAACTGCCTCGTCAACATGCCCCAAAATCTTAGGGAATATAACCAAACCATATATACTTAAAGCAAAGACATCTACCCTCTTCCTTGCATCTGGGTGCGCTAGAATGAGATCCTTCAAATTTTCCAGGGAATACACTTGTTATCTCCCTTTTGCCTGATCCGAGCTGTGACCCACTGCTCACTCATCCCCGTTATATTCATCAACCTCTTCAAAAAGGTTGGTGCGTTTACAGCCTTCGAGTAGACCTTATCCACTTGAATCTTCGAACACCGAAGTAAAGTCGTGTATTCTTCTATTGTAGGCACCAAATCAACCCTCCCAAACGTGAAACAACTATAAGCGGGGTTCCAAAATTGTGCGAGAGCCCGAAAAAGACGCTTATCTACCTTCATATCAAGCAAATAAGGCAAATCCCCATAATTTGAAAAAATAATTGTCTAATCTCATCATGCCATTGATCCCAAATCTCCTTCAACTCCTGCAAGTTATTCTGGGTTACGCTAACAGGGTGAAGTCCCACAAGTCGGATATGTACCCCTCGGCCAAGCTATCACCTTTCTCGCGCTGTGTGATTTCAGCCCAAGTTCGGACAGCCGCATTATCTTCCACTCTATCAAGAAAACCCATTCCCATGATAAGCTTCTATTTAGCAATCGAATGTGAACCAACGCCTTTCTATAATGAGATGCCATGTAATTGAAATGTCATGCAATCAAAGTAAAACACAAAAAGTCAGCATCAATTAAATACAATATAACCAAAATAGTAAAACTCCTAATTAGGTATCTACTAAGGTTAGAGTAAGTCTACCTAGGGTGAGTTCCTAAAGGTCCACTATATGAGGGTTTGGCTTCTAGAGCAAAGGTACCCGAACCAGCAGATTCCTCGATCCTCACCATTATAGGCTCATATGGACCGAGTTCGGTTCAGGGGAATACATTTCCCTATGGCTGCACGGAGATGAAAATCTCACGAAGACATAAGTTGATGTATCCCGAAAGTGATCCACTATCCTGCACGGAGGTGTGAAAACCTCACGAAGGAGTAGCTTCTCACCCCACTTAGAGGGGGGTAAAATCGTCGACCTATGAAATGCAAAAATGCAAATAAGCTAATAGACTTAAACCAATCAAGTAAACAATGAAAATCAATGAATGCAAGGAAAATTATGATTTTTTAAAAAAACTTTAATTTTCGACAAAAGACACCAAATAATCAATTTATGGCTTGACTCTCGAAGTCCCCAGTGGAGTCGCCAAGCTGTCCGAAACCATTTTTTTTGAAAACAAAATTTGGTTATCGACTTAAAAATAAAAAATTTGGAGTCGCCACCGATCCATGATTTAGGTGTGACGGCTCACCTAAAAAAACAAATTGGTCTACGAAATTTGAGAAAACGGGTCGGGGAGTCAGTTACGCACGAGGAAGGGGTTAGCGCCCTCGTAACGCCCAAAAATCGGTACCAAATTGATTATTTGATGTCTTAGTGTCGAGGGTT